>KK502502.1:130804-332872 GCA_000688735.1 Glossina austeni | reverse complement strand
CCATCTGTGTATAAAAGATTCCAACCGTTACTCTTCAGTACTTTGGGTTTTCAGCTATTAGACTTCTGAAGACGTAATTTGGAGTGTCTTTTTTTCTTGTGCATAGACATCGAAATGTCAAAAGAGTAGTCTTTCGAAATCCATGGAGGTTTAAGACCAAAATAGCGGAAAGTTTTTAAGGGAACGTTCAATTCGTTTGCGACGTACAAAGAACAGTCAATTGCAGATGGTGTCTTTCGAATTTTCTGCGCAATAATAATTTTCCCCATACCTTCACCGAGAATAGATTTGTTTGACTTAAGAAGCTCGGGGACTATTTTAGCTTTTAATTCATAAAGTCTGTTTTCTAAAGTTGGGAGACCAGTTTCAATTATAATATTATTTATGGGCGTCGTCCGAAAAGCATAACAACTTGTTCTGAGGGCTTGATTATAGATCGGTTTAAGAATGTTGATATAAGATTTGCAGCTATCGGCATAAATAATCAAACCGTAGGCAATCTTGTTTAAAAGAAGCATTTTGGTAAGATAAGCAATAGTGTTAATGTGCGCACGGCTTTTCCAGGCAACGTATTGTATGGAATTCACTCTTGTTAAAATTGAATTTCTTAACCGATGACAGTGTGTTTTCCAACGATATTTGTTGGAAAAGGTGAGCCCGAGAATGTGGAGTGTCTGCACGTTTAGTACTGGTAGGGCATTAATAAGCATCAATAGATTTCCAGCATCACATATTTCAATTTTAGCGCTTGACGAGTTTGCCCATGTGGAGATCTCTCGTCCAATAGCGAAGCTTTTATACTCATTACCGTAATCATCAAAAAGACAAAAAAAAAACAAAAGAACTACACGAAAAGGCGGACAGTTTAGGTGGATTCAAAATTTGAAACTGGCCGACAATTTGTATACTTTATGGAGTTTTTGAAGCTTGTTTCTGCGCTTTATAAAGGCGTTGAAAAAAAAATTTTTTTTTTTTGGATACACTATAATATTAGGTAGGCGTGGTCCATTTTATCCTTTTTTGTACAGCCACTACAGCATCGCCCATAGAATATATTTTGAACTTTTTGTAGATTTGTCTGCTACGGATTATGAGTAATGAGCAAACAACCAATATTTGATTCCTTTTGAAAAACAGAGGTGTTCTCAGTTTATGTGGGCATGTCCTTCAAACCATTTGGCCCATTTTCAGTGCCAGCCTGTGTGCAATACCTTGCAAATTTTCCTCCAAATTTGAAGTCGTTAACTTGACTTTTGCGGCCAGGAGAGTGTTTAGAATAGACATTACACAGACGGATGGACAGACGGACTTACTTAAATCTATTTAGAATTTGAAGTTGATTAAGAATGTATACACTTCGTGGGGTCTCTGTTGCGTCCTTCTGGGCGTTGCAAACGTTTTGACGAAATGACTAAACCACTTATCCTTCGGTGTCGGGTACAAAAAAAATAAATAAATAAATCTAAAAATGTTCCGAAAATTAATTAAAATCATTTTAATTCTTTCTCCAAACTTCGTACTAACAAATGTATTTATTTTGGCCGCTGTATAGTAAATTGGCCTCAAATGAATTAATTTTTCAGTATGGCCTAAAAACGTTAAATAATTTATTATGCGCTACGTTGTGTTTGTGAATATATGAATGGGTTTTATGTGCGTACATATAACCGAAAATGCTTCAACACATTTTATTTTCTTGTCTTTTTTTTTATTTTTGGTGGTTTATTTGTTTTAATGGCAACAAATGTTTAAAAAGAACATTTAAAGTTTATTTAGTGTGAAATTGAAAACTAAACGGAGGAAAAAATCGACAGGCAACGATAAATGAAGGAATGTATGTTTAAATTTTCAATTTTTCCTTTCTTTTTTATCTCGTTTGGTTTGTTGTTTTTTCGTTGTTTGTTTTCAAACCAACTAACAAATCGTCATAAATTTAAAGAAAAACATACACAAATCAAAATTAATATTTATGAGATGATTTGTATGCCAGAATATCAGTGTATGCATGTGTGTGCATTCGTAAAAAAGAAAAAACAAAGAACAAAAAGAAAAATTTGTTGATTTTATCTTATAATCTTAAATGCCACCGCAAGACAGACTCTTTATATCATAGTGACAGTGATGATGATTATGATGATGATGATGATGATGATGATGATGATGGGGATGATAATGACGATGATGACAATAATGGTGATGATAATGATGAATTCTCAGAAAGTGGCCTGCAGACATGAGGAGACAATCTGATATCAAAATAACAACCAACAACGATAACAACTACCGCAAATGAAATATTATTTACACAGAGAAAAGAGGTCCATGCATGGATACTCGTCTGCGCAGAGAATGCATTCCTCCATAACACAAATTAACGACTGCGATGATAGCTGTGCTGTTTTTGGTTGAAAATAAAACCGGCAATCAACACCAATACACAACAACAGCAACAAGAACAACAATAACAGCAATTAGAGCAACATAAGCATCAACTTTAACGAAGAACATCATTATCATGATTTTCCTCTTCATACAGAAAAACCCAGCGCAGTGAAACAACGAAAAGGAAAAAAATTGCTAACGTTAGTCAGTGTATGTCTCCCAGTGCATGCATAAAAATTGTTAAAGCAAATATAACACAAAAAGACTTAAATTAACATTCTAACGAATTCTTTCAACAATAACACTAGCACGACTCACTCACACTATAAGTCCCCATAAAGAACGAGAATAACTATGTCAAAGGATCACATTTTGTAAAACGAAAATAAACGGAAAAATATTGCAAGAAATATCCGTTCGTGCCACACAAAAAAGCTTATGCCGAATTGGTAAAGCCCGTTATGAGGAAGTCATCGGGCCTTACGGAAAGCTTTATTACATACGAAAATTTGTCTAAAAAGATCTTAAAAAAGGAAACCAATGTATTTGCCTACGAAAAAGAGGTTTCTCGACAATTTTTTTAGGAGGAAAAGAAAAATGCTCAAGTAATAATATTCGAGAGGTCCATATTTGAGCATTAGAAAGGAAAATTGGTTTTCGAAAAATATTCGAAAATGGCAACCCCTGCGCCTTTCTTACGAGACTGCTTTCAATGAGGAATCTTCGCGCTGCCCGGGTGTTTTTGGTGCAAATTTGAATTTTTACAAAGCCACTAAATCGCATCTCTGTAGCCAGGCAAACACATCGAGGTATTTAAAAATTTTCATGTTTGTAGGATTGACGAGCATCCAACCGACGAGCGTTGCCAACAATAGTTGATGCAATTGGAGCAACAAATTGATGTGGTATACCAAAAGTCGTGATGTGGTGAGCTTTCAGTATAAAGAAATTCAGCAAAACAGGGCCGGGAAATGACTACGATTCTAATCGTGAAACCTCTAACCTTCCTGCTGCTATTAACAGAGTTTGGTCCTTTGCATTAGCACGGGTTGCATTATTGTTTGCTCGAACAGTGCCTTCATACTTATGATGACACTCAGACAGGGCTTTTTCTGGGTAGCCTTAAAAACAAGCGCTCTCAGCTTTCGTATCACCAACTCACTCACGTCATTCGACGAATCACTTCGTTGGAAGTGCGTTTAAGTGAACATACGCACGCCCTAAAGAAAGTCCTAAAATTCTAGAGAAACATTTTTTCTAAGCCAATGAATTTCTTCCCAAGCATTCTAAAGGATTGAAAGCATCCATTAAGCGCTTCTTCCCTTAATAAAATTGTCCATATCCGAAAGAAATGTGGAATGTGTCCTTGGCGGCAACCGTTCGTCTACATAATAATAGAATAAATTTTTTTCGTGGACCAAAAGACTTCTTACGACTAAATAATTAAACCATCGCCTATTTCTTAAAGCACTAGAGACGGACTACAATTTTTCCGAAGCGCCACTGCTTTCTTGAAGAAAAAAAAGCAAAGGGAATCAAATAATAGACATCCAAAATAGAGGAAGGAGGGAATCCCAGGTCTCAAATGTGATAGGATGAAGCTCTATGCCGTTCTGTCTGGATAACCTTGTGGAAGTACATTTTTCTAGCTTTAAACGACAAACGGATTAAAGTCTGCAAGCCATCTAACAAACTTAACATAAACTCTAATCTCGAAAAACGTTCTACTTAAAGAGGACAAAAAATTGAAATAAATACAACTTTAAAACGATTTAAGCCATTGATAAGTGCAACGCGCTTGTGTCAACATCCGCTCGTTCAAAGTGTTTAAAGTTTTTTGTTTTATGGCAGTAATGTGACACTTTTGCTTGCATCCTAAATGAAGATTCGCGTATGTTTCTATGCATACATACGGGATATCATATTTTTTCACATTTGTCGTGATTTTATGGCACTGAAAAGTGTGTTAGTATTAAACCACTTTCACACAAGCCGTGCGCACCGCGTATTTAAATTTTTTTTTGCTTTGTAATCTTAAATTTGTATATCCACTAAAAAAAGAAAAAAAAATAGGAAGAAGAAGAAGAAGAAGAACGACTTTTTATTTTTATGTGTTAGTTGCTGAATTCGATATCACTTGGGTTATATTTGTAACAGGTGCCTAGGAAGGGATCCTAGGAAGCGGCACAGTTTGCCATGTCATGTAATTAAAGAAAAATCAAAAATAAAAGTAAAATTTAATTGTTTGTGAATAGACGAAAGAGAGAGCTTGTCGTTTATTTACGTTTACGTACGCAAAAGAATTTGTTTCGTTTGCTCTTAACCAGGTTTTTTTTAGTCCAAGAGATTCTGATGGCCCTCTACATTAGAGGTTACTGTGAACTGTTGATTTTATGCAAGAGTTCATACAACGCTAAACCATTTGCTAAAACTTAAAAAATGAAACTTTCACCACCACAAGCTTCACAAGTAATAAACTTTTGCTTTAAAAATTGTAGAAAAAGTAAACAAACTTTTAACAAACATTTGAAAATTTTACATACATTATGAAAAGGGAACGTAGGTAGAGCTATGTGCGCATTACTCTGACCGTCTGAAAGAGCTATGCAGTAAGTTTTTTGCCCTGCCTTAATAAATTCAAGTTACGAGTTAACCAGCAGTAAAAGTAATAATACTTCGTCCTGGTTACCCGATATGAATATTGGAAATAACGAAAAACTAAGGCGGAAGTAATGCAATTTGTTTCTATTAACTCGTAAAGTATGAGGGAAAACTTTTACTATTTTATTGCACAAGGAATAAAGATTAAGGGAAATAACTCTTTCTTGCAAAATTTGACTTCATTCCGCAACATTATCTCCTTCAAGGCGATACAGTCTATGAAGTTTCTCTAATCTTTCGACGCTTTTTTGTAGAACTGCTTGTTAAGACACTCGCAATAGTATTCATTGTGCAATGACTCCCTGGAGCATCCTTTTTAAATTTGAAAACAGAAAATGGTCGCTGAGGGCCATTCGTCTAGAAAAAACGATGGACCTAAATGGCACTATCACCGTTTCAGTCAGGAAATTATGACACCGCCTACTTGTTCTACTCTGAAAGCAGTTTCCCATTCCCGAATTTTCACGCAAAATAGTGAATACACAGCCTTTTGACATGCGTAAGATGTGGATTATTTCTTACTACTTCACTTTTTGTGATTGTCGGGAACAATTCTCATCTCATCTTTTCAGGAGCAACCAACCATCTCCTGCTGTCTTCCACTGCGTGCAACGTCATCTTTGTCCATACGACCGCTGACAAAATGTTCCTTTCAGCGACAAAGTGTTGCCATAACATTTTTCAAATCAATACTGAGTTTGAAAGGTTCCCTTCGCATTGAGAAGCCGCCTATAATGAGTCAACTTTTCGATTGCTTTCAAAATACGGGAAGAAGCGTTACTAAAACACCTGTGACCTATGAAAAAATAATCGAAATGAAATGAAACTTTTGCAGGCGGCAAACCCGCATATTTTAAAAAGTCGATGACCAAAAAAGATTTTACTGATATCTTGCAATTTATACTGTTCGGTATGATGAACGAACGAGGTCCACTGACTGAAAAGAGGCAAATTTGCCCAGATCTCAAACGTTTGGAATCCTTTCATCACAAAGGCGCAAGGCCAAATCTCACCCGAAAAGCCTTTTAATTTATTCAACAATGATGCATGCAGATGCATCCGAGCCAGGAACACTGGATGAACTACGGATGGTAGATAAAACTGAAAATGCTATCAAATTGAATTTTGCAACGAAAATATAACCGCTAAGGGCTGTGTTGGTTACGCTGATAAAAGTGAAAAGTAAAAATGAATTTATTATTTCTTAAATTTGTCACAAAAATGGTATAAAAACTATGTAAATAAAAAGTAAACATTAGATTACATGTTCCTAAAGAACTCAGCGAATCCAAATAATGGATCCTTGATTTCAAAAGCTGTCTGCCTGAAGATGACCAATTGGATGTGCATAGATATGTTTCTAATTTATAATCAGATTCTATTACTTTCGGAAAGAGTTCTAGAGAGAGAGAGAGAGAGAGTATACTGATACTATCTGCGTTGCTTTAACGGTGCTTAGACATGTGCATCGTATCGTCTATAAAATATGCATCGTCTGGGTGAACGTAAGCAGTATTTGAGTTTTGATGCGTTCTACTATATAATTCACGCAATACTCATAAATATGTATTAATGTTGTATTTAAATAACATTTAAATGTAATTTTTAACGTTTATTTGTCATCATTTATCGACGCCGCTATTTATACATATTTATGTGATGCATTTTTTACTCAGTTTCATTGTTTTCGGTACAATTGGTTTTTTTCTTTTTCAATCGTAAAATTTTATTGAAATTCCTTTAAATTTCCGATATGCGATGGTTGTTAATGCCGAGGCTTGTGACTTTTCGGCTTTTATTTTGTTTATGTTGACAACGTGCTTTTCTGCAATTTATGCTTAAGTGTGGTGCATGTGCGCTGCTATAGTAATTGTGGTCGGTTGCCATTCGATCATAAAGAATCAAAATTTACGACATTTTAATTTCCAATAGAATTTTAATTTTTTCCCTTTCCTATAACACATATTATGCTGCTGCCACTGCCATCATTTAAATCGAAAGGTTTATTGCTTCCAAGTAAAGTTTTAATTGTGAATAATTTCGTATCAAATAAACTTTAAACGAGTTCGTTTGTGTTCATCAGCTAAGTAAGCGGTGTTTTTTTTGTTAAGCATAGCATTAGCAGCATCGTTACCTTGTGGAAATAAATTGGCTGGAAAAGAAATCTTAAGTACCATATTACTCTTGTGCTGTTTCTAGAGGCAAATTAAGAATCCAATCGTCAAGGTATGTCTTAGGTGCGGAAGGGTTAGAAATACAGATCCCATTGGTTCTGGCCGTTAATGGCGAAAGTCACTGGCAATATCCAGAGTTCAATCAAAGGTCATCTCTTCAAACCACATTAACTCCAGCAATCTCTCTCATTGTTGATAATGACGAAACTGAAGTTTTTCGTTGGTTGAAATTTTAAGAATTTTCACTTTACTAATAGAGGATCGCTTTCTGAAATCGAAGTCTAAGCCACCGTCAACAGCTGAACTCTAGCTAATGAAAATGAATAAAAGGCTAAACCTAATTTAACCACCCATCCACCCATATCTAATCTATACTATCAGTCTAGACTAGAGTGACTACATCAGCTGCCGTTGTTCGCAAAGAAATAATTTATTAACACTATTGCTGTAAATAATTTCTTCATACATATTTTAAAAGGCTTTCGTGCTTTCGCGTACAACAAAGGAATTTTGGTGTAGTGACAAACAGATTTAAAGGTTCTTTTGATTTCTTGTTTAATTTAAATTCTCTTTATTATTCTTATTACTTTTACTTCTTCTGACCCACCTGAAGTGTGGCCAGTAGCTTATATAATAAATTATTATATGCTAACTTAAGCAATTGATATAATTAAAGTAGGTTATTACAATAATGATAGCGTAAGCGATTAATACGGTTAAACTATGTTATTACTAGAATTACGACTAAGTGGGTTACAACTAAATTAGGCTATCTTAACTAGGTTAGGTGTCATATTATGTTAAAATATGAACTTAGTATAAATTGTTAATCATGGTAGAGCGCGACAGATCGATAATGCTACATTGCATATCATTGAGATAATATTCAATATAAACCTTATGGAAAGGTAGTCTCTTTTCTACAAGCTATGGTTTGCTGAAGAAAGACTGACTCGATTTACTTAAGATATCTGCTTGTTAAAGGTATCACATTATAAAAATTCTTAAACTTTAATTGCCTTTGCAAAGGTCTTCCTCTGGAGAAAAACATGAAATTAGTCCAAGTTTAAACCATAGCCGTTAGTGATAATGAACGAGAGACCGCAACAAAACCTTTGTAGTAACATTCACCTTAATTCCGTTCGTCGTCAAAAGGAGTTTGCATTTATATCGGCAGGAATGCTAATCACAAATAAATGTTGCTATTCTATAACTTTCCTTGTTAACCATCTCATAAAGACTTCAAACTAGAAAATGCCGACTGTTTTGACCTAAATCAGAGGAATCTACGGTTATTTCCTATAAATCGGTTTACGAGTTTCGCAAATTTTTTTTTAAAAATAGTTCCGAACAGAAACATTTGTGCCGTATCCGTGCTTTCAAAACGTGCCTTCACATATACTTGTGCGATGCAGGTGCAAATAGTTGACGTTTTCTAGTTTACCCACCACGAGGTATTTAGGTGGACTCTTTTACGATTTATTTCTTTTTGAATCATATCGAAAGTATTGTCGTACAGATTCAAATTCGGTCTGTAAGCACATAAAGTTTTCTTATTTGCACGGACTAGGCTTTCAAATCCAGCCAAAGTCTGATGCTGACTATTTTACAAAGCTACGTTACCGTGTCGGCAAAGTTGTGCTAATTCATTCGAGACGCATTGCAAATCCTGTGTGGAGCGCATTTCCAAGCCAAAAAGCCGTGCAATGTGCGGATCAGTCAGTCAGAAAAAAGCAGCCATCGAGAGGATATAGAAAGTGTCTTACCAATGAATTACAGCCAGGACCACCAGAAATCTGTACAAAGCAATGTAAGGCGAAAAAAGGAGCAAAAAAAAAAAAAGAATGCATTGCTTCGTCGAGTATCGGAAAAAAGTTCTTATTTATATAAGTATAGTTTTTAGCACTAAATAATTGTTCTCCGTAACTCCGACAAATGCTCTTAGCAATGCAATCGACGAAAAATAAATTAAGTGGCCATACGACTATTATGATGAAATCTTTAGTGATTGAGTTGAGATATTGCAGAGTACAGAGCTGTTCGAAACCTTAATTGGTTTAAAAAGTAATAGAAAAAGTAATACAAAAACAACAAACAGTGAACAATAAAAGCTGACGGTACTACAAATAGTGCGGTAATCGACGTTCTGCATGCGGAGGGAGGCTTAAATGAAATTAATAAAAATTAGGTTAACCATTAGGAATCAATTTAAAATGAGTTGAGGGTACAAAACAAAAATCAAAATAGATTTTGTTGTACAAAACAAAAATCAAAATAGATTTTTGTTTGAGATTTGTTTAAAATCGCAATAACAATACAGATAACTTTCGCTTCATTTTTATTGGGTTGTTTTTTTTCAATATTATTTTTTGTTACATAAAATAATCAGCAAGAGTATGATTGTTTCATACGTTTCTCTCATTTATTTCTTGATTACTTTTGTTTACCATCCATTTTTCTCTATTTTTCCTTTTTTTCCCGCATTCTGTTTAATCAATATCGGCAGAATTTAATCCAAATCCAATAAAAAAGTTTCAGCCTGCGTGTAAAGTTTTTAGTTTCTCTCTATTTCCCTTTTTTTTTATAGCTATTATGTTGCCTTCAGCTGATAACCTCTCCGTTCGTTCAATAAAATACTAGCAAAACAAAAGGAAATACAAATAAAATGAAATGAAATGAAATGAAATGAAATGAATAAAAGAAAAGGCCGGTTTGAAAAAACCATCATAACTATGAGCTAAAAAATCCTATTAAATTATTTATAAAGAAAGCAAAACATAAATAAATAATAATAATAATAATAACAAATAAATAAATAAAATGTAATCAAAATGACTTTGATGAGTGCATTCGATGGCGAATCGACATGGAATTTATAAACGCGAAACAAGCCCAGGGTATAAATTGCTTTGCCTGATTTAATAGCTGACGCCGCCCTTGCACAAGGCCCTTTTCGCCTTAGCTAAAAGAGGGAAATCAAAAGATGCTATGTGTTCTTCCAATCTCTCTCCCGCTGAAACTTGTTCGATGTCAGATCGAACGACGAAAGTAATAACAAGTAATGCTAGCGAAAATGTCGCTAAGCCGTTACGAAGTAGCGGTTGAAGGAAAAGAGTCCTGCTCACCAATAAATCCAATAAATGGATACGGGTGCTCTCAATAAAGTGTGGGGTTCATCGATTCCAACATATATTCTCTTTAAAAATTAAAATATGTCGGAATGAGAAAATGCTAAAAGGCTGTCAACTTCATTTCAGACAGAAAAAGTGTCGATAGAGATGAGAGAACTAAACCGCGACATAGTTAGACGTATGGACGCTGCGGCGTTGGGTATCATCATTCCACTTGACTTCGCCTAAATGCAAGAAAACGGTCACAAGAGTATTCGTTGTTTTCTTCTTTGTTAAACACGTAGGCAACTGACTTTGCTATTGCGCCGTTGTGTGGGGCATTCGTACCGCGACCTGATACATCTGTTGTACTTCACTATTAAAACGTATAAAAAAAAAATACAATAGAGAGGCCTTTTTGATGTCTACCACATCAAATCAATTACTCGGTAGTTTGTTAAATGTCAGTTAACCAATAAATGTTGTTTTTATGTCTAAACTGTTATGTGCTAAGTTATCATGTGGAAGAGTTGGATAAGACTATCGATGGTCATTTGCGTTCGCCTCTAGCGCACAAGGTTATCGGCTGATCAATATCGAGTTTAAAATGCTTCTTGTCAATATTCGAATAAACTTTCAGAGCAATATATATTATGGTTGTGTGGTTGTGTGGTTGTGTGCAAAAGTTGCAGATGAAGCAAATTTATTTTCTTGCAGTAAGAACATTAATTGAGAAGATGGGTGTTAAAACGACAGTACTTCCAATGTGCCACTCAGGGAGTGGCAGGTGGCGTAGCGTTTGTCTCTAATATAATAAATTGCGGGCACTGGCACTATACTGCGAATGCATTACACAAATCTATGAGCAAATAAAATCATCGGATTTAGAAACGTAGCTTAGAAATAGTTATAGCGATTTATTTGAGCAGCAGAGACAAAATAAAAGTTAAAAAAAAAAAAAAAACAGCGATGAACAGTAGATCTAGTTGAGGCTTAACAAATGAAAATCTATTAAGCAAAGAAGAGACGCGATCTTCAGTAAGCTACGCTGGCTATGTAAACTGTCAAATCGCTTAGTTGCGCTTGAAGCAATTTCAAGGCATGCAAGAACGAGTACTGGAGAGAGACAATTATGCGAAATTCCTACTTGCAAAGAAATGTATCTGACACGTCCGCAATATAATTAATGAACTTTTAAACATGTTCAAGGCGACTTTCTATTTACCGTTAAGAAGTGTAACTTGGAAGCAAATAAATAAGCAAAAGACGCGATTGAAAAAAGTATTGAACTGAATTCAAGACACCTTTGATTAGCATATATACATAAACAGCTGTGAGCAAAATATCAAAATGAAAAGAAAAAATGATGCCTTAATTTATAATAATGCTTATCTTGTTTAATTTGCCTGTGAAATGAACGAAACAAGAAATGCAGACACGCAAGGGAAAATACTGCGTTTTTTACATAAAAGGAAATACAAAAACGAACTAAGGCCAATGATAAAAATCTTGTCGACGAAGAAGACATAGAGACAACAAAATACAAACATAATGCTTTCGATAAGCGTAAAGAATCTGTAGTAGCAATCGACCGGCAAACATAACGAGATAAAAACTGGCATAAAGGGCAGAAGCGAGAAAATGGGAATAAACAAGAAACAGATTAAATTTGGCTTAAGCTAAATCTTTTGATACCCATCACTTGCCTGCTTTTTTTTTTCCTTTCTTAATAAAGACATTTCAAGATTAAAGCACACACATTCAATTTAGACTAAAATTCTTCGGTAAAAACACAGTCAGCATAACTTGCTACAGCATCTTCACAATCAAAATCAAATATAGTGTAACCAGCAACGCATTATTTTCATCTCGAATATGTTGAACATGTTGCAGCATTTACTGATGATTACTACGCAAGAGACGACTGTTTGAAAATAGCGCTAAGTGGTAGAGAGAGTCGGAGACTTCAAATCTTTCTTACATTCCGTGAATCTGTGAGTCGATTTAGCTGACTTCTTCTCCCACTTTACAACATCTAAGGTAAAAGAAATCTAGACATCTGTTTATCAACACTGTTATCGTTTCAAAAGGGAGGCAGATCGACGCGCAGCACTTTTTTCAAATTTTGAACTCGACTCTCTCAGCGTGATTTCAATGTACGATTGATTAAAGCTCCTCAGCGTGATTTCCATGGACAATATAAATAAGGAAGACCAGCACGAGTATTCGCAACGCATGAAGCATCGTTGTTGTCACTTTACTAACTTTCAAGTCGCTATCTTTAGTACCCATGCGGAAACTCAGAGAACTTTAATGTTGCTACCGCAATTTCAGTGAAGGAAAAGACGAACATACAGATCGGTGGACAGGATTACCCATGAACTTTTGAAGTCGGCTGCTTATAATCTTTGAAGACCTTTTATTAAGTCGAATATAAAGACGGGCTACCAGAAGGACCGACTGGTGCATTTGATTTTAATAAAAAAGGCAGACTATCTGTCTCGGCGAACCGCCCATCAGTCACGCTATTTGTGTTATGTGTAAGTGGTAGCTGGGTTAAAGTTTTTCGCTGCCCGACTGGCTCAGCTGCACTCACATTTTTGCCGCTTTTTTCCCCCTTCTTTTCTCTTTCCATATATCATATCAAAAAGAAAGGAAACTTTCAGCCAAGAATAACTAAACCTGCCTGCGATACTCGTTGTCCCCTCGTACCGTTGTTTTGTCCCTTAGTCAAAACCCATGGCCACTTTGCTATGCTCACACGCACACGCACGTATGTCCCGTCTTCAGGGAACCTGTAAGATGCTTAGTTTACCGTCTTTTTTTCCTTAATTGTTTTTTTTGTAATTTATCAATAAAAAGAAAATATGAAATTTCTATTAATACCTAAGTGTTGTTTTAATTTCTTTATTTTGTGTTGTTTCTTTTTTTTTTCATTTATATTTGCTTAATCTTATATGTAAACAACCAAGCAAATAATAGACATTAACGTAAAAGCTACATAAATATCAATTTATAAGGACATCTAATACAAACCTAAACACCCTATCTACGGTAACGAACTAACATCACGATAAGGAGGAGGTAGAACAGAACAAACAGAAAGAGTATTACTCCTAATTTGTGGGTTACCACAAATACATACAAGATATTAATAAGAATTATCTCCTGCCCCTCAAGGGGCATGGCGCGGAGATGATTTTTGTTTTAGGACTTATTGCATGTGCAATTTTTTATTTAGATCTTAAAATGTTTTATTTTAAGTAAAAATAGTAATAATATGTTAATCTTTTGTATGGTAATATTTTTTTTATTTTGTTTAATTATTTTTTATTAATATTTTTTTTATTTTTCAGCTTAAAGGGTGCACCTTTAAGTGGTCGATAGGTGGTGCATTTTACGGCCCTGAACCAAAAATTTTAAATAAAATATATCATTAAAAACAAAAGGCTCTACAATCATTTAATATTCAATTATTTTATTTATAATTTAAAAACATTAAGTTAAACTTAGCAGTTTTCGAGGTGTTTGTGTTAATACCAATTTTATTTTATTTATTAAGTTAAATCATACATATTTAAATGATGTCGTCATTGAGAGCATAAAAATCGAGCATAATTATGAGTCTCTAATAAATATAATTATTAAAATTTAAGTTAGAAGACACGAAAAGAAAATTACTCGGATCTTTTAGTTCTATTCGAAGTATAGTAAATCTAGCTTTGCTTAAAGTTATATAAATGCAATTATACTGGTTAGCAATATCGAAAGTATATGTGATTTTAAAAATATTTAAAAATATGAGAATATGCATATCGTACAATATAATTAAATCTTAATCTCAGAATAACACATTTTTGAACTCCATTTATCACTAAAATCGACAAAACTTCAAAAACTCTAACCGAAAATAATGTTTTCTTATTATTTCTTCTGATTATGGTAAAGTACTATTTCAAAATGATTCTAATTGGTCTGCTGATGGGACTTTCTAGAATGACATATCCCCCTATGTATTGATTGATCGTCATGTTTTTCCGATCACATTTTTATCTAGCTCAGCCAACATACAGAAAAGTTCAGAGTTTAGGACTAATAGCTATATGCAGAACTAATCCCACTTTGAAATTATATAATGAAGAACTTCCCACAATGTCTTTTATTAAATATAATAAACCTAAGGGTACATTTGACTGACTAATAGCGAGCTTAGACTTTACTATTGCTTTAATACCTTTATTTGATTATTCTTACAAAGTCTGTTCAAATTCAGATTCCTCAACATGCTTTCCTTCTGAGATATTGCATGCCAGGGGCACCTAATAAAAGTAAATAAACCAGTTGGATTGATTATTGATCAACTTATCCCAATATGGAAGCTGTAACCATTTAAGGTAAACGAACCATTGGTTCGTTTTGTGACTCCTGAAACGAAACTAAAAGTCGTGAACGTTAAGAATAAGTAGAGAGAGAGGTATGAGAAGAAAAAGTGAAATTAAAACAAATAAAGATATTTTTCTAAAATATTATCAGTCAAATTCCAACTAAACCAAAGACGAACAATGCTTTAGAAGAATGGCATAACTTTTTCAGATCTTCTTTTAATATTTCGTGTTATGGTTAATCTTCGTTAATTATTAAATTCAAAGATTAGGAAGACATAACCAGGTTATGTCTTTAGGATTTATACTTGGTTATAGTTTACAGAGACAAAAGGTGCTTTTGTATGACTAAACTAAAGTTGAATAGCTCTTTGAATGAAAACTTGGACCATTATCGTGGTAAAGTTTTAAATTCGAGCTTTCAATAATATATTTTTATTTAAAAATGGTTAAGTAATTTTTAAAAAAACTAGCAAAAAATAGCAGTTATCGAACCATGTTCGAACCATGGGCCTCGGGATTTAACGTCCGGACACCATTTAAACCTCCCACTGGAATTTTCTTAATTTAACACGAATAATTTATATTGATTAAATGAATTGAATCTAAAAATTTTTTATTCTTTGGCATATTAAGGGGGCTTAATTATTCTAATAATTTTGTTGAAATATTAATTGTATACTTAATAAATACTTTCTCAACTTCTTTTTGCAATTCGAAGCATCTTATTTTACTATTTATATAGAATAAGTTTCTTTTAAATAACCCATAAATGGTTAAGTGTAATAAACCTGAAAATTCTATATAGTCGTTCTATGGGGCTATTTTGCTTTTATTGCGATGGATAGCTTATCAAGTCGTCACTGCACACAAGCTTTCAAAAGTTCGCAATGTCTACTAAATAATAATGAAGAATCAAAATCTCTTACTTTTGCCAAAGTTAAAGATCACATTGAAAAAAAGCACAATTCGCAACTCATAAAGTTATCAGAGACTAATAACAAAGTATTCAACTTTGTTCTAGAAGATAAAGAATATATAATTAAGCCATCGCCCAAACTGTGAAATAGAGAATCGATTTGCAGTAATAATAGGATTTCCCGCAGTTATTTGTAGGGGAATAGATTTTAGAATAGAAGAATTTATTAATTATAAAAAAATTGATTATGTTGCGGATTTAGAAGAAACAGCTATAAGTTTACGTAATTTGCATGAAAGAACAGGTTTGAGTTTTTTGCCTTTTTTGCCTCGATATGATTTTATGTTAAATAATTTCTTTATAACTTTTATAAATTTTTTTGAATCCATGGAAAATAAAAAGGCAAGATCTCCACAAAAATTTTTAAAAATAAAAGATTTTTTTAATAAAATTGTCATAACGATCTTAATTTTAACAATATTTGGAAAATAGGAGAAAAGATGAAATTTATTGATTATGAATTTGTATCATATAACGATCCTTTATTGGATATTGCAAGATTTTTTTATCTAACAAAAAGATGGTTTACAAAACCGGGCGAAAAATTGCCAAAACAGCGCTGGAATAAAAAAATGAAACTAAAATTTCTAAGAAGTTATTATGGTGAAGAACTGGAAGATTCTATTCTAAAAAACAAATTGAAAATAATTAAGTCAATTAGTGTCATAACGAATTATTTTTATTTTTTACATAATCTTTTTATTATAAGTTCCGATTTATCACAGGATATAAGTAAAAGAATTAGAAGATTAAATAATCATTTGGGTATTTTAAGAAAAAAAGATTTTATTACGTGGGGAGAGCGGCGCAGGATAATAAGAATTATTGGACTTCTTGAAGACGAATCTAAAAATATTCTTCAAATAAAATAATTTAAAAATATTTTAACAGTTTTTCTTAGAGTCTAATATTTTAACAAAAATTTTAAATTCAAAAGGTTGTTTTTAAGATATCATGTTAATACAAATAAAATGTATGTTATATTAATAAAAATTTTAATAATTAAAATTTTAATTCTATTTATTAAATATAAATCTGTAAACTGATTTGGAAGTTTGATTAAAACGTTAAGTCGTTACTAATCATTTTAATATTTTTTTATTAAACATTATGAAGTATAGGAAAATAATTTAAAGCTATTCTTAAATACATTTTATGATTACTATTTTTATAAAATTATTCTTAAATTTATATTTTAAAGAGACATTAATTTTTAATGTATCAGTTTTTATTATGCTATTATTTAAAATCTGTTCAGATTTTGTTTATTTTATAAAACTTGAATATTTATTAAAGGCTGTCATAGATGTATTAAATTTTTTTAGAAAATGTATTTGAATCGTATATAACTACATTTTATTTTTATGAATATTAATAAAATATATCGTAACATCTTTTAGTTATTTTTACACATAGGTTGGGTTTACATTTTTTTCGAAATATTGAAAAATACGTATATCACCATGTTGCAAAAGAATCAAGTAACAGGAAAGTTGTTAAATAGTACATTCCCTATTAAATGGAAAGAGGAAAAGACTATACAATTGAAAGAATATCCTGATACCCTTGAAGTACAAAAAAGAGATTAGAGAGCAATTGAAAGTGATGGAAGAAGAAAAAATAATCCGAAAATCTAAAGGAGAGTTTAAGTCACCGGCCTTTGGAATCTTAAAGAAAAATGGATCAATCAGAATAGTTGTAGATTACAGTCACGGAAAAAATTGAATTTCAGTTCCCAAAGATATTTGATATAACTTCTGAACTAAGAGGAAGTGCAATATTTAGCCAATTAGACTTACAAAATGGATTTCATCATATAGAGATCAAAGAATCAGATAAGGTAAAAACCGGATTCTCTATATTACAAAATAATTACGAGGACAATCGATTACCATTTGGACTTACCAATGGACCCAAGTTTTTTCAACAAGAGATCTCTAAATTATTTTTACATTTAAGTTACGTCAGAGTTTTCATAGATCACATTTTAATATTTAGTGAATCAGAAGAATTCCACAATGTACATCTAGACACGGTCTTCAAAATAATGAAAGAAAATGGATTAAGATTAAATTTACAAAAATCAAAATTTTGCCTAAAAGAAGTTGAGTATTTAGGCACCATTTAAGTCCTTTAACAGGATTACACGGCCTTTTTAGAATTCTAATCCACTCGTCCCGCAATTGTCCGCATTTCGTACGACATATTACCGCGACTTTTCGTTCGACCAACAACGTTTGTCTTCCCATCGTGCGTGACACTTCAATTTTAAGTGTAACGCAATGGAATATTCCTTCCTTCTTCCACTCGTCTCTAGCAACAACCACATATGTACAAATGTTGACAGAGTCAACAGGTCTGCCAGGTCTGCTTTCTTCAAATCTATGCCATAGAAATTGAAAAAGGTAGCTTCCACAAATCTCACACAATGTTGTTACATGTGGGAAAATGTGTTCAAAATTAATTCCCAAAATCCCACGTGAACTAGTTCTTGGAGTAAAAGGTTGAAGGCTTTTATGTTGCTAGGTGTGTCTTGCAAAATTTTGAAGTAAAGGTGGGTTGTAAAGGAGAATATTATTTCTTGGAAAGAACTCTTGCTTTTCTTGAGAGGATGTCGATCTGATACATTTCAAAAAGTTGCCTGTGGGGAACTGTAAGCTTACCGCAAGCCAAGGAAAAGGGCAAGACCAAAGCGTCATGTTTTCCGTAGCATTAAAAAAGAGTTTGAATTGATTTCTATAAAAATGATTACTTTTGAGTACTTTGAGGTTTTTCGTTATTTTTAAGTTCTTGTGTGTACACCTGAGCTGAAATGAGCTTCTTCTTGTTTATACTTCGCATACGGAAATGTCCCTACTTTACAAAGAAATGACAAACGTAATGTATTGTAGGAGGAAAATGGAGAAGAAAACCCCCACTAACTTAAAATAGCATGCACTTATTTTTCTTATATGTGTGTATATATATATATTATATAGATATGTTATCTTTATCTGAACCTTTAACAGGAAGGTAGATTGGCAAACTGGCTTCGATTATGTAAAAATTTTTGACGTCGTCGTAATGATTTCAATAGGCGAGAAGACTGATTCTGTAGACTAGTACCTTTTCCCCCTCTCCCCCTCTCTCTCTTTCTCTCTCTCTCTCTCTCTCTCTCTCTCTCTCTCTCTCTCTCTCTCTCTTTCTCTCTCTCGTAATTCGAAGAGAGCAAACTAGTTTAAACAGATAATTTGAAGGTCCACGCTTCTGGACCTGTGCTATGTTTTTAGCAAACTGAAGAAATCGTTAAATTAATTGCAACTAAAGACCTTTAAATTTTAAGCATATTCCCAAATGTTTTAAAAATGTGATAAACATAACATAACCCCCGCAGTGGATGTAAGAATTAATTTCAAACATTTTACTAATATTTGTAAAATACCGTTAAAACCTCAAAGCCTACGCAAAGAAAGATAAATAATTGTGTGTCTGAGAACACAGGGGGTATGGGGGTATGCTTACAATATTTGCTTAAACATTAAGGTGCGCTTTCCGAGTCTTGTGCTTAAGAATTTCGGGGAATGAGAAGGAAACCTTATGTTGTTTGCTTACGCTTCCGCTGAAGTCCGGCTGCACAGAACATATTTTCGAGCAGAATCGAATACATTTCAATTTTCGGAAATAATTATATCTTACAAACGGACTACCGAGATTTTAACTGAACAAATACCAACTTACAACAACGTGCACAAAACTTCTAAAAATAATTGTGTTTGTTAATCTTTCACAAACACATTTACAACCATGAACATAATAATATTTATCATAATTTGTTTTTCCAACTTTTCAGAAAACAAAACACTTTTGGGTTTATTTATGCGGAAACATGTTTGTGTATGCGTTTGTACGCCAAAACATTCAATTCAGTGAGTTTCGTTCCTTTTCTTCGCTCATTTGTCTTAAAGGAACTTAAATGCCACAGCGTAAGAATGGTAAAACAATGCTTTTCGTGAGGTACAGAAGAACGGGTAGTTAAGGGTGCGTGAAAAATTTTTGTTGAATTGGTGGAAAGCATTGAAACCACTTAAGTACTTAAATTTCACTACGGTTTTTACAGCTATTGTTGATAAGTTGCTGCTGCCCCATGTGTTTATTATTAATGGAAAATTATGTTTTTGATGCTCTACACTTTCACAAATCATTTTTTGCTGCACAGAGCCTCAAACGCCAAACTCATTATTAAAATTTTATTTTATTTTATGTTTATTTTCTTGCCCTTTTTTTTTTTTGTTTTTTTGTTTTTTTTCGCATTACAATGTTCTTTCAAACATGTGTAGTGCATACAACGACCTACATTTTGTAAAGAAATGAAAATGAAAAGAGAGCAAAAGTTGCTTATTATAAAATTACATACAGTTGAAGAGGCAGTAAGTAGTACTCGCGCAAAGTCCGCTTAATGCAATTGCTTGCCTAAAATATTCGACCTTAAACTCTTCAAAGCCATTAAGGCACGAAGCCAATTTTAAATCAACTTTTTCGCTATTATAGGTCAATGCGTAGCTTTAGTACTTTCAGTCGTTTGGAGTAATTACGTGAAAATGCAAAAATAATAAAAAAAAAATGCTCCTCCGAAATAATAGGTGTCCAAGAACATCATACATCTTAGTTAGTGAAATATTTATTTGAAAGTGCGCTAAAGCTACTCCGAGCTAAGCCGAGTTCGTAAGCGTTACATAACACGTGAAATTGTTTACGTTTTGCTTCGTAAAGGATTGTTCTTGCGCTAAGTGCAACACAATGCTTAATATTCGTAGAAAGGTGTATAAGACAATTAGCGATGCATGGATGCGTAGATGCGTACGTTAAAGGGCAACAAACCGCACCTTGGACACACTTTACATAAAAAAAGAGTACAAGCAATATTTTTTAAGATTTTGAAAAAATTTTCAAGTTATCGCGTACACCACCAAATTTCGAAGTGATAAGAGCAGACCTTTTCTTGTTAAAACTGTATAACTTTTTTACTCACCAGAGCGAATATGTGGACTTGAACATGTATGTGAATAGCACAAATTCAAATCACAATTTTAGTACAAAATTTTTAATTATACAATCAAAAGATTTTATTTACAGCGGGCATCGTTCATTGGTGGCAGCACAAAGGAAATATTCCGATAAATAATTGTAATTTTAATTTCCGAAATGTTTCTGACGTATAATAAACAACACAAATTCAAAACAGAACTCGAACAATAGTGTTTTAACAATGCGCAATAATTAAAGGACTACATAATTATTTAACAATATTGCAACGCTGATATAGAGCAAATATTGCATTGCATTGTAAACTTTTTAATTTAAATATTAATATGTTTTCACATATGTACAAGTGTGCAACCATCTAAATAGTTCAAATTTAAAGCAACATTTATGTTTAATGATACTTTTTTAATTACGTAAATTAGGAATTTTAGCAATTCTAGTTCGACAAGATCGACGAGATTCGACGATTACGAAAAATTGCTCTGCTAAACATTTTAATTTCATTCGCCGAATGCTTCTCACCCAAACATATGCGGATCGCAGACTCCGTAAAGTATCGATAGTTCTCATCAACGTCGAAATTTGAATGTATTGCCATGCAAGCCATGTTTGACTTACGAAATGTTCTTTAAAAAGCTAACCTTGCCGCAAACTTATCTTTACGACTTCCGTTAGGTTAGGTTTGAAAACTAAGAGAGCCGTTGAGTTCATGATAATAGTTATTAAAAAGTTTGATTCCAATTTATGAAATTTGTGGTGTGTTTGTGGTGAATTAGTTCCTCATAATTGTAAAGCAGTTTGAATTGGTGTAAGCCTAGGTCTGCGCTTGATTTTATTCAAAGCCGGCCGGAATACCTATACTTGATGAAAGGTCTCTATGCATCGATTGTAGGACCTTAACTCGAATAAACGACGTGCAGATAAATTTGAATTTGACTATCAAAGACATTTACCAAATCCTACAACGGAGCCCTCTCTAAAAGCTCCGATCAGTTTACCAAGTCTGCGCCATGCGGTTGTGTCCTTTTCTTATGCTTCTAAATTTGATAATACTGCATATTATCGTTTCAAACGATTACAAAGCCTTGCTTATATCCATCCACCCAATTGTTTGTAAGTGTTGATATCATTTTGTCTCTTATGGTTCAGCACATTTGGTGCTATTCTTTTCTTTTCTCTTCTTTTTCATTTTATCTAATAATTTGTTTTTCTTACCTGGCTTTTGGGTTCCAGTCGTATGATTCTGGTTGCTGTTATTCATTGTACTCAAAGTCTGTTTTTAAATAGCTTATGGTAGGCCTGACATGTTGTTGCTTTCCAAAGGCTTTTTTAACGTTTTAATGGAGCGAATTTCGCGCCCTTTTTCGAGTAAACACTGTGAATACTTGAGTAAACTCTTTTGTTTCTCTTTTGCTTTTTCTCTTATCATAAATTGTATTTTGTCTATTTTCCTTTTAATACGAAATGTTTCTTTACACCATGTCGTGTTAAAACACGAGCCCTGGCTCCTGAATTTAATCGCTTCATCTATGGCCTGGCTGCACGAAGGGAGATACAGATTTTTACAAACTCTTCATGGAGACAAGAAAACGTTTTTCCGCAATCGGTCAAGAGCTCGCATTATCGGAAAATTTGAAAAAATTATAGTGATGTGCGAGGAGTGTCGCTAGACACAATAACAAATGCTCCTCTCAACTTAGGTCTTCCGGTGCATCTGCGGAGTACCAAGCTGCGGAAGCTAGCAGAGTCACTCTCTCTATTTTTTCTTTACCTCAAAACCCTCTAACCTTGATTCCTAATGTTCCTAATACGCATATAGTTTCGTCAACAGTGTCACCGTCTCGAAAAGCAATATTTGTGTCAATATTACCACCGAACACCTCATGCGGTAATATAAAATGTTATCTTGCTTCAGAAGCCCCGTCAGTTAATATTAGTCCATCCATAAATTATATCCATCTCGAACTAGAGCTATCGCTTCAATTAAGGTTTTAGTTCCCATGGAACATATTGTTAAGTACATCGTTATGGCTACTAGGATCCTCAATGAAGGAATTTCTTCCACGGGATGGGCCTCGAAATGCTAATTCTACTGTTCCTCCACTCGCAAAAAACTGGCCCGGTAACTATCACTTGCAAAAATATTAGGAGGTTAAGCTCTAAAATTCGGAAGGGTGTGAAGTTATATTTAAATATAACTAGCAAAGACACAAACCAAAACCTTTTTAAAGAGCTCTGTTAAGCTCTTAACAGAATTCTATAAAACGAAATGTCGGAGGGATTTAAGTCAAAATTCAGTTAAAATAAAACTTTTGGAAAATTTTCTTACAAAATATAATAAACAGAACATGTGTTTATGTAAATCAATTAATATTTGAAAAGTCAGTATTTTTACACTGCGGCATAAATGAGGATGACAGAGCGAAAGTGTGCTTAGCTATTGTGGGCAAACCATATTCTGCGAAAAAATGAAACTAACATAACGTGAATCCTCTATTAATAGCCTTTCCAACGATGTCCAGGTTATATTAAGTTTTGGTCGGAGAATATTTTTATGGGACTTTGAAAATTGCCATACTTAACATAATACAGGCTAACATATAAGCAAGTTTTGATAGGTCACTGTGGGCAAACCATGTCCTGTGAAAAAATGAAACTAAGGCAAGGTGAATTCTCTAATAATAGAGAGATTTCTATTTCAGCAGTGAGAGAGAGACTCGATATGTTAAACTAAATGTAAAAAAATAAAATAAGATTTAACTGAAAATGTGTTTTCATACTACGTACCCATCAACGTTTGCTGTGCAAAGAATGCAATGGTAATGATTTTCTCCCTCATTCTTATTTTTACCGGAGTTTTATTAAATTTTAAACAAATTTATGATTTTATGCCGAATGATACGGTAATTGAAGCTGGAATCTTGGCGGAAATTTCTAGTAAAATATTTTGAACGCAACATTGCAGTTTGATTCATGGTGTCTCGCAATTAGTACACAACAGAAAAACGCACACACACATAACTCTAAATATATTCATGCAGAAGCCAAAAATAGCTTTTTTGTCGTATGTGGCACGCACATGTTTTGATAGACCGTTTGTCACTTGTTTCAAGCACTTGCAATAACATCGGGAGAGCAGGAAGATTTATTAAAATGAAAAAAGAAAGGGATAAGAATACGGAGATGAACGTCAGTCGGGTAGTCAAACGGTTGCTATGAACGATTTCCCAACTTAATAATACTGCTTATCGAACATTTCTAAAATTAATTTACGGTAAAAGAATGTTAGTTGAGACAATTTAAGAGAAGTGATACGTCGGCTAATCCGCACGTGAGATAGACAACTGTTGCACCCTTTAGAGAGCATTTTTCAATAATTGTATGCACATCTGTGCCTTTTGTCTACCGACAAGTGTCTGTATGCAACAATGTTTTTGTAGAGCAGGATTTATTTCATTGGGTTGCAGTCATCCTCACCAGTTCAAAGTATATTAGTTTTCCCATTTTGTTTGTGGTGCGGGGCAATGGTCACCGGATACTCCCCCCGTCTACGTCCCATGGCTCGATTAACTTAATCGGTTAAATCGATATAACCACATTTGTCCATTCGTACTTTTTTGCTGCTGTTAAAATGTTAAAATCCTTGGGCGCATCCCTATGCATAGTAAAACACCGAGAAGCTACAAAGGTGGAATTTTGAAAACATTGTCCTCCAGAACTTACTAGAACTAGAAGCACATATTTATTTGCCATTTTATAAAATAATACACACTAAGGCCTTCTGAATAACTTGCCAATAGATAGCAAATCCATAAATGTTTACGGCTCATATATACATTTTCTTAAAGTGATGGTTATTTAAAATTCGACTTCCTGGCCTTTATAACTTGCTTACTTCTTCCATTCCAGAATTGCTTTGGCGTGCGCACTAAAGTTTGAGAAGGGATAACTTGTGAAAGGGGAAAAAATTGATTTTTCTTTTTCTTCCCGTCTTCCGTTTATTATATTTCTTTGGAGAGGAAACGAATTTCTTTCTTACGTTAACAGGGTAATTGGATGTTATCTCTTTTTGAAGCATCAAAAAAGGAAAAAATGTAAACGCAAAGCTCCTGCGTGTGAGAGATAAATGTGAGTGGAACGATATCCATAGAGCGAGTACTGCTGACATTCACTTATATTTGTGTGGATGTTTTAAAGCACGCATACGTAAACAGGTGAAATGTTAGGAAGATTTACTTTACGCCTTACACGCAATAAGTCGCTATTCAGAGATTTACATGAAAGCATTTGCAACATTGCAACTGACATTCCGTCTTTAACTCTCTTTAAATTTTCTTCCGCATTGTTGTTGGCTTGACATACATGCCTTACACGCCATGGGATGGCGTGTTATTGTTCTCATTTCGATTGTAACATTCAGAAATCTATTGATTCTGAACCAGACGACTAGTTCGTCTGCTTGCTAAGTGAAATCAAGGTGAGCAACAAAAAAATTGGTCTTATTGTTGTTGTCTAAAAGTTTAGTATTGAAAATTGCAATTTTTTATTTTCTTCGTTTGTGGAAATGTTAGTAAAAACGCTAAATACCCGGATAGTAGATATGTAAATATAAAATAGAAATTTGCCCATAAAGAGCCCTAACTGCCGTCTGTATTGCTTGTACATCTGGCAACGATAATCAGTCGTAATACAAATACATACCACACCTCAACAACATTGTTGTTGTTGCAACGAAATCATAGGCAATATAGTTTCTTTGCTCGAACGAACTATGCACAAAAGGAATTCGTTTTTGCATCATACCCTTGCTGGGATTTATTGGCAATCTCAGGATCAAAAATTCATAGATAGATTCAAACGTGAGTAGGTTCAAACATCCCTATCTAGCGCAAAGCCGAATCGCAATGCACGAAGATAATACGCCGTGGTTGGTGAAACATCAAGGGTGGGGTCCGTTAATAGCTCTTAAAATCTGATGTAGCGGTTAATATTAAACGCGCTCTCACAACAATTAATCGCTTTCAACAAGTTCGCAGTTCGAAAAGCGACCTGAATATCAAAGAAAGTAACACAAAATAATTTTCCACATGACGTCCGCCCATCTATAGGTCGAGATTAACGACATGTTGCATGCGCTGCCTGGCCTGTGCGGCTTTCTCTCGCGACAAGCTACGAAAATGGATCAAATGAGAAACGGAGTCTTTCGTGTGGCATTTAAAAATTGTCGACCAGGCGTGGAAAATTTGTACTTAGCGACGGGGAATATTTCGAATAAAATATTTCTTATCATTTTCATGCTATAAAACTATATGTTCTGCAATCCCTGTTCTGCGATTCTCTATTCGGGGTTCCGGGATTTACATACGTGGTAGACATCTAAAAGTTCATAATTTTTTCACTGGTTTAAGGTAAACTTTATCGATAACCAAACCTCGGTACATACGTTGTATAGAAAAATATCGTTGCAGGTAATTGCAAATTCCTTCGTCATTGTATACAAGCGCCAAAGCCAAGTCAATTGAGGCCGTCCAAATTTGGCAAACTTAATTTACTTCTCGGGTATGTCGTTATTTTCAGTTGCTTCGTAAAAAATTATAAATTAGACTTTATCGCTATAGAAGGGCCCGCTCATCCTATATGATCCAAATTTCCTACGGTCCATTTTTATGCCACTTTGCTGCTGGTATTGACCACTTTTTACTATTAAATACTAAAAATTACACCTTTATGGCTTATAGAGCTTAAGCGCTGATGACAATGATGTCCGGATAAGAGACCTATTTGGTACAAATTGGCCACAGTCAAGCGTTATATGAAATGACTTTTGCGCGGCAATTTTCATCATAAAATATCCAAAATTGCTACATAAAATGCTACGTACAAGCCCCGAGTTTTGATATATTTTAATAAAATTTGGTACACTGTGGTGCAAATGGTTCGGGTCGGAGAACTTTATCGACCGTTTTCCGTATGATTTTTTAATTTGCAAAGTCGTAATATGAATAACTGTAGGGAGGTGTAAAGCATGTAATCGGGTAAAATGGTTTCTATGAAAGTTGGAAGATTCTCTAAAATGTTTGGGTCTTGTATACTTAGTTACTTCCTCTTTCTTGGCAGACAAATTTTTTTTTTATTGTTATTTGCTTGAAGTCTGACAATGATCATATTCTGAGCAATATAATAGAGACGTCATAAGGCCTATTACAACACAATACGTATTGGAATGTTTTATTCTCACAATAAGTTCGAAATACCGAAATTGCTACAAAGTCAGGAAAAAATATAGTAATATTTGTAGCAAGAAAAGACTGGTCGCAATGGCGGAATATCCCTCAGTCACTGCATGGTAACTCCGGGGCAACTTTTCTTTTAGCGTCTTTTCTGTACCCACCACCCATGGATGGGGACGTACTCACTTTGTCATAATGTTTGCAACATCCAAAGGAGAGCTTCAGAGATTCTGTAAAGAACATATATTTTTGATCAGCCTGAAATTTTGAGTCGATTAAGCCGTGTCTACCCATCTGCATCTCTGCGCTAAGCGTAAAATGACCGCAATTTCGTTTCCCTAGGCAAAAGTTTGTGGGTTTTTGCTTCAATGGAAGGTTGATATTTCCCACAAACATATTTACCGTAAGGTAAGCGAGACAAAATGTTTAAAAGTATTTCATACAATCATCAAATGCCTAAAAATGCGTGAATTCTAAATAATAAAATATGATGGACACCGCGATGTGGTGGATTAATTTGCTCTTAATAATACCGTCGATGTAGGTATCAAATGAATGGACTTGAAGAGTAGAATGCAACAAGCTAAGTGTGATAGTCTTAAATTATTTACACTAAATTATTTATGTGTGTCACAAGGAGGCGGATCAATTCTTCCTTCACTAAAAGGTGAAACTTTATCTTATTTACTTTTTTATGACCATAAATAAAAGCACGTGGTGCTAGCGATTTAAATGGTGGTGGAGTTGAATCGGAACAAGAACGACTTGCCTTCGGATGAATATGCCCCGCATATCTATCTTGAAATACATTGATCCAAGATAGTGGCAACACCCTTCGAATAATTGTATTGACACTTATTGTAAGCAAACAACGTCTGTTTGAAGCAATTCTGAACCTTTGCGTAGAAATTAGAAAAAGAATGTCTAACCTAGTGGGCACTCTTTGCTTAAGAATTTAATTAAAAAAATCTATAACTCTGAACATCAGTTCCCCTTTACGGCCAATTCGTAAACTGGTTTTATTTTCATGCTCAAAGTTTTAATGTTTAAGGAATGAACACAGGCGTATATAGTGATTACTAAGTGGGTTTCGGGATATACGCTAATCAATCAGGCACAATTACGCTTCATACGATCCCACGTCGATGCACGTGCACATTGTAGGCGAATGAAGAAAACTTCATTAAGAAAAATTTTAAATCACAACTGAAACCTTTAAATTAAAAGCTTTGCAATTTTGAGACTACAGTTTTTGTGGCTGTTTACTTCTTTATTCTATTCTGACTACAGCATGCATTCAGCCGAATTTGGTGACGCTGTTCTTAAGATAAAAACCTTAAACTATGACATTATGCAGATGAATAGCGATCTGAAGGAACAGCAAAGTTCTAAAAGCACAGTTCGAAGTAAACAGTTCAAGTAAACAATTTTTCGGTCCAAAGTAAACTGTGTATGCAATATATTTTAGGCTTGGAGTACTAACAAGCGACTTATGATTGAAGCTTAAACTTATGACGCTATAGAGAAGAACATAGAAATGGCTATACATAAATAGCTACAGAGTGTTGTATACCTCACTGAGAGGTTCGAGCCCGCAAAGATCGAGTTGACAGTTATGAGTCGTATCCCTTCGACTGTACGGTGCCCACTTGCTTGATCACATGCTCATAGTTTTCGTGTACTTAGTTTTTGTATACAAAGATCTCGAATCATGAAATATTTCATAGAAACGCATCGCAGCGAAAACTGAAGGGGCAGGCATGCAAGGTGTGGCTCAACATTAATAAAGTCTTGTCGCTTGTCATTAATTTCCAGCTGCCGTAACATGCAACAAGTCGAATTTTTTCTGTGAGGTCCATATGATTTATGTGAAATACGATCCATTTACATCGTCACGAAATCCGCTTAATGAATTATGTATGTTATCAAAGCTTTTAACTTTACATTTTTTGCTTAATTTCTTCTCTACGTTTCTTCTTTTTTCGTTTTAGGTAAGAATATGTTTAACAAATTCATACAGAAATCCGTATGCTTTTTCGAGATAATAAAGGCTTTCATATAACTTTAAATGCGATCCTTTACACTGATGTTATACGTGCATAAAACTTATGTGGTAAGTAGGAGGGAATATGTATGTTTGAATGAAATATAATTAAAGAAAATTTGAATAAAATTCTTGTACTAGAAGTCGTCGTTGCCTGCTATTCTTGCTAGGAATAGAAAATTTGCAATTCAATTTGAAATTTCTTCTTCATCGACATCAGAAGACATCAGGTATTGCTGTTGCTGTTGCTGTTGCAGTTGCTGTTGCTCTTATAGTTTTGGTAAATTTGTGGTGGGCACAAAACACCAACTAATACATTATACATCGCATTGCATGAAGACTAAAATTTTATGGTAATATCCTCTCGCCCCTTTTCTCCGTGTCTCTCCGCCTCCCTCCTCTCTCTCTCTGTCTCTCTTTCTACTAAAAAATGGAATACGAAGAAGATATTAAAGGATTGCATAGATACATACATAAGTATAGTAATCATAAAAAAAGGGTCACATTCAGATACAAAAATAAAATGCTTACATGAAGTTCATGCAATATACATATGCATAATTACGTGTGAGTTTGTGTGTGAGTGTGTGCATACATGCATCCTCTATTCAAATTCGAATCAATGCGAATAGTTTTATATATGAAAATCATAGGCATGATGTTTACGAGAAAACGCACATAAATGAGTCGAGAGAGCCAGACTGAACAGATAGACTGACAGAATGAAAACTTGCACACAACTGTTTAGCTGACATTGTGACTAACTGCTTGTTGGCTTTCTTGTCATATGATTGGCCTAATGGACGCTTTAAGTGTATGCATATGTGTATATTTGTGTGCTTATCATACGTACTCTCTACCGTAATGGTTTGCCAATCTTTTAAAGTGAAAGCATCATCCTACTGGCAAAAAGTCGTCTCTGTTTATAACATTTTGACAAACACTGCCTAAGCAGCTCTATCGTCAGCAACGGCAACAGCAACAGCAACATTACATCAATTGGCCAACATGTTTACTACTTCTTGTTATTATTATTATTATTATTTGTTTTTGTATTTTATATGTTAATGACGCCTAATCAATCTTCAGCTTTGTAAACGTCAAATGAAAAAATTAGTTAAAGGAACAGCAGCGACAGTGCTGCTAATCTAAAATTCATAGATAAGTAAAAATAAATTCAAATTCAAAGTTTATTTATGTACACTTGACAGGTACGCCTAGGATAGACATAATACGACAGCACGTTTAAGGAGGAAAAGTGTGTTCCGAGTAGTTCCTGTATAAAATCCGCACATTTGTGTATGTATTGTAGAATTTTATTTTTTAAGAAACCTATAAATGAATCGATTCGAAGAGACGTCTTGAAAGTATCCTATGAAAAATTGTGCAATTTTCTTCTAAGTTTAGGTTTGTGGTACTATCGCATCCATACTTGATCGACTCCTTTCTACATTGTTCGTAGCTTGTTTGGTCATGCTTCAGCCCTCTACTTCCTAATTAGATTTTCGTTTAAGTTTTCGTCACAATTTCTTCGACGTGGTGATTGTCACTTCGGTATCTGCGAACTAGAAATTTAGATAGAAGATCCAGCCAACCTCTGCTGTGTCTCTATTTTCTAGTCGGTCATTGGCAAAATTTACGTTAAACAAATGCGGGCTGGATCGTAGGTTCTATGGCTGCGCACGCCGGGCTGAGACGTGGGAACGTTGAGACTCTTAGCGATTGTGTTCGTATCTAGTGTGCTTCAGCGTAGATTTGCATTCGCTTAATCTTTGACCGAAAAATTTCATAAAATCATCATAAAAATTGTGCTCTTCCAAAAACAGTCGTGTAGCAAGAAATTCGATTTCCAAATTATTCACCAAAACATCGTAAAAGGGCTTACGAGTCATCTCTTAATCGCTTATTTCACTGACGTGGAAGGACGATCAGCACTAGATAATTCACTTGAACTTTCCCTGGCTTTTTCTAAGTCATTAAGTCATTTTAAAACTAGTAAACGGTTTCTGTACGCCAGCTGCTGCGCGGTAACTCAAAATAAACAAAGGGGGTTCGTGGCATGTTTTACAACATTCACACAATTTTTTGACATACACGTTTCGATGTAGGAATTGAAATTTTGTTTAAATCACAGAACCTAAGCTGGCTGCAGGAGCAAGTTTGCATGGTATAGAAATCCTCAGGACCCACTGAATTTTCTAGTGTTTGTCTAGTAAAGAACGAAAACAGCTCTTACACTTTTCATTTCGAAAGTTCAAAGAGTTTCCCGTCTCTTTAAAAAAAGAATAGACTGATGGAAGATGTCCTCCGCTTAAAAGGCTTTTTTGAAATAATTGTTTAATTTTCTGTTTTTTGAAACACTGGTTTTGGAGTCTCCCTGAATTTACAGAGCAACACACGTTTGTCGTCGAGTGGAATAGTGACGTTAACAACTTTTGCGTAAGTTGTTTGAATAGGTTCCGAACTCAATATGAATATGGAACCATTTGCCAGCAAGAGGTCGAGAATATGCTTGACGTGAGAGTTTTTGCGCAAATGGGAAATGGTTTGAGTGTTAATTTTCGAAAAGCAAAACGCATACACACATTAAAGACGAATTGGACGCTTTGTAGAGGAACTATACGGCCCCTATTTACCAATGCTATAACCACTAGACCAAATTCACCCAAAGGAGGTCGACGACTGGCGAATTAAGGCAAGACGTTGCGAATATTCCCGTTAAAGTTTTTGTCAAATATAGAATCAAGATCTGCGCTGAAGAAGATTGACCGCATTTTAGGTGCCACTTCAGCTTACACAACTAAGACTATATATAAGGAGTGTTGGCTATAATTGCAAAGTTGTATAAGTAAAAGTTCAATCTAGCTCCTGCGGCTAGTATCTGCTGGCGAACCCTATGAAGGCGCTTAAAACGAAAAGATTTTTATCAAATGATTAGATTATTGTCGCAATTGAAGCGTAGCTTGGGAAAATGTTTTATAAAAACAATTTCAATCATTTTTGAACGAGATCACGTTAATGAATAAAACCGAGTTTTGCGAGGAAATATTTTTTGCTTGCATCGAAAACTTCTTAAACATCCGTAGCAAAATATTTTGTGTTTGTCCGGTGTTAGCGCACAAAAGGAATAGATCTGCAACCCATCGCTGGTATGGGCGTTTTCGTTTGTTTCCAAAAAGTTTAACTGATCTCAAAGAAGTCTGAAATACTTAACTATGTCGTCAATTAAGTCTACCCATATGCTTACGCAGTCTTAAGATCTGCTGGCCGTTTTTGACACACGTAAAGTAAAGTACAGTAAAGAGATCTGTAGAACTGAGCCATTAGTTTTTGAGATTCTGCCTCGTTACATGCAGTTTGGACAAAATTTGCCTTTCATTTAAATATTGAACTGGTGATGTATATTGATTGGATTAAATACTCAAACACACGCACATAAATATTTGTGTCTGTGAAAATTACTGGATGATTTTTATATTCGATTTGCAGTAAGTTGCAGATATAGGTGTATATAAAAGAGGCATGTAGCATTTTTTCATTTCATATATTTTATATGTAAGAAGAAGCATACATGTTCACATATTCTTATCACTCTTTGCTATCACAATTTAGTTCAGGGGTCTATTGTTACTCTCAACACTTACTATCAACAAAATTGGCATGCAATTGTGGCCTAAGGATTGAGTAAAACAACAACAACAACAAATAAAAAAAAAAAAAAAAAGTTTATATATTAATGTGAAGAAGAAAGAGAAAAATTCAAAAACAAATCTAAGAAAGTGAATTCGTTCATTGCCGGATATGTTGCTTGTTTACAGTATCTGTAGTCTGTCGCTGCGCCCGTCCTCTCCTATGTCCTTCGCCTCTTAGTGCGTGTGCTTGTGTTGATGTTTGACATTAGTGCAGAAACTGCTAGCAGTACTTTGGGTTGCTGATAGTAGTGGTAGCAGTCGTGGTGGGTGCTGCTGCTGATATTGTTATTGGCTACATGTCATCAACAAAATATCGTATGGCAGCAACGTCATCATTATTCTCATCATCATCATCATCATCATCATCATCATCATTATCATTATCGTTCTCATGGCATGATAGTATATTAAGGCAGCCCTTCTCTACTCTAACAAGCGTACAAAAACAACGCAAGCAAACGTGCAAACAAGCTTATATATGTATGTATCGGGGAAAAAAAAGTATATTTTTTCTACTTTTTCTGAGAGTTGTTTTCATTTTTTCTTTTTCTGACGAACGTTGGGTTAAAAATGAACATTCTTCTATAGAATGATGTTGAATGATGTTGAAGCCATTTACTCATGTGTGGTTGATGGTGTTGGCAGTTGTTGGTTGCTGCAATCATTGCTGTGGTCGTTGTAGTTTTTATTATTGTTGGCTATACAAACATCTAAAATTAAAAACTTATCAGCTCGTGAAAATCTTATAAAGTTCTTTAGAGTCATAAGTAAATAAATGATTGTATGCTATATATATATATATATATATATATATATATATATATGTAACGATGCGTTTGCGTGTACATTATAGTATATAACATTGACTCTCTATACTTTCGTTACCCTAAGGTGAAAAGTACACATAACATTTCCTATACACATGCTTTAAACTTACCATCGTGTACGAAAATATAAGTGCTTTTATGCATATACATAAACGCACAAGCGCACACGCGCACACGCATGCACATTCACATACATGCATACTGAATAGCGAGCTTATAGCTGGATAAGTATTCTACTGTATGTGTAAACTCATGCGTTTGTTTAGAATTTATGAAATGTACGATCTAAGGTCCGTAATGAAACACACACACCTTCAAGCCATTCTCATGCTAACAATTTCAACTTCAATTACTACTTAAGAAACAGCCAGGGCAAGAAGCTGAATGCGAGGAAAATCCGGAACGGTCGAGATGTTTATATTTGGCTTCATATTACAGGAAAAAGGAAAAAAAGAACGCAGAATGACTAAGACTTTGTTGTACATATGTAATGATAAAAAGAAATATATAAGGATGTGTGTATATTGTGCAATAAAAGTAGAGTCATCTTTATCGAATCCATATAAAGAATTGGCGGGAAAGTATTTTCGGTTATTCACTCAAAAGTATATATAAATGGCCGACGCATCTTTCCTACCAACTCACCAATTTATACGCATTCTTGACCACAGTCTTCCTTCCCTTCCTTCCTTGGCAATCGATCGATATAAGAATATTTATCTTTTACATGATTTTCAGAATTTTTAAATATACTTTGATTTCAATCAAAATGAACAAAACGGGATATTTACACGTATCCTTGCACTCTTAGGCATTTAAAGGAAGCATTTTGATTAACTTTTACTTCAAAGAGAACAAATAAGAAAATTATGCTCGGCTGTAGTCGCATCTTTTATAATCACAAACTTTATTTTAAAAAATCTAAAGAAGACACACTTCTCAACAGCACCAACAACATCACGCACAGACACATTTATCGTTATAACCGCCGTCATTTATGGGTAACGATCTGTGTGGGCGCCCAATTTGACTCATCTTGAAGAACTTTCACCTCAGCCGGATGGACAGATATGCTAAGACTGATTCAGAATTTCATGTTTCCGAAATATTCCTCCTTCGTGTTGCAAACGTTTTGATGCAATGAATATACCCGCACCCTTACAAGCCTTTAGACGAAGAAAATAATTTGTATTATTTTCAGGATGAAATTCTGATATCAACGCCTTAAGGAGCCAGCAGTCGTTTGTCCTTCTTTTAGCCCAATGTTTTCCACGTTCCTTTACCTTCTTTCTTTTGGTTTTCTACGTTGTCTGCACTCGTTTTCTGTTTATTTACTTATTTTTTTACTTATTTTATTATCGTATTCTGCATTTCTTACTTACTTCTTCTATTTTCACATGTAGACGGAGGCACAAAAAGATGAATTCAAGCAATGAAAAATGAATAAATCTCGTCGGTTTAATATTTACTGTTACCGCTGAATTCATCTTTTGTAACATTGATGCTGTATGATGATAATAATCTTAATATTAATATTGACGTCATTACAATTGACCTTTTTATGTTTTTTTCAATGTCTGTGTGTGTGTTATCTGTAGTATGTAGGAAGTATGGATAAATATTTTATCTATTTTTGTAGGTATTTATGGGAAAGAAAATTTGCACTTGAAGTTTTTGCATTGCACTTAAACGTAGGAAGTACAGACAAGTATGCAGAATTTGGGGGGGAATCCAGATGGACAGGAAAGTGTAGACAACTCGGCGGATAACCGGATGAACCGGATGAAAAGAATGGAGCACATATTATTTGTTAGAGGATAAACGGAGGTATTGACACATTGACAGACTCTTGCCATGGATTTACTTCATTTCTGCATTGCTTGTTAAGGTCCCAAAAAGTGTTTGTTATGAACCAAATTTTGCTCCCTTATATGATTTTATCAGGCAGTAATCAAATCAGATTTACTCGACCTTAACATTACACTAACGAAAAATGGGTAACAACCTCAGCGGACAACACTCTTATAATATTTCATCTAATAATCATTTAATTATTTATTATCCCTTGTGAAAATTTTTAAAAATCCAGAAATATCGTTTTGCACGCATCTCGCATTCATTTATTCCCAAGACGATGTGCAAAATTGCGTTTTGTTTCCATACATCTTGTGGTACAAGCATACAATAATTTGTGCGAGTGTGTGACACCCAAAAGAACTGAAGAGAGCCCGATATTTTCTTGTGTTTAACCTGTAGGTGGCACTGTTAAAAAAAACCTAAGAAGCTCTCACTCGCAAAAATTGGACAGAGTACGGTCATTACTCGACTGGGTGGTAGTGTTTGACCAAAGATCCCGTTTCAATTCACATATTGATCTTGCCATTATTAAGGCAAGGACTTCTTTTGGTTTTATTAAAAGACGGGCCAGAGAATTTGATGATCCTTATGATACACAAAAGTTATACATAAGTTTGTTGAGGCCAACCAACACTGGAGTATGAACCTGTTGAGCGCTCCCCTTCTTATAAAATTTATGTTGATGCAAACGAATCAGTTCAGAAGCAATTGCTAGTTTTTGCGTTGAGGAATTTGAGGTGCGATCCGATAGTCTCTTTAGCGCCGTATGTAAATAGATTGCTACTGTTAGCCCGTCCGTTGCTACAGAAGCTAAGGTTTATATCAGGCATGTCCTCCCTACTTAAGCTAATATATGGCGATATTGACTCGCCAGCCTTATTAGAAAGAATAAAACTTAACGTCCCCAACCGTGCTTCAAGACATTTCATATTCACAAAACTTTACTAACTTAGATATAATTAAGAGTTTTTTTTTTTAGAGAACATCAAGTTCGTGCTCCTTAACACGTTGGCGGACGCGAAAAATTTCATGGAGCTGCAAAAATAGACAAGCAATTATTTTTGAAAATAGTTGTAATATAGAAAATCTGATTATACACATATTATAAGAGTAGTCAGAGGGTCGTGTTTTAACTGTTATATGAAATGAATGTTATAGCATCCACGACAATGTAGATCACATTTTTCAACTAGGATGACGTGAATGCTATAGCATTTTATAGCCAGATTGCACCTATTAACACGTTCGCGGACGTGAATGCTATAGCAATCATTTACATAGTGATGCAAAATGACGGAAATGCTATAGCATTCACGTCCGCGAACGTGTTAATAGGTGCAATCTGGCGATGTCGTGTTTGGTTGAAATTTATTAATAAATTTGTGATACCTTCTGTTTCGCAAACTTAATCAGCTATGTTTAGTATCCAAGTATGCCAAGGGGCTACTGGGAAGCTTTCACATAATAGTATTTAGTATAGAATTTTTGTAAGATTTTTGTTGTTCGGAGTATATTCTTAAGAGTATATATAAGGTGGCTGAACACGTCATACCAGCTGCCATTTGTTATCTTAAATTACTTAGTCTTCTGCATATCTCTTTGTGTACTATGAACACATTGGCAGGTTTGCTCTGAAAATTCTATATTTGCTCTTATGCGATCATTGCGACCGTACACGGACATGTTTTGAAACAAGAGCGTACGCTATTGAAAATGTTTCGGATCGAAACCGAGCTAATGTTTTATTTTGAAACGTCGTTGAGTGAACAACTTTATTAAACGAAGTGACGAAGGAAGTTCAATGTCTTAACATAAAATTATTTTCATAGGACGCGCTTGTCAATTACTGGTATTTTTGATAAAAACTATGTAGTCAACCTAAGCACAGAGGAGTCCATTCTAATTTTTCAAAAAGGATTTCACTGCAAGAATCCACCACATTGGCCGGATGCAAAGAAGGAGGATTTTTCAATTACTTCCAACGTTTCGATTTGATGTGTCAATGTTCCAAATCAAACAAGGAGGCGTCGCAAATTGTTTGTCCACAGAAACTTTCACTTGGCCGTTTAGGTTTTTGTGAATTTGAAAGCCATACAAATGCAAGGAAAAGACCTTTTTCTCCTCCTCAAAGACTTAGTCGCTGGGCCTTATGTGAAAAATCACGTTGAAGTACCTCCTTGTTGTGCAATAGCAAATTAAAGAAGCTTCTGTATGGGATGCTTTTGAAACTTTTGGTCTTTCTCTCTTTAAAAATTTTTCTTCATAGGTTTCCACTTTTTTCAGCGTGTTTTTATGTTATGGGATTTCTCGGCTATCCATGTAAATTTTAAAAGCCGCGACCAGATTAACATATCATTTTATCAATCGGATACAAACAATCACTGATTTAACTAAATCCAAAGACTGTCGAAATGCCACCAACAGACAAACGAGTCGACATCGTATCACTGCTTTACATGCGCGCTTAAGTCGGAAAAAGAACGAAACATTTGCTGTAATGTATATGATTGGGTTGAGTTTAAAAGAGTTATAAATTTAAATATTTTGTTTTACAAAACTTAAATAAATACAAAAACCCATAAATAACTTTTAAGCAACTTCACACGTTCATATGTGCGTTTCTAGGTGTGCGTGTGGGAACGAGCAAGCTTTTCTGCACAAGAACTTGCATAAACAAGTATTTGAAGTGACACCAAAACCGAGCGCGATAAATGTCAAGGGAAATGACACTTTGGGCTCGACACTTGATGTCTTTTAACGTCCAGCATATACCACAAGCCGAATACAAGAAGAAGAAAAAACAGAAGTTTAAGGAAACCGGAGGGACGGAATGAATAAAATGTGTAAACCCGCCTAAACAAGCAATATGTCTGTCTGTCTGTCTGTCTACATGAGTGTCTGTCGCTTTTGAAAATTACAGACAAACCGACATTCATTTGCCTCAGCTCTGCAGTATACATGAGCAAATCTAGTACCTTAACAAAAATATACACGAAACGAACACACATACTCACCCATGCCTACGTGCAAGCTATTTCTCAGTTAAATTTCTTATACACTGCTTTACATTGCAATAAAGTTGAGAAATAAGTAGCAAAAAATATTATACAATCGCATACTACCATAAAATGGTATTGTGCGTATCTGTATACACCTATATAATCATGTAAAATTAAGCAAGACATAGCCACAAGCTTGTTAAAGTAGGCATTTACGGGTACGTGGTCCGTGTTGTAGAACGCCATGCCAGAGTCGCTCTCTCTCTCTCTCTCCCTCTCTCCCTCTCTCCCTCTCTCCCGGTCCTTCTTTCTCCCTTTGTCTCTCTGCATATTCCTATTTCTATCTTTCTCGTTAAAACGCTATCTTCGCCTGGATGCGGTGGTGTCTTATGAAATATGACTTTGCAACAAGATGATGACGAGGCGTATAAGCAGAAAATAAGCATTGCAAATGTAATATGAACAATACCCCTCTGAGTGATTGTAGGTATGTGCGCGAGTACACACAGCATCAACGGTAACAGCGAATATAATAACAGCAAATGGCAACCGAACGCCCATAATGATGCTGGTGTTAGTGTTTGTGTTGGTGCTGGAAGATGGCGCTGCATGCAATGTAAATGTGTATAGAAACAGCGGTGGCAGTAGCTGCTTGCATATCTTTATCTGTGACGCTGTATATGCCCGGTTTCACGGTTCATGCTGACTTGGCAAAAATATGCCCATGCAAGAGCGACCCGTAGAGTTTTGAGATACAAATACACATGTCAAAAATTTGCAAACGCTTGTTAATTTATTGCAATACTTGTTAAATAATATACACTTGCTTATAGCATTGCAAGCCCGCTCTCATTCACCCAGTAGATATTGGAGTTGAAATATGCCTTAGGAACGTACACGCAGTAGATTTCCTCCTCGTATTAGGATTTTTAAAATTTTTGCTAAGTTCTTTATGGACATCACTCACGGGATGTATTAACTTTAACAAATGATAGTAACACATAGAGACTTTATTAAATCAATTTAGCCAATCTTCACTATTTGTCTGTCCCTCTACCCGTTCACGTCAAACTGCTGGATGATCTACTAGAAAGAAGTGGAAAAAGAAACTATTACTTTACTCGATTCCTTGACAACATTTATAAGCAGTTCGGACCCTCATCCCAAGACGACCACAAAAAGTTCGCGAATAAAAAGAAGATAAGATGCATTGGAATCGGAACAAAATGAGTGGTAGACTTGTATGCAAGACAGGCCAACGGTTCACTAACGCAGTGCTCTGTGATTTGCGATATACAAATTAAAATTTTTATACAGCTTAGTCCATCTCCTAAATAGGTACATGCAAACATACTATCCTTCACCTACTCCTCCTTCTTTGTAAATGATTTTTTATAATCATATTGGAGTTCTTGAGCTTGTTTACCTAATTGTCCAAAAGCTTTGTCCACGAACTTCTCTCAAAGAAAGTCCACAACATTGAGATACGAAGCGAAAACTGTAGCCGTATTTAGCTCTGCTCCCGCTTGGCTGTTTTTTTAAGTTAGCCCCGTAAGATCGGAAAAAAGCCCAACTGGATATGTTGTTCTCAACATCTGACTTAAATTAATCTCGCTACTTATGAACGATTCTCTTGAATTAATTTATTTAAAAAAAGAATAAGAAAAGATATGAATCTAAAATTAGTTGAAAAAATATTTAATTTTTTTAGTTTTCGGTCATTTCTTTCAATTTTCAACTTAATTGATCCGTCAATCTAAGTAAAATGTATTTTAAGTCTTAGTATTTTTTCGTTTTCTATTCGGCATTAAAAGAATCTCCGCAATAATAGCGCGTAGAAATTGATAAGTAGTGAACGAGATCGCTGGAGAAATTGTTCGAAGTTGTTAAGAAAATGTTTGGTTCCCTTAGATAGACCAGCGGATTCAAAAATTGTATCACTCACAAACTGAGGTTTGATCAAAAATTATCAAGAATTTTTTTATTTTGTTAACCTTCAATAATTTTTCGATCGTGTTCAACGTAGCCTTTCTTAGCATGCATAGTTTTCAGGTGGTGGGTAGCGTCTGCTTGAATACTCTCGGCCTGGGACTACAACCCTATCCCAGCTGCATATTGTTAATGAAGACCGCTTTTTGATGGTCCTTGCGCATCTGAGCATTTAAATATTTTGCTGCATTTAATTGTCTTTGTAGTAGCACTAGTTTTTAATGCTCTTTTTACACAAAACTTCACACAGACTCTTTTACGACTTCCTAGCGAAATGTATTATGGTAGAGTTAACCAAACTTTCTCGTTGCTCGGCGGAACTGCCTTTTAATTATCACAAACACTACTAACAATGCATGCTAACAGTATTATCGACTCGATATATTAAACGTAGCCAAACGAAATTTCAGTATTGTCATAGGGGTCTCATCAAATCAGACACACGTCCTTGGGCGGATAAAGTTTTGCGTCGGGTTACACATTTTCTTTCGCTTTTCTTTCGTTGTCTCTTAGGCATTGACAGGTAAAAAGCCGTCTTAAAAAGCCGTAAAAATTAAAACAAACCTTTGAAAGCCATTGCTCATAATCTGCATTCACAGATCATGTATGAAAATAAGCTCTCCGCAAATCCATGATAGATAAGAAAAAAAATAAAATAAAATTTATTCAAAATATTTTTTATAACCTACAAGTTTTATTATGGAATTTGATATAAACATTCAAGACAGTACGTTTCGATGCGAAAAAGAGACGGTCTGCCAAACGGTTAGGAGCATGAACGACGGTAATTTTTTGTTTTATTTTGTTTTTTTTTTTTTTTGTATTCAATTTTCTTCACAATCTTCTTTCATACTGCTGGCATCCTTCGTATTTTTATTAAGAAAAGCATGCAAATTGGGCTTAGCTAATAAATAAATGAAATCCATGTGAGTTGGTGGGCATTCAACATTCACCTTAAGATGAATGTTGCTTTAGCGCTTTTTATTTGCAAGCTTTAGATGGGAAAATAGAGGAAGCACACGAAAGCCAGAATTTCTTTTTTTTTCGCTTAAAAACCAATACATGCACATGTGGATGCATGCACACGTTTGTTCAGGCAATATTTTTAAACGGCAGCCAAAGTTATTCAATTACAGCTGAATGTTTTACGGGTTTTACGTTTTACTTTGTTTTTCTCCTTTTTATGCATTTTTACATTTTGCATTTTAAACACGCGCGTCAATTCAAGTGTCAGTGTGACAAGACTCTTTCTACTATAATTTCAGGCAATTTTTTGTATTCTTTGTTTTTTTCGTTTTCCCCCATTTATGCATATATTTCCTTTGTGGTAAGTAAGCAAGCAAGCAAGCAAGCAAGCAGGCGACAGGCAGCAGGCAGCAGGCAGACAATGCTAACAATCGCGGTTGCAATTGCATTTATATTCGGAGTCATTGCTCCTACTACGACTACGACTACCAGTGTCACTACCGCTTCTACCACTACTACTACTACTGTTACGGCCGCTGTTACTCTATTGCCCTTTGCTCTTTGCGGACCATTGCCGTCGCATTGCCTGCCAGTGCAAGTGCAACACTGCGTTGCTTTTACATTCCTCTTCAGGCTAAATAGCAATCATACTTGTGTTGTGTTGTGGCTGCTATTCTCGTTATTGTTGCTGTTATTCTCGTTATTATTGTTGTTGCTGTGCGTCTAAATCACATAATTATGCTTGCTCGGCTGCTCTGCTTCGGTTAATTATTGTTCATGATATATGCGGATTGTGTCAGTTGAATTTTATTGTGAGCAAACATGCTGAGCATTTTGCATACAATGTCATGAATGTTTGTTTTAATTATCTCCCTAATAAATTATGCAAATAATAAATTTATTAATGTGTGTGCAACTGCTTGTTTATATATCTATATATATAAATAAATAAATACGAGTTAGCTTTTTATGAACGCACATTTAAAACGTTTCTCTGCTCGTTTTTAAACTAACTATGACTGTTAGTCGGTCTGCCTAACTGGAAATTTATTGATTTGTTTTTACCATTACCATTATATATATATATTATTAATTGCTTGAAATCTAATTTAATGTCGTCATATAAAATGCAATTAATGATATTCATCGTTATACTTTTTTAAATGGATTTTTTTCCGAATCCTTCAAAAGCATTAAAAAATAAATTAAACACATTTAATATTGTCAATTAAATCAAACATGTGTAATTGGAGGCCTTTTTGCATACAAACGCACTATCCATTAATAATTTCTATTAATTTTTAAATTGGAATTTAAAAAAAATCGAAGTTTCTTTTAAATCCCGTTTTTTAAACAACTGCATAATAACTTGGATTAGATTGAGTTGGCTGCCTGTAGAGGAGATTCTAGGCTCATTTTAGTGATGCCATCCGCTCAGGCTAATGAAGCTGGATGCGACAAATTGCATTATCTAAATATCTATCCACCTGTACGATGACTAAACATGCAGTTACTTTGACTGAAATGGTAAAAAGATCTCCTCGAAATTCTTTCCAATAACAGCAACGATTAGAGTTGCACTGCGACATGGTTGCGGTCACGAATGTTACACACAATCAAATGATCATTTACAGCCAGAAGTAGGCTTAGAATCGTGTATAACATTCCCGGCATGACCACAACCACATGCATAGATCAAAATTTCTGTAAAACTTACGGAGTTGTCACGATCTTAATTTTTCGGTTCTCTGAAGCCTGAAATGATGTTGCAATCGTTTACGGTAGGTACAGTGACACTTGGGTTAATCTTTCGTAATGGACGGCAAATAATGATCTTTCCATACGCTACGCATTTTTACATTTAGTTGTTTTTTCAATAAAACTCGGAATCGTTACCAATATGAAGCTGTTTAAAAACGCCACCTTCCACTGCTTATTAAAGTTTTTGCACAAAATATATCCTTCTGTGAGTATTTCAAACTTCACATATCGGCAACACAGCGAAGAGGTAATGTTTAGAAATCTTCTGCAAAACATTTTAAGCCAGAAACTGAAGTTGACCGTGCATGAGGCATTCTGGGAAGAATTACACGAAGAATCGGTTGTTGTCAAAAGCGACGCCTCATTATACTTAATGTGGCAAACGCCTTCGAACGTTTTCATTTACTCGTTGTACTATCGTTCTTCTCCACTTCATTTCGACTTCCTGTTCGTTTACCTACTTTTTACAATGAAGGGTTCCGTTTAGTTAACATTTACGTAGTCAACTGCACTTTAACGAGGCTGAAAGAAGTTATGCATGGGATTTCCCCGAAAAACGAAAACTAAAGAAAATTGTGAAGACTCCACAGAATACACTATACTATGCTACAAATTCAGTAACGCGATTAGATTAGCTAAAAAGTCGGGCACACAACAATGTTCGAACTGTGGCATTTGGGCAAAAATGATTTGAACTTTTTGTCTTAAATGCATTTGACACGGATGCGCAAATAGCCATTAGCTGAAAACAGCCAAATGAGCACAACGGTCTTCTTCTTCAATAGTATGCCATTTCATTCAAATAATTGCAAAAAACTGTCCCTCCCATGGGCTCCTCCGTTTACCATTTTTCATTCACTCAACAATTACAATAGAGAACGTAAATGTAAGATTGGGATGTCTGTGTGATTCCAAACTCAGTGTCATATTAAGTTTCCCGTTCACAAGGCTAACGTCGTCTTAGGTTTTATTGAGCGATGGTCAAGAAAATTCATTGACCCATATGTCTGTATACTTTTTAAGATTACGATTGTTTGTCCGATTTTGGAATATTCTGTTCATCTTTGGGCATCTTATTATCAATGTCCATTCAGATAACTTTTTTGTTCTTGCTGTACGCAACCTGCATATATGTACTCGTTACATATGCAAGGTGTGTTCATAAGAAGGTGACTTTTTATTTTTCTCGAAAAATATTTATTTTTTCATCAATATCTACGTTGTCCCCTTCAAGGTATTGTCCCCTTACACATAGTGCACTTGCTTGTACAACGCTTTTTCCAATCCTCGAAGCACTTCTGATATGCGTTCTCTGGCACGTGCTAGAGGTGTTTCAGCGATGCAGTCTTTCCCTCCTTAATCGCGGCAAAACTCCCCAGGCCCATTACTTATCGGCGTAGTAATAATAACGAAAATGTTATTTGATATATTACATATCTATATATATATATCTCATAATCTACTTTACGTTCAATTTTCTATAACAACATTGACTTGAGAGTTTATGAGATGGGAAATAATTGATGGAGTTTTTATTGTTAATTTGCCTATGCCATGCCTATTAAACTTTGCAAATCCTAATGTTTGGAATCGGTGCGACTTTGTATCTCCAAAAGACTTTCTCCATGCCGCACTAACTACCTGATGTTTGGTCCGTTCCGTTTTCTACGCAGACTATACAATTTAATCATACAATTAAATACAAGAGGAAACATAGTGTGGTTAAAAGCCCTGTAACGACTTTGCGTGATATGAGAAACAGTTGGAAAAGTGAGCCGATCTGGGCCATTCTCAATGGCGTTCGCTCCTGGACCAAAACACGTCAATGTACCGAAATTCGCCAAAATATCTCAAAAAGGCTCGGAAAAGACGGACAGACGAACAGGTGACACAATTGACCGACACAATAAAAAATGGATCTGTTTCAAATCCTTTTGGGTACTATGTAATTAACTGCTGCCCTCGCAACAACAAGTGATGTAGCGTATAATAAACTGTCAATAGAAATTGTTTATGATTTGAAGACCGTAGGACATAAACATTTGTATATTTTACAACTGGTGAAACAAATAAACAAATAAATCCCATCTTGGGCTGAACACTCCGTGATTGTCCGCATATACATTCTATAACTTACTATCCCAATGACTAACAAGTAATTTGGAACCGCGTTGTGCTTTCTGCACTTTCGGTGTGTTTCGGTGTGCACCTTGTACGAATTTGTTACTTATCATAAAAAGGCAGGATTGCATTCTATTCGACTAATTTAGCAAACAAAAATTTGAAAAAAAAGAACGCAACACCCATCTGCTAGAGGACAACACAATAAATTCCAACGCATGCAGAATCTTTTACTCCAAATTTTAACCTAACAATCGCTTACCTTGAAAAGCTATTAAGACTTATTCAATGATACCCTCACGAACGTATGAAGCGGTCGTTGCTCGCGCTGCTTAAAATAATCAACATCGCTCTGTCTAAGGCCGTGTGCGTTGGACTATTTTGATCTTATAGGCTAGTGACTGCTATTAATAACTTTTCGCTTCTGGCGCAACAAATTTGGTAAGGAAAAAGTTTGCCCACTACCTAGAACGTCAAAAAAATTTCTTTTATACATATATATGTATATAATATATATGTCATAGGCAATGATGGATTACATCAAAGTTTCTTTGATGCTCTCATATACGAAAGTAAGCAGACGTTCTCCTCATAAGATTTTATGGTAAAATCAAGCGAATTCAAATCTTAACTTCAGCTTAAAATGCCTCAAATTATTCTCTATTTACCGTTCTTAGCATTCTTTTAAGCAGCCACGTGTCAGTCTTAGATTGAGCTAACGATTTTTGGCAAAAGCTATGACTTTTGCAAGCACAGTTTTGTCGATAACATTATATGCACGCCCTCTATAATTAACCCGCTCTTTATAATTTCGAGTAGATTATTTTTCTTTGCTTATCTACCTTTGAATCCGTCCTAACCATTCTCATTAATTCCTAGTCGGTCATTGTAAACGTTTCGTGCAAAATATTTAAAGTATGTAAGCAAGCTTCGCTCACCATATTTTTATTTGGATTTGTGATGACGGCTTTGGGACGAACCGATTTGCAACAGAACAGCTACGACATCCTCAAGTCTATATTTGATTAAAAATGATTGGGTAGTTTCGCCCCAATCGACACGATGTTCGTGGTCAAGACTATACCGTTTGCAAGCTTTTCCTTGCGATGTAACTACGGCGGGCAAAAACAAGATGCAATTTTCATTTAAACTTGAAATCATGAAATTAATCTTTTGTTCGTTGGTAGTAGCACGGTCTTCGATATCTAATTAGAGTTTAATAGTTCAATATATTTGACAAGAGTGACTTTTTTTGATTTTTACTACGCCTGCCCAACAACGATTTCTGATTACCAGAACAGGACGTCATGAGAAGCATCATTATGGGAGATGAGACTACGACCTGTGCGTATAGACCAAGTGCCGCATAACTAAACACTCTAGACAATGGCAAACTTGCCGGGATGAATTTGCAATGCAATCGCATCGAGAAATGCTCGCATTATCAATTTTACAGTGGAAGTGCTAAAAACAAAATCCCACGAAAGAGTAAAGGAGAAGAGTATGCTCCTCAATAATCAAATCTAAAGGCCAAACAAGCCTTTGTTTGCAAATAATTGATAACTAACGGGTACCCCTAATGTATGCCTTTTGGCTTTAATCAAACTATTTAATAAGACTATTATTTCTCCTGTGTGGACGGTAGCGAACATAAAACGCAATGTGAAGTTTGGAATGATTAACTGGCTTCAATATTCAACAGGTGTTCTTTTTTTTGAGTAATTATAACACTTATACATATATACTTTTATATCATCAGTTTTTATTACAGAGCATGCAGTGAGAAATAAAAATGTATGAAAAAATGAAAAAAACATAGAGACGAGTTTCATCAACAACGAGCGAGTGCGTTTAATATTTTTAGCCTTCTCTCACAAAGAGTATTCCTCAACGCCTGTATATAACTTTTCACTTAACACCATATTTTCGTGACTATTCGTTAGCTTGTTAACTTATTTTTGTATTTGTATTGGCCGTTAAAAGAAGAGAGTCAACTGGATTTGTAATTGCATTCGTAGCGCCCAGGAATACGCATTAGAGATGCCGCAGAGTGATAGGCACTTTTCTCGGGACGGGCCGGTCTTGCATCCACTAATGCAGAAAATGAGAAATTGAAATTTCGACTCGAAATTTAGCGCACAATAATGCGAAAAGAGGCGTAATGCCTGCACGCTGCAGGCACAAACCAAAGGCTTATGCCCTAAGGCGAGCGAGCGCTCTCGGAATATTCTTTTAGATGTTTCCGTGAATTTATCTCATAGTTTTCTTTTGAGAGCCGAGGAACGAACCGGAACTTACAACATATTTGAAATATGCTTTTATAACATACCGGGCATGATTGATGTCGTCGACGTTGGTTGGTTTCCAGAGCTAAATTTGTCAAATGCAAAATTTTTTTTTTGGAAATTAAAAAACAAGTCTCTAAAATGGATGTTCAAAATTTACAAAAGGGGTCCATTTTTCTTTTGTTTTAACATTCCTTACTGTAGATCCCGAACAATCTGCTGGTGAATGAACACTTGGCATATGGTTAGCGTCTGCACTCTTTCCAAACCGCTCGCATTTGGATCCCGAGTAAAGCGCTGATATAAAAGCATTTGTATTTTTTTTTTGCTCTACACCATGTCCATGTCCATTACGTGAACTTTTGTGGCCTAAGACCGCGATGTCGCGGTTCGTAGGGGTATTCAAAGCTTACCTCAAGTCAAAAGCATTCGTCTTCTTACTTGTTCTTTGCTTTAGAGTGGTGCTAGTACCATAAAGACAGACAGTTAGATAAACAGGCGGTCGTGCCGTTTTGTTTATTTGTTTTTCTACATCAGCGTTTGCTGAAAGTTTGTGTGTGCGCGTTTGTTTGCAGACAAATATTATGTTGTACATGTTGCGCGATTTAAATTTGGTTGTATATGTTTTTCTTTATCCTTTATTTAAATCAATTTTTTTTTTTTTTGTATATATTTGCGTTTCGTTGGAAAGGGTTTGCATCTTTTTAACATAATTTCAACTGGTTGGCTCAGCGAAGTCTTGTTAACCCCGAAGAAGCAAAGAAAAAGAAGGAGGCAAAGGGAACATAAAACGCATCATGAAAAAAGGAAAAGTTGTATTATGAACTTACGTGTATTTATATAAAAACAAGTGTGCACAAGCTGTGTGTGTATATATTGCTGCAACTTGCCATAGCTTCACATCACATTTCAGTGTAAAAATTATCGTCTGTCTGCTACTGCCACCAACTGAGTGAAACTTTTTATTTTTTTTTTGTTGTGTTTTCCAATTTATATACAGACAGACAGATATGTGTTTTTGTTTGGATAACAAGGATGCTTTCTTCAATATCTTGACATTGGAGCAGTCAGGCAGACAATCGAATTGATAGGCTAACAGGCGAACCAACATACAAACCAATAAAACGTATTTTGCATTCGCATTGCTTTTTTGCCTGATTGTGTTAACTGCAGACATGTTTTCATATCTACGTATACGTGCTCTTGATGTCTAAACAGGTATGTCCAACCAACACTTCACGGACTAGAAGTGAGATTTGAATGAATATGAAGATCGAAAAAATCAATTCGAACCAATATAAAACTTTCTTACTATCTTCCATAGCTTAATTAACTAAAATAATTGATTTTCCAATCGAACTTTCGTTACCCCGTCACTCTCACCACTTCCCAAGGAACTTGGGTGGGCTAACTTTTGCAGAATGTTTCTAATGCACGAAGTGAAGTATAGAAATCAGATCCGAAGACTTTTCTCTTTCTTTAATGATGCGATAATGAAAATAATTGCATTTCTTATTCTTAAAGAAGGTAGGGTTTGCTTAAAAATTATCTTCAGTTTCACAAAGCAAGTACGCTCCGAAAAACCCGGCATTCCGGTAGAAAAAGCGATAAATTGCCGTTGATTTAGAGACGAAATATGGCCCATAGTTAGTATAGAGTCGTATCCCATAATATTTTATTGTGTACAGTTCTTTGTTGTAGTTTGTTGTGGTGTACGTCTATACGTGCTAATGGTATACACTTGGGAATGTATAGCCCGTTTACGGAGAAGAAAATTAATCAATATTTAACCTTTGTTTCCTCAATATTCCTCTTATGCTTCTTGCGTTTTTAAATCTCATCTGAGTTTCAGATCTGATCACGATTAAAAATGTTATACGCTTTAGTTGTCTGTTTCAAACTGTCGCTTTCGAAAAAATCAATAGAAGAACGGGAAGACTTTCCTGAAAGTTGCGTGACGACCCGGAATACTTCATATATTTACATGACGAGCAAAGCAGAGAAGATTAAAAAACGGTCACTTGGCTCAATTTGGTTATCTTGGCGTTGCAAAAAAGCCGCAGCACATGTACGAATGTCACAATGGAGGAACAAACTCCTCAGTGGCTAATTGTCATATGTAGGGTAGCGAGGCCCCCTTCAATGGGAATTGTCTCTCTCCCTGAGGGGTCGTCAATCAACTACCTTTCGATTGCCAATGGTTGTAGGCAATCCGTCTGATTAAGGTTTCACACCAGGTGCAGACGTAAAACACGCAGACATATCTGTCATATGTAGAATTAATCCTTTGTGATTCCGGCGTAACAGACGACATAGATAGGAGCTTTTCGATACTTGCAATTGTTGTGCGGTTTCTCATAAAAATCATTATTGTTTCTTTTCCTTTAGCACCTTCCTCTTATAAATTACTCGTTGGGAAAATAAACGAAACCTTCTATTTGCAACCATGGTGTGGCGCCAAAACGGTATCGGAGCGCATACCGATGTTATAAACGGACAATTTTCGAACCGTTGTTCCATGTTCCACGTGCCGCCTAATACGACTAACTTGAATTTACTTGAGTGCGAGTGTGTCTTGTCTCTGTCGATTCTTTTTTCTCTTTTGATTTTTTCGCATGGCCCCCCGCATTACTATTTGTTTAATTCGTTGCCACTGGGGCCAAAGGTTAAGCAACCTGGGCATACAAATACTATTGCAAATGTATGTTGACATGATTTGCTCACATATTTGCGTCATATGTTAAGCTGATCGTAGCGTTTAGCTATCAATAAGAGTAAGAGTTATTTTGTTTTGACAATTTTTGACAATTTTCGCAATCATTTTGAAAACTTCTTTTTTTTACATAAGCAACCTTTAATTTGTCGCCCTAATCATGACCGAAAATAATTGGCAATCGTAAAATCAATCCATGGTAAGATGAATGACTGCATGAAGATCGTTAAGGCGTCGAATCGAACTGAATATTTTGAATATTTGTTTTTAACGCAATGACCAATAAAATCATTATAAAAACATTGCCTTCAGTAGACAGGATAGTATTTATTTAAAATTTTTGGAAATAACTTCCTTCGGTCAATTAGACTTTTACGCTCAGCATGTGGTTCACGTTAAAGGCACTTGCGACAAATGAGTTCTGATGTATGTTTTCCTTAAAGCAACATAATCTTAAATAAATGTTTTTAATTCTGTGTACTATTGTTCCTTTTTATTTCAATGTCGAAGAGAAATTCGTATGCGCAGCAAGCGCTGCTTTATGCTTTTTTGCATACTTTGAATTTGTTTTATAGCTAAAGTGGTTAAATTATGAGATAATCGGCTGTAAATCAATTCTTCTTTTTTTCTTGCTTCCATATCCTCTTCATTTTTCTTACTAATGCAAAAATATACTTAAAAAAGTATATATACGAATATATTTTTCTTTTTTTTTTTTTGTTCGCATATAAATTTACGTCTCTTTTTTACTTCTTTCAGTTCTTGTTGTTGCAGTTGTTGTTCCTGTCGTTTTCTTTTTTTTTTTCTTCGAAAATTGCTTCACAATTTATTGATATCGTTGTGTAGGATTTTTTAAAATGAATTTATGTGACTTGCGAATTAAAAACAAGGCCGTCTCTTAATATTTTGTAAGTACACACATTTTTAATGTTATATCACACTTGTGTGAGTAGGTATATGTGTGCTTGTATTTCCATTCTAAGCGTATTTGCAAATAAATCATTTTTATTTATCACATTTACTACTAAGTTATAAATTTCGGATTAATTTTTTTTTGTTTTTTTTTTTTTGGTTCGAGTATTAATCTCAATATTTAATATTCTATGTAGGCTTACGGTTTAGCTTAACGACCGCAGATATGCTTCTACAGCATATTAATTATTTTATATTATTTTCGTTTGCGCTCTGTTTTTATAATTATTAGGAAAAGTATTTGAAGAGTATTTGAAGTACTGAAAACTACTACTGAAATTGAACAATGGACTGATAGTGTTCGCGCACGATTTTGACTTCCTTTCGAAACTGTTTTCCTGCAAGAGCTCTTGCTTTTTTCATTGCTCATCGGTTTCATTGATTGGTTTAGTGAAAAGGGAGTTGCAAAGCAGCCCGCCTCTTTTGAAATACCAAGAGGTTAACAGACCTTCGCCCACTCGTTTCCGAGTAAAGTCACAGTGTTAGCGTTTCACGAATCGGAACATTACTTATTTCAGATCAAAGATGGATGGCTTCGCTAAGCATTGCAACACTTCCTGACAATATATGCTCGAATTTGCAGACTTTATAGTCCGGATCAAACTCCCAGTCTCATTCTGTTCTCTATGGTAATCTAAACCAAACAATTTAAAGGAACACCCACATTTTGGGCTTACATTGATCTATGCGGTGATCGTGAGGGTGTCATTTTAACCCACAAATGGAACTGCCTTCAATCGAGAGAACCTTAATTTGAATGCCAAGTATTTGTGCACTATTCCGTTAATCGTTCTGCATAAGGTTGGTTATGTCGGTAGAAATGTTGCAAATGTATTAAAACTGTTGCTTTGTAGAGTTTATAAAGAATTTAAGCTTTGCCAAGCAAAGACCACTCGCAAATTTTTTTAGTCACAATCGCATAAACTAATCCTTGCTGGGACGTTACAGCCCAACGTCTTATACGTTATCGTGCTTAAGTCCATTTGAAAGCATTTCCAAACAAAAAGAAAACAGTGGTGGATGGATCGAAAGGGCCGCTAAACAGATACGAATCTGAGAGTCAAGTGACACAAGCCAGCACGAGTGCTTTTGCCAAAAACTAAAAGTTTAGAATGAACCTTTTGATGTTAGTTATGGTCTCGGCTATAGAAATAAAAATTTTTTTAACGCGTTCCCCGTCATTTTGCTCGCAGCACAAGTAAAGTGTAAAAATGTGCGACTCCGTCTTTCGAACGCTTTCGAAAGCGAGCGAAAGAACTTCGCGAAGAAAGCATAAAAATAATTATTTAAGTAAAAAAAGGCAGCTTTGTGATGCTAGAAATGCAGACTAATGTGAAAAAATGAAAAAAATTAAAAAAATATTACAACAAACAACACATGTCTGTTTCAAAAGTTAGAATGCATTTTTCTCGAAACAGGATTTTTCAGAACCGCAAGCAGCGTAACTCCAGCAAGTTCTATCCATCAGTCAATCGAATTTGTTACAAAGTGTTTAAAGTCACATGTCCAAGAGAAGTGCGTTGGCAGTCTCGAGCAAACATACAAATAAGAGATACTTACTCTGCTTACTTCGCCTACTTACCAGGTATTACCATGTGGATTAAATACCTTTTTTTATTATTTTCTTGATTTTAATTTTCATCATTTACACTTGTTTGCTGCAGAGCCGATTAAATTAAAATTGCCTTCCGCTTGCTGCTGTTTAATATTTTTCAAAAACGATTTTTTTGAAATATGTGGCTGGTCAATGGGCTCGCATCTCCTGTTATATTACCTTACCTTATGTGTCAAAAGAACATATTTTTTAGGCTTTTACAGTGCGCTTACCCTTTAAAAATATCTATCCAGTAAATCCACTAAAATCTGTAAAAATTCAAATCGATGACATTAAAAGTTAAAATCGATAAAAAAAAGAAGAAACGAATGTTAGCAGTAGAAGTAAGAGAGAAATAAAGAAAGTGAAAAATTGAGCTGCCTTCCCATATGTAGCGACTTAACAGTTGTGTGTGTGTGTGTGGTGACGCGAAATTAAATTGGATAATTCGTTCGTTGCCATAAATATTAACTTAAACTTAAATTAATTCGACGAAACTGACAGAAATGAAAAGAAAAGTCGCCCGGAACAAACTGTTCCGCAATACCCTTTACCTACTCCCGTTAAGCTTTATTAAATCGAAAACTAATTCAAGTAACGAATAAATTTTTAATGAAAAGCTTAGGAATTTCTATAACCCAAACAACACATCACGTTTCGTAGAGACGAGTTTGTTGTGTTTTTCATTTCGATTAGACGATTAATTAAGATAAACTTGTCCGTTTTTCTCTTATTTAAGCAGGCAAACAACAACAGAATAAACAAAAAATTTAGAACATTTTGCGTTGCAAAAAATAACAAAAACTTTATTTTACTACTTTTCCCTATATTTTCGCGGATTATTTATGGGTCTGTAGTGTTGCCACCATAACCGCAACCATTACATAGCCATAAGCCATAAACCGTCACTGACTGGTGGTGTTTAGTATTTGTTTGAAAAATGTTAATCCAAGCGATCTATACTCTAACTATATGCATACGAGTGTCGGTGTAGTTATGCATATCTAACTATCGATGTTTTTCAACGTGTCACCTCATACTGTGACCGTTCAAGCAATTAACAGATGTGTGTATAAAAACTGTTTTTATTTCAGTTTTGCTTCTTTTTTTTTGCTTTTTCGCCAAACTCTTATCGATTAGTCCGTTGTATTGTATTTTTATGTGCAAACTTTTTTTTGCGCGTTTTATTTTCACTGCCCAGTTTATTTCAATACAAAATTTTTTGTTTATTTTCATTCCTCGACCATGAATAGCGGCAGTCATGGAACATTGACCGGTATTTGCATTTTGTAGCGAAGCGATGCTCTTAACTAGAAAACCATAATATACCGAAAAAAAAATAAAAAATAAAAAAAAACACATTATGGTCGGGTAACACCGGTCAATTAAATACTCTACAGCACTTCGCCCAATAAACATTTTCCCTTATTTTCATACTAAAATAAAAACAAATGGGAGTGTCATGGGAAGGCATTTCTTTTGTGCGAACCAATTTATGAGAAGAGGCCAGAAATGCGAACTGACATGATTCAAAATTAATTTTCTTGGCAAAGATCCTCTTATACCTCACTGACTTCCGTCTCAAGGCACTAAAAATTCCACATACATTTTAACCGATACACTGCAACTTCATTAGTGGCCATCCTTAGGCTAAACGATGTCGGCGCATCAAATTTCATCACAACGTCTCAGAAATTCCAAAATTTGGCTAACGTACAAGTACACCCGGAAACGGATTAGACGGACGGACAAACACACAGCTAGCTTAAATCTATTCAGAAATTCCAAAATTTGGCTAACGTACAAGTACACCCGGAAACATTTTAGACGGACGGACAAACACACAGCGAGCTTAAATCTATTCAGAAATTCATTTCGAATTGCTTCATATTATAAAACATAGGTGTATCTGAAGTCCTCCTGAATGTTACATACTTCCGCACAAACCACAAGCTATGTGGCATTTAAAAATTTTTCAGGAGGCTAAGCCCGATCTTCGGCATCTTATTATCGCATACAAAACTGTTTAAAGTTCTACTCTTTTCCTGTTAATTATCAGCATCATGTTAGTAGACCAATCGGGCTGATAATGGGGCCGAACCTTCGAAGTCGGGCTGGTAAAAATTTGGAAAAAACTTATATCTTTATCTGCTAGAACTTGTAACTAATTGCCAGGAGTGCTTTGAAATTTTTGGTCTTTCAGATGTAGGAACATATGGGCAAACCATTCCCGCTTATTTAGCTCCTACGCTTAGTTAACATCCACTTTTGTGACCTGGTTGGTTCAACACGGTTTTGCATCTTCATAAGTTAAAAGCAGAATACAGAATATCTTAGCAAATTCGAAGATAAATCGGCCAAGTTCTGACTTTCTATTACGATGGGCAGGTGAAGAGATACGGTTAAATTGCACTAACACTGAGGTGTACTTGTTACAAAGGGATGCGATAAATCTGGTATGACTATCAAGTTTCGACATTCGCTGCAAAACAGTTAATATTCACTACGTAATGACGGGAATAGAATGTCACTGAAGCGAGTGGCAATAAACGAATAGAGCAGCAACCAAGCGGTAAATGCTGAAAGAGTTGGTGGAAAAACCAAATTCGTATTTCCCGAAAAGTAGTAAAACAGTGTTAAAACAACAAGCTGTAGCAACAACAACGCCATTTGACACTTTCATGGACGTAATGTTGCCCGGGAGACGGGGTGCCCCGTGTGTTCGTTCTTTGACTGGTACTTAACACAAATAATCTAAATTGTTTCTCTTTTTCTTTGAACTACGCAAAGCTAATGTTACGTTTAGAGATTTTTTAAAATGAATTGTCATTAAAGAAATATGTGTTTCTTTTTGTTTTGTGTTTTTCGCTTTAACCTCCCCTTCTAGAATGCTGGAATTCTCAGCGAGAATACATTCGCTCGGCAGAGGTATTTTCATTGAATTTCAATAAGTGCCTGAGATACGTTTTAATTAATGCCAGCAACATGTCACACATTTTCAACGTCGACATCACAGCGTCATATCAACGAAAACCTCAAATTTATCCCATCCCTACGCTAGTTTCATTCACGATCATTGTTTATATTCTGCAGCCCGCTACCGCTACCGCCGTCTATTTATTCATTGGCGTTCTGTTATTTATTTGACTACGACGAACGGTTTAAATGAATTAATGTTTGTTTTTTTTTGAATTGTTATGCGCGGTAAGCGCTGATGAAAAATCCATTGAAAATTACTTTTGCCTGCGTTGTTGTCGGTATTGTTTTTTCCTTTTTCTCTGTTTTCTTCCATGTTATACCAAGAAAACACGATATAGGCGGGTTGACGTGCGTATATATTATGCGCGGCGTATGTATAACTGCCATGTGTATTACAATCTTTATGACATGACATTGATGGTTTTTGTTATTTCGTTCATATAGTAAAAAATGTCGAAATTTATTTTCATTTTCACATTTATTTATTTTTATTCTTTTCTTTATAGATTTTCTCACTAACTTCATAATTATTCCGAAACATAATTATTCATGTCCATCTACAATTGGAGTTGAAATGTTATTTGCCTTTTGCACAGCGAGAAACAAGAACATTTTCCATTATTTACACGCGTCATTAAGTTGTATTCAACTGAGTTAAAAATCTTTCGATTCCTAACCGAGTCTTTCCAATAAAATTTAACATATCGCTAATTAGCTTAACATCTGCTTGAAGTCCGCTTTACATGCTAAGATTTCTTAATTGTTTTCCGTTTTGTTTTTTGAATCTTCTCTCCTCGAAAATTAATGTTCGGCTTTAAAATGTTTCTCATAAAATATTTTTTTTGTTTTTTTTTTTTGTTTTTTTTCTATTAACACAACCCGCTGTTTAGTTTAGTTTACTGATTATTTAACTCTGGGTAAACAGGCAAACTTAAATTTCATTTGAATGTTTGTTCGCCTATAAATTTAATTACTTCAGGCTGTAAATTTTCATTCGAAATTCGAAACTGTCCTCGTTATTGACTGGTAAGAGCAAGGTAGAAGAGTACGATGGTGTATAAAGGTCGACTATTAATGGTGACCGACTCAGCGACAATTTTGCGCAACATTTATGGAGACCTGCTTTGTTTATATGTTGACATACGTTTGTGTCGCGGCTCCATCAATATTATCCACAGTCTTCCATTCTTTCAAAGAGTGATCACAGTTTAATGTCACCAACTGTCGAAAGCGCTAAAAGAAGCCTTTGGTGACTGCACTTTCATCACAAACTCTAACCAATTCCTGGACGACACAAATGATTCCAAGATGGCCACGAAGATGTAGAAATAAGTTTGAGATCTAAGTGTCCCAGCACGACTATTCCTAAACGACTAAACAGTTCAGCGAACTACAAGAACATAACAACAAAATGCTAATCACTAAATATGATCTATTAGCTTCTTCTTTCTTTTTAATATTCTAAATTCAAAACGACATTCAAAGAACAACGTTCGCGAACACTGACAGATAGACCTTCAGAATATGCCTAAAGTACCATTAAATCAACAGTTTTCGACGTAAAATGTGACATTTCTGATAATAAAATCTTATGCATACAATAAGCCGCTAGTTATCAACATTGAAGATTACCGGCAACTTGCATGACGTGTATCTTGATACTCACGCTTAGAATTAGCGCAAATTTGGTGACATTTCAAAGTGGATAACTGGTATCTAATACAATAATGGAGAAACCTTGTACTGATTTAATGGAGACGCCTCTGCACCTTAAGCCACATCTTGACCCTTGTCTATCAACTTCTGGAAGTGTCTTGTGTCATTCTACGAAATTTATGTGTCGCCTGAAAAGTCTTTAAAAGGAGAAGCGTTAGAAGCCTATCTAAAGCTGGAGTTACAGTCACAGCTTTATAAAGCCCTCGTGCTCAGAAAGACAACCCCTTTCCGCTTTGTAAAAACCGAAAATGCAAATGTCTCTAGAATCCACTCTACACGCAGCCTATAAATATCAATTATGCAAAATTGGACCTCCATCCCCGACTTTAAAGCAGCTTTCACTCTAAATAGAAAAACACCTATTGGAGAAGAGCTCATCATTCCTGATACTGAAAGAGCGAACATTGCAATCGAACTACAGTTCACAATGGGTTAATTATTTTGAAATTGAGCAAAATTTCAGTGGTAACAACGCCAATGTGTAGTTCCATATATATTTGTACGCGTCAGTCTCTATGTCCTTGCTCGCAACACTCTCACAAAAAACGTCTAATATAAAATGCGGTGTATTTTTTTTTTTTTTTTTTTTTTTTTGAACAAAGAGAAATATATTCTAGTTTTTTGCATAGTTGCAAAAAATCTCTTTGTTTTTAACGTTTACATTATTGAGTTCTGAAAACAGTTTCCTTTGAACCAATTATTTTTAAACTCAAACCTAATTTCTTGCTTTCCAAGTGTCTTGTCCTTGGGTGAAAAGTGTAAATTCATTCTTGTTATTCGAATAAATGCTAACGAATAACTTTAGACAATAAATCAACTCATCGGTGTGGAATAAATGCTTACTTATTGTCCTTCAAAGTGTTTTGCATTAGTTATATAAATGCATTTCACTTTATAATACTTGTCAAAGTTGCGACAATGAGAACGACGAGGCCGATTATTACGATGCAAAGATTTCCGCTTTTTTCTTTCTCGTCATTATTTGCACTTAAAAGAAATAAGATACTACTAAAAAAATTATCGTGAAATGTATTTTGCAAGTAATAGCAAATTTTTGAGATGACGTTTTGTGTGAGTATTAGAAGTGGCTCTTGGTTCACACCATGCGCGTATACAATCAATCGAACATTGATTTCCATAAAGCTTTCTTGCCTTCGTTGCTTCAGCTCTGACTAACAAAACACTTTTAGTTGAGATGTTATTCGCTGAATGTTGTGTAATACGATACGTATATATGTGAATGTGTCGGTATTAGTTTTCTGGATTAAGTTTCATTTTATTCGTTTCTTTTAAGGTTTTCTATTTATTTTTGTTCTTTAGCTTTTGTTAAGAAATTTAAATTCAATTTGAACGGATCCTCCTTAGCTAAAATAAATAAAATATTTTTATACTTATCAAGTCGCAATGATGGCATGCTAACTTTGTTTTTTCGTTTGTAGCCCGTGATTATGTAAATTATGTAGAACTTGATTGATAATATCATAACATATTATATTATATAGGGCTGTAGCGCCCTATAAACATGCGGGTTAGCATACATTTTGCACAAAGACGAGGCGCGGGAGATCTTCAAAGATTAGCAGACTGGCGATTAAGCTTTGTAAGCCACTCAGCCCGTGTTGTTGCGTAATTAACAGACCGAAACCGAGCCAACGGAAAATGTTTGTCTAAGTTTTCATGATGTCACGCCATCATTCCTGATACGACTTTCTTGCCGCACAACTTCAGCGATTATCTTCTGTTATCTGTTATTCAATTTTAGTGGCACTTTTGTCGCCCTCTATAAAGAATTCGCAGTGCATATGCAATGCAATGCAAGTAGAATCACTTCTATACAGAGTACCGGTTCAATCGAAAAGTGGAATTCTATATCGAATCGATTCAATTCCATGTCAGCAGATAAATGATGCCAAGTCTTTGCTCTACATGTGTTATTATAAAAAGAAGACCAACGGAGGGGGGGAGCGGAGAATATGGAAAAACTCCTGGAAGGACAACGAGCAAACAGAGAGAAACTTGCTTTACTAAAAAAATATTAAGATGGAAACAAAACCATGAACTTTTTTTGTTAGTGATTTATTCAGTTAACTTAAATTTTTTTCATTTCATTGATTTATAAATCCCACATCGTGTTTGTGGAATTGTTTATCCGACTTCTATATGGAGCGCGACGACAACCCCGCTTTTATAAAATTGAATATATGGCATCAGACTGTTGGCGTCGCCAAGCAAAGTTGCTTATTATCCATCCAAACCCTTGAACTTACAACATCACTTTAAGTGAGGTTTAGTGTTGCAAATTATTTTGAGATGAAAATCTTAACCTTAATGATATCTGGAACTGTCGCGAGCGACAGTGATTCCTCTGCCTTTCTTCCCCGGCCGAATCCTATTAATCAATAAGTTCAAAGAACACTTTCGCATATAGCTACAAAGCTTCCTTCAGTAATCTCTGCTTCTTCGGACAGGTTTTTAATAAAATGTTAAAATTTTGCGACTGCCGTCTTCTGAATTTTCAGTCCGAAAACTTTAAATAGAAATGTATTTCTTGGACCAGTTCCAAACGCCAAATACAAAGATGGTATGAAGTCGCTTAAAAGTCGAAATCAACCCAAAATGGAAAAAATGCAATGTCATTGCTCGAAGTTTATGTAGATAGAAATAAATAAATTTCAGATCGGATCTGGAACACCCTTCGGGTACCAAAAATTGTAACCCTTTCAGAATATTTTAATATTATATCCTAAATGTGTATATGTGTATATGCATACAACAAGTGATAGGTTTGGATGCCTGGAGGGTGCTTAAGATTCTACTTGAAACTTTCTGACTTGTTCAACTTTCCCACTTTTTATTAAGATCTTATTTACAACTTTTTATACTTTGACATTAGCTTTTTTATTCTGGCCGTTTTTTCTTTTTTGCTTTGTTTTGTTTTCTTTTTTTTTTTTATTGTGCATTCGTTCTTTCTCTTTTAATAATCGTATGTTGAAAATAAAAGAATTTCATCGCCTGCCTACCATTGTACAAGAAATTGTAAAAAGAAAAACAATAATAATAATAATAATAATAATAATAATAATAATAAGGAAGAGAAGAAGCAAAATAAGGATATTTGACACTTTTTATGAAATTCGATTGTTTTTTGTTATTGCTCTGTGTATGTAGTGCAATAAAACGTTTACAGAAGTTGTTGACTGCGTACGCCGTATGCGGGTGCTGCTGATGTTTGATTGTCTTTCTATTGTCGGTAATGGTAATGATGGCGGTTAGACGTTTGTGAAGATGTGATGTACATTGTTTTCATAGTTCAGTCACTCCTGAGGTCTTGAATTTTTACGCGCACGGTTTTGTTGTATTGCGTCCATACACGTTCTATTATTTAATGTTTGCGTGCTTGCTTTTATGCCTGCCTGCCTGCCTGCCTTGCTTTTATAACATACATAAGATCTTTTAGAAATTTTTGATGTCTTTGTCTATAAACGTTTATATGCGGATGCAAGATTGTTTTACGTAGTTCTTCTTAAGTGCATTTAGTTTGCATAGCAACTTTTTTGTGCCACAAAAAAGGAGGTGCAATAAATTTGTAACCGCGTTCGCAACAATCAAAGTAACGGATCTTAGATCCAAAAATCTCACTTCAGGTAAAATTTTGAATTGGTTAAGCCATGTTCGTTGGTATTCTCAAAGTCGCACCAACCCAAGACAAGATGTTAAATAAACCAATGGATGATCTTCTTGTTACAATTTTCATAAAACTGTACGTTCGTTACTTATAAACTTGTGAGGGAACATACTTTCCTGGCTTCTGCACTTTTCAGATTCCCACATGGAATGGCTTAGTCTTAGAAATTGAAATAACTTCTTTAAGCTAATAATACTGCTCACTATTCTGGAAAATAGTTTTTTCCATTGTTTGCATAAAGGTTTCGTATGAATATAATACCGATTATCGACTCGTTGAGCTTTATCGACATAGATAACTCTTCTTAAAATTGTAGTAAAAAACTCACGTAATTCATTTCCTGTTTAGCTAAGCGCTCATATATATAAGAAATGTCCTCAACTAAATTCCAGATCCTTAAGAAGAATACAAGTTGTCTACTCTTAAGTTCGATTTAAAGTTTCTTCTTAATCTTCTTTGAACTTATTTGCCACAAAACTTTTTGATGCGAACAGTAAAGTATGTTCCATGACATTCGAAATGGCGTATACACAGAAAAAGTAAATTTTTCACAAGTACAAGGAAACGGCCTTCACGGCTTTGCTGGCCCTTTCATCGAAATCCTGTTCACCAAAGCATGAGAGCACACGATCAGGATATATCTCGTACGGTAATTGAATTGTTTCACGGGATGTATGGATCGGGGCATAATCTTAATAAAATGACATGCCGTTCACATCAATGTCGTCCAATTTAGTCTGAAAGAATTGCGTTCTCATAGCGCGATATCGCGCATCAGTAACAGGCGTTACTCGAGCAGCCTGATTTTCGAGGAAGTATGAGCAAATCTTCATTATTTTAGAACTATTCTTTAACAATGAAAATATGTTGCTCTCTCGTGTAGCAATCCTAAGCTGTCAGCTGTCAAAGTGTTTTCTTTTTTTCTTTTTGAAGTGCCAGGACTTTACCGCACAAATGGTGGCAAATTCAAATCTTGCCCAAACATTGGGATACCCTATGCGGAGAAATCATTCAACTACCTGACAGGTAATACTTTCTTCGAGGAAGAAATTGCTAAAATAAACAACATTTTAATTGTTAGGAGTAGTCAGAGTTAAAATTTCATTTGGATGTTTGCAAAGCTTTAACATTGTAATACAGTTCTCCTGGATTTCAAAAGTCATTTAAATAAGACTCCTATGTGTGGAGCCGCCGAGTGCGTACGATGGAATGAATAGTGATTTGGACCATGGAATGGTAACACTGTGGCCCAGCTGTAGGGATTTGTTTTGAGCACCCCGTGACCTGCAGCACTGCCTTCCTTCGCCGATGATAGTTGTTGCATACGTAACCTATAGTTGCGCGATATGATCTTATCAGTTAGTCGGAAAGATATCGTCTACGGCCGTTTCTCGCATGTATGTCACACGTACAAACTGTATCATCTGACTAGGAATTTAATTTGTACCGAGAATTATAGCAGAAATTTGAATCTTAATGCTAAACGAAAAAACTGAAACTACAAAAAAATGGTTAGTACAGCGTAGAGAGAGAATGCTAGAAGCGAGGACATGCGTCGGAAATTCTTTGCGAACTTTAATCTCAGACTCAGTCATCGCGATTAATATAGATAAGACATAACCTCAATCAGCTCAATAGTATTCTGGTTAGAATCTGAATTACGTGCCGAAGGTTATATGCAACAAGTTGATGCATGATGGTGAGGACATCTAGTATATGTTTCTGGCTTTAGTTGTGTTTAAAGCCTTTTTTCAGTAAAGTATTACACTTCGGACATATAAGTCACAAATTTATTGGCTTAGTCCAACTTTACTCAACAACCCAAAAAAAAAAGCCTTTTTTCACTTCGCTTGTAATTGAACTGTAGAGGCTTCTTCAATTGCGTTGAACTGCTCGAATCGGGCACATTTTTATTGTTGCTTTTTTGCCTTGAAAGATATATTTCTATTGGCTTTTTCTAAGTTCTCTTTTTATGGTTTTTATCCCTTTTTTTAAACAAAGGATTCTTTTATTTTTTGAAAATTTATTCCTTTTTATAAGATTTACTTTCTTGAGTGCTTCCGCATTTATTGTTATTTTAGTTTTTTCCTTTTATTGTTTTCTTTTTCATGCTTCAGCTGAAATGTTTCTTTTTTCCCCCCTTAAGCGTTTTCATGCTACTTCTTTACTAATCCATAAACATTTCAACACATTTTCCCCTCAGCGACGATAAGAAGAGCAATAATAAAGTAGCAGCATATGATAATATGACATTTCAATTGTTTTATTATTGCCATTTGTTCCAGTGGGTGTTATTGTTTACTGTTCGCCTTATTTTCCACTTACTGTTTATACGACTTCTGTTATTAGTCTGTTACTTTATATGAATTCTTCTATTGTCTTTACGCCTTATTCAAGCATGTGACACAATCGCATATTATTCAACTCTGTTGTCTCGTAATTTTTAATTGCATTTCATAACAGGGTTGATATCAAAAATATTACTTTCTATCATACAAAAGTACCTTTCGAACAAGAACAGTACCTTTTTGGGTTTCATCTAAAAAAAAAAAAAAAAAATACAAAAACAAGCAAAAGCTTTGTAATCAGGCAAGGACTACCTTGAAATATTATCATTGGCGTGATAAAATGTGAAAAATTTTACTTTACAAAACTGAGTCAATTATCTATCTGTTGATGATTTGCTGACTCAAAGAAAAAAAATTATACTTCTTCGTATTCATATATAAGCACACTTTTCATGGCAGCCCCCATATGAGAACGAGCATAAAACGTCAGCGGACACGGTTCGAATTTAGCAAAACGGCATTGTTTTGTTGTATATACTGTTATTCTTTATCCATTTTCGTAAAAATTAGACTTTGTTACTACATGAACACCAGCATGAAAGCGAAAAGCAAAATAAAGTTAACTAAGCTTCATTTTAAATTACTTTTATGAACCAGCGGTCGTCATAAAATATTACAAATTAGATCTTTTTGCTACACAAAGAGATACTTTTCATCGAAATGTTTGCATCAGAGGGGGTATGAAAGGTGATCCATTGGATACATATTTTGCTCATCAGTTAAGTATGTCGAAATACTAACACTTAGGTTTTTTGTCCAGAAACTTTCAAAATCGCAACCGGGACGACCACCAAAACACATTGACGGTAGTCGGACGGACAGACAGGCAGACAGAAAGCAATTCCAAATCAACGATGCGGCTATCTTAAGCCCTCCTGAGTGTTACAAGCACAAACTTAACGCACCCTGTATACTAAGTGGTGTGGGATACAGTGAATGCCAATTAACGAATCATTAATATGAACATGAATCAATCAATATGAGCACTTTTTCTTTCTCACTCTTCTTCTAGTGCTCCGCCCTTCGGCAGGATCACAGACTAAGTATAACAAAGGTGCTCTCACTTCTTTGGATATGCCTTATCTGACGCGAATATAAACACAGTTGTATATATATTTATATGTATATATTAAAGGCGTGCCAATTTACTAGTCAGATCAACTCGAAATTGTACGATGATTAAAAATATCTCTACTTGACAGTGATAACAGGCGTGTATCAGGGTGTCGTGACCAGAGGTATAGTCTAGCAAATCGCCAGTTTTATCTAACCTCTTTGTTTCGTTCTGCACATAATCGCTTTTTGGACTCGTTTGACACTTAGGAGAATATAATAGGAAAGTATAAACAGTCTCCTGAACACCCAGAGCACAAAAAGTAACACTTTGCTGCATGACGTTCGACGGAAGGGAAGAACTTGACCGGGAATTGCCTCATTTAACTCGAGCTTTTACAACCACACAAGTCGTCTGTGACAAAAACTAAAAAAATGCGTTCATGCGTTAGCGTCATTCACTTTTACAAGCGGAGTTGTTACAAATAATTTTTTTTTTTTTTATTATTCGAAGCCCTATGTTTCCATAACCCTAGGAATGTATGCACTCCGTAGATCTTCTGACGGCTATCTTACTATGTGTAAGCATAAGTATTGCTTCAAATTAGTTTAGTGTCTTTCGTCGTCATTTCGATTTACTTTCGTTTATATTACCCGTTATTATTTTCTTCAGAATTTGGAAATATTTGTTCCAGGAGCACTACTTTGAAATTATCATCTTCATTATATCCATTACAGCTTTGATCCCTAACTACTATTTTCGTTATTCTTTACTTTCTTAATGAAAATGGGGAAAAAAGGCATTAAAAATTTTGCGCTTAGATGTGTGCGCCCGTGTAAAGAAAGACTTATATTAACTATTATCACCTTAAACTTCAATAATGGGTTTTTGTTGTTCTGTTATTGTTGTTTCCAGTCTTTGTGTGTTTTCTTTATTTATTTATTTATTTTTTTTTTTCATTTTTGTGTTACATTAACAAAATCCTCTTAAGTCTTCACATTTCATTTTCTTTAGTATCGTCAGTATTGGTAGTGTAGTTGCACATGATGACGATGACGATGACGATGACGATGATGACGATGACAACGACAACCGTTATGATGACTATGACACTGACAAGGGTGTGACATTATGTTTACTGATGTATGCGTATTGTTACTACAAACACATGCACATAGAGTTTGTAAATAAAATTCATACGATATGTACACGTCGACTGCGTTTAGCAAGAAACGTGTGAATTGCCATAAACTACTCGTATGCTAAACTCCGTTTAGAAAAAGGTGTATAACATTATTCGTGTAAGAGATTACTAGTGTTTTTCATTCATCTAGCCATTAATTTACATGAGCTCTTTAGCAATTTAGGATTAGAATAGATTAAATTAATTTGAAATTCCCAGGATGTTAATTTTCATGCGATTTGCATTAAAATATTCTGTAGAACATTCCTTTCTCACCCATCTCCTCTCTCTCCTCTTTTCCTAACTTCCTCTTAGGAAACTTTAATGAAACTCTTATACTAACTCGACATTAAATTTACTTTTAAGGGTAATACTTATTTGGTTTAAAGACTTAAACACGGACTAGAAATGAGGAAAACAAAGAACCAAAATTTTGAGCTCACGATGACTGACTGATTTTTAATTCATGATTTTCGCAAAGAAGGCTCGCCATACCAGACAACCTCAACAAAGCATTATTGAATGAATTCATTTAAGCAGATCGTGGATACTGACCGTAGATGGTCCCGGAAGATTAAGAGTGGTACAGGAAACAACTGCAGTGAATTAAAAGAACAGGCAATGATGGCACAGTTTAGACGAACTTGTTGAAGGAGAAGCAAGCGTTTCATATGTACGTCGGAGCACCCACTACACATTAAACTATCGACCGGTTAAAGAGTTTTTGCTTATTGTAGAATTTCCCTGCGAGCCGCGCCTTTCACATAATTATGCTTTTAGTCTGCGATAAACTTTCGTCATGATCTGTCCGTACGACAATCTTAAATACCATTTTATAACAGACTTGCATGCCATAGCACACTGTCGCCTGCTTCAGAGCATGTCAATTGAGCTCTATGAGCAACATTTCAATAATTATGAAAAAATCTACAAATGATTCGAAAATGTTCTTTTGAACGCGGATCCACAGAATCTCTGAACAACATAATGGCTTTCTATCCTTTTGGAAAACTTCTTCCTTAAAAAAAAGTGGATGGTCCGACTCAAATCGTTTTCAATAGCGTCCGTCCTTAGGGCAAAACACATCGACGTGTCAAATTCATTTCATCAAAATATCTCAACAACTGCGACAACAATAAGCAACAATTTTCTTTTGTTAACGTAACCAAACATTCGGAAATGAACCTAACCATTGAGCATAATTTGGTTGCAAAAATTGTCGTTTTGTTTACGCAATTTCCAACACCCACTAATATTCGAATATATCCGAAAACTTTCCCCTCAATCGTCGGAAGGACATTTAAGGCGACAACTCAAGGTGAGAAAAACGTATATTGCACAGAATTTTGCGATAAATGGTTAACCTCACTGAATTCACATTTACTTGTAATTAGCGAAAAATAGTAATTGATCGCCTGAAAGCTGGCCGCAAAGCCACTACTTCCAAATCTTTACATATTCGAAAAATTCCCTATCTTGGCATACGCCAACCTACATGCATGTGTAGTGTAACAGTCCATCTGACCGAATAGCAATTTTAATTAGTCTAAAAAAAAAAAAAAAAAAAAAAAAAAAAAAAAAAAAAAAAAAAAAAAAAAAAAAAAAAAAAAAAAAAAAGTGGGAAACAGAAAGAAAAACACAAAGCTTACAAATCTTGATAGTTGCACACGCACCTACATGCGAGCAGTCGGTGATATGCACTTAAGCATGTGCATTACATAATGCGATGCATACATTGACTGTTATTGTTGTTTTTATTGTTGCTATTGCATCGAGACAAGTCAAGAATTCCCAAATTGAAATAATGATTTTAAATTACAAGAAACCACAATTTAACTGAACAAACCTATTACCACACATGCACAATAAACAAATTGAAATTTTAATTGTACCAGATTGAAATTACTTTCTCACTCTATCACTCTTTCCCTCTCTCACTCTCTCTCTCTCTCTCTTGTTTTTTTTTTTTCTTTCTCCTGAAAATCTTTACGTAACGTCTATGACATTTTATATGCTTACACGCCAAGCATGCTCGTATGCGTCCGAGTGAACAATTGTGTGCGCCTGCACTTTATGGCAATCAAATATTTATTGTGTCTGTATGTGTCATATCATGAATACGTTTACATCACAATCACTTGCATGCAGTCTCGGACGCAAGACATATTACATACAACCTCATACATCTCATGCATCTCATGCATCTTCAGAATGAATTCGTTTCGTTTATTCTGCTGATTCTTCTGCTTCTGCTTCTGCTTCTGCTTTTCTGATTTGACGTAGTTGACGTGATGCGGTCTAATGGAAGTTTAAAATTCCCAAAGATACCATTTCCATGGCCATGCATGCATACACATGCATATGTATAAAATTTATTTCATATATTTGACTCAAAAATCTTATATGCCATGTTGTGTGCCGTGTACGTACAGCTGACTGCTAACCATGAAGCCAGACAACAAACTGAATAAAACAATTAAAATTGTTGTTTTTTTGTTTTCAAAATTGTATACTCGGACTGCAACTCGATTATGTGTAAATTTATTGATAGTGTAACAAAAAAAAAAAAAAAAGGAAACACCAAAATATACACATAGCTATACACTCTATGGTATAAGATGGCATGTTACTAATGAATAGTGCGTGACTTGATTTGATAAGCTTTGGCATACGCAGGCAATATTTAATAAAAAATTACTACTATTATGAGACATTTATTCTGATGGATGCATCCGTCGCACTAAATTTTGTCGTACTGTTGTGGTATGACCCAAAATTATTTTTCTGAAATAAAGTTATCAATCATCGGAACAAACAAAAATCAGAATACAAAAGCCGAACTGTCTGACCATGTGTCTGCCTTAATATAATTTGCAAAGATTGGAATGTGAACGTTAAACAAAATAAATGCCAGAATGTCTGGTATTGGAAGCAGTTGGTATCAAAGTTCTTCGGCTGTGGTCGAATTTTACAATAAGGTGCTTAGGGAAACCTTTCACATTAAATTGCTTCAGGCATTCCGATGCAGAAGTGATAGTATCCTGCATGTGCTTAAGAAAACTTAGGCAGGAGCGACAGCGAGTCCTAGATAAAAGATTACGGGTGTGGCTGTAGTGAATCTCGAAAGCGCGGGAGCGGTAAAAAATGAGGTCCAGGCGGAGCTCGAACATCCGCAAGAGTCAGTTTACTGGCCATACAGTTTAAATCAAACTGGGGATCCCAAGACTTATTGAAGGGCACCGGTTCAGGTTTAAATAATTCTTCCGTTCGTCGACATGTCGCGGGGCGGTTGCTCAGGTTAAACCGCTTCCACATCGCTGTAGTATATGAAGACTTTATTATAATATATATACACGCAACTGCTCTTCTTTTACACGGAAATAGTTGCAGGTAACGCTGCTTGGCAGTGGCCGCTAGATTCAGAAAATTGGAGCTATCAATAAATAGCACCATTTAGTGAATGCTTATCGTGCGGTTCGATGGCACTGTCGCTTATCCTAATAAAATGCGAGCCTTTTGTTAAGCTTTAAAACATAAGATTTTTAATCACAGCTATCTTTACATCACACATACATAAACGCATATTTTCCACGACGACACTTATCTTGCCGCGTGGCCAAAACGTCAATGGACGAGAGCCAAATTAACCATAAACGTCTTTTTCATCTGCCTTCGCTATGAGAAAATGTAAATCACACCTAGTCGCTATGCAAAGGTTTACTTCCCACAACGATCCCCTTATATAGCAAGAGCTACAAAATGGGCCTATATGACCAAAATTTTTTAAATTTAGTTTTTACGCCAAATTATTATGGAGCAGTTTTCATCAAAAAATATTAAAAATTAGACGATCTTGGCACATAAGAGTGTATTTCTCTGATTCCATCGGTGTATTAGAAAGAAGTTCTATCTTAAGTGCTTCTTGGGTTTACATACGCAAACACGAACTTAATACGCCTTAACAAAAATTTGTGTAGTGTATGAGAAGTGGAAACTGGTATATCTTTATAACGACTGCTTGCCAAACATCAGTAAATAGTTGCTTTCTGGGCCTTGCTCTATAGGCGATAATAGCAATTAAGTAGTAAGGAACACTATCATAATGGCCTAAAAAAATGTTGTGCCTGACAACTTTCTTAGGATGAAAGAGAGGTAATAAAGGTTATATTTGTCACTGTTAACCATATATTTAAGTATTAAACAAAAAAACTATCGTTGACAAATACTAAAAAATGGCGATACGCGAGCCAATCTGTCCAGGTGTATTTCGTGTTAAAGAACACTCTAGTATCCATAATGCAATGCATTGGACATATGCCTAGGATTTCATTACTGCAGCGAATTCGTAAAGAACTCGAAAAATTAATCATGCGTTTAGATTTTACTTACATACACATAAAGTTGGCCATCTACAGGCATTGCTGCAATTCCCGCGACGTCTGGAATGCCTCAAGGCAGCCACTTAAGACCTCTTTTATTTAATTTACACATTAACCATCTTCCCTTGATGATTAAATCGAGCCAGATCTTAATGTACGCTGACGATGTTAGACTGTTTTCTTCGTTCTCCTTGCAATCGCAATCGTATCAACTTCAAATAATTTGGTTACACGGTGCTCGTTAAGTTTTATGAATTTAGAACTAAAAAATTGCAAAAAGCTTTCTTTCTCAAGGAGGAAGTCATTCAATACTGAGTATTTTATTGATTCACGCAAGTTGGAAAACTTGATTCGTTCATCGATTTCGGGGTTCTATTCGACCAAATATTAGTTTTTAATAAGCACATTGAGCTCTCTTTAAGTAAAGCTAGGTTCGCGCTAGGTTTCTTCAAGATCCGTAAATTACCAAAAGGCTATACACGTGCCTAGTTAGACCAATAGTTGAGTATGCCTCGGTTGTGTCGTCTCCCTCCTATAGGTGTTATGGAGATTCAAATGAATTCGTTTAAAAGCAATTCTTGGTGTTTGCCTTTAGATATTTGGATTGGTACCCACTTGTTTCTCTGCCTTCTTATGACAATCGGTTGCTTCTGTTATTCTTACTGTTACTTGCGAAACGTAGATTCATTCGGTTTTGGTGGTCTGGTGTTTCCTTCTTAATTAATTGCTTCTCTAGGCAGTTTATCTTCATTAAGCCTAATCAACGTAAATATAATTATGAGTTGTTTAAGCCGTTCAGAGTTGTTTGCGGAAACCTAAACGATGTCTATTACTTAAACTCCATGTGGGACCCTTTAAAGTCTACCAAGGCAACTATGCTTAATACGAACGATTTGTTTATGTTGTATTTAAACTAACTTTTAACCTTAACATCTAATTATGATTCGAAAATTATTTGGTGTTATTTACTGTATCGGTTGCGAAGCTTTTGCATGTTTGCAATGGGTTAGGGGCTCACTTGCAACTTGGATCTGTACTGGTTGCGGGTGTGCCTATGTGCTAGTTGTGTACATGCGTTTTTTCTTTCTTTCTTATTTATTCTTACATGAATTATTATTTTCTTTATCTTTTTTCTTTACTTCTCCTTATTACTATAAGATTTACTTCTAAGAACCACCTAAATTCGGCCGTTAATTTATTTCAGCTGAGTTTAATGTGTAAGTAAATAAATAAATAATAAAAATAAATCAAAAATAAATACATGCAATCTGTACACTCAACGCCTACAACAAGCTGTTGTTTCAAAATTAGAGTACATCACGCATCATGCATATGCGCGCATAGCAGTCGTCGCTTTATTAGCTACATTCTGTTGCTGCAGAAAAAGGGTATAAATTAAACAATGAGGGATAAACTAGTATTAAGCGAAATCATTCAAACAAAACATTCTCTTCGCCTGTGGACCTCTCAATGCGTACATCCAACTGCAGACTTTTTTTATCGTGTAACGCGGTGACGGTCAAAAAGAATCTGAAGAAAGAGAAACAAAGAAATACACAAGTGGTGGCCCCAAGCTAATGAATGTGAGCCCATTCGATAAGTAGTATGCCTTTACTACGGCTACGATCAAAGTAAACTCTACCGCACTGGTATTTGAACCAGCAAACACTGATTTGGTAGTCGCGATTCTTACCTATTCGGCTACTCATGGGGATGGTGAACTATTCCTTACAAACATACAATCAATGTTTTCTTTCTCCAACTCTTTTGTAAATTACCCATAATAGGAACGTCGGCAAACTCGATTAGAGCGGGTCAAAGCCTCCTTATGAGTATTCGTTTTGACGAAAGTTGAAATCGTCACCAAAGATAAAGATCGATTATTATCAACAAGTAGGTAACAAGTAAGTCCGATATAAACGAGTGCAACGGGGGCTAGAACTTAACGGAAAAATCGAACGCACTGAGGACAGCACGATAGCTCCTAGAGAATATAATAAAAAGTTTAATAGTCGGGAATTTGACCCGAACCTCCTACTACCATACATACTAATAGCTACTAAGAAACGCTGCGCTTTTCCATTTTTCTGAAAATTTTATTCTTTTTCTACTTGCAGGTGTATCGGCTGAAGTATATTATGTGCGTGACGGTCAAATCAACAATTACGCCTTGAATTTTATAGTGCCGGTGCCGGCTAATAAACGTGAAATCAGTTTTACTTGGCAAAGTTTGGCTGGTCGTCCGCTGCCTTATAGCATCAATGTGTTGACTTCAGATCAAACAGTGTTGCCACGTCCCTCGCTTAACATCTCACAAATCGGAGAGATTCCCACGAGCGTCCAAACCTTTTCAATTGGTATGAAATGTTCAGGTGTACGAGCAGCCGAAGTAGATGTCACCATTTCCATCGAAGTTATATTAAATCGGGCTCTAAACAATGTCACGCATTTAGTTTTTCGCCGAAAGAAAATCTGTTTACTAGCAGAGGAGGAACAGGAAAGCAATCTTGATGATCCCTTATTGCTGGAAACACTAGTACCGCCTCCTACAGGCCTTATTACCCTGGCGGTGGGAAGCGTTTTGGCTTTTGCTTTAGTTCTAATACTCCTAGTAGCGGCATATTGTGTGCGTGGTTCAGCGAAACGACAAAATCATGGTCAACCCATGCGAACTTCCAGTTTTCAAAGGTTAAATACTAATCCACCGTGCCAATCGGCTTCGTATATAACACCGTCTGTAATAGCACCCATACATAATTCACTGCCACGAAAACTTGAACCTCAACAACCGGAAGAATTGCATCGTCGCATATCAGAACTTACTGTAGAGCGTTGCCGTGTACGACTATCAAATCTTTTGCAAGAAGGTACTTTTGGCCGTGTTTATCGCGGTACCTACAATGAAAACCAAGAAGTTATAGTTAAAACCGTCGCGCAACACGCCAGTCAAATGCAAGTCTCTCTACTGCTGCAGGAAGGCATGTCCCTATATGGTGCCTCCCATCCTGGTATCCTATCTGTTTTGGGTGTTTCGATTGAAGATCATACGACGCCCTTTGTTTTGTACCCGGCCGCAAATAATGCAAGAAATTTAAAAATGTTTCTATTAGATCCTTCATGTGCCCGAACTATTACTACCATACAGATTGTACAGATGTGCACTCATCTATCAACTGCTTTAAGCCATCTGCACAGTCATGGAGTTGTCCATAAAGACATTGCTACGAGAAATTGCGTGTAAGTACAAAGCGAAATTCTAATCTTACTTTTAATATCAAGACAACGAAACGGAGCCTGCTGGTACCCGGACGCTAAAGAGAAAAATCATTACTGCTTCCAAATAAGAAGGGAGACTAAAACTTCAAAGATGAAGTTCTTTGAGAGCGCTGGCCCTATGCAGGATAAACACCAAACTCTCTTGCCTCTCATTTTGTACATGGTTTCCACTTGTTTCAATAATTTGTGTTTCAATGTATAACAAGCAAAAATTCTATAGCCCATTATTAAGCACCATGCACCACTTCCCTTAAAACTGCTATTCATATGGCGACTTCTTAAAACAAGGCGTTATATGGGAAGTGGTGGAAAAAGTAGTCCGATCCGAACAATTTTCAATTGCTTTTTTTCTTGGGCCGTCGGTAGACCAAATTTCATCGAAATATCTTAAAACTTGAAACGAATAGGTTGAACACAAGAATACAAGACGGAACACATAATCGTAGGTGGGCCTACAATAAATTATTCTGGGTGTTGTATATATTATCACAAACTTATTATACCCTTGTACCACAAGAGCATAAAATAGCAAGCGCGTACAAATATTATGAATCGGGAACTTCGTGTACATTATACCTGTGAATGAGATAAATTTGGTGTACAAGAAGTATACCACCTTCCGTTTTTGGAAACTATATGCGTACAACCACATTTAAGGGAATTGTGAAGCTGTAGACTGTACTAAGTTAACCACATTAGCTCAAAACATAACCGTTGGCAATCGTGGTTGGAAAACACGGCGAAAGCAAGCGCATTAGTGTTTACAATTCTTTATAATACATCAGATTCCGTAGGATGTTGATCGTGGCTGTGACATTTAATGGCAGCAATCTTTAATTGCGCAATGAGCTTACATTTTAAAAAACAGAGAAAGATTATCTTAACTGCTGTTACTAGCATTATGCGAAAATACGCTTCTAAAATCTGCAACCACAAACTACTTGCAATATGGAAAGAATACTATTGAGTGAAAATTGCAGCGGGGGCTGGTAATGCGCTCAAATATACAAGATATAGTAGGAGCTGCCATTATAGTTGCGTTACCCACATAAATTACAAGCGAAGCAGGTAACGCTTAAAAACTTTAATATTGAGGTCTATTAAGTCTGCGGTAACCAGATTTCCTTCGCAAACGGTTATTTCCAATAGAGAATCGACTATCGCAACGATAAAAATTCTAAATGTGATCAACAAAAGGCGGCGGGGTAAAAATTTGAACGATCATTAAATTACTCAGAGTTTAGTTATAGAATGTGGGAGTGTTTTTGAGGTCTCTAAGAGTTTTATAGGTTATTAAACTAAAAATGTCCAAGTAGTAAACAACGACCAACCGACAACACACCAACAATTGTAGGAGATTCTTTGGGAAAGTTTGGGTCCTTTTCAAATTCTCTTGCAAGTTTGTAAGTGATATTTCCATTTTTGCGACCGGGACAATGTTTATCGCAGAGATACTACACGGTTGCGCGAAGGGACAGATGGACAGATGAACGGCAGGCATGCGTATGTACATTCTGAATTTGAAATTGGCCCAGAATTTATATACTTTATATGGCTTTTGAAGCTTCCTTCTTTGCCTTCCAAAGGTGTTGAAAAAATATGAAATTATGATACATCATAAAATTGAGTGGCCGACTTTTTCCGTTTTGTTAGAAGCACTCCCGCATCGCCTCAGTATTGCAAGCAGGTCCTTCGACCGATTTGGCCTCTTTTCAATATCAACCTGCATACACGAACAGGCTTTACACTGATTTACCAGATGGACGCCCCTAAATCGATTCAGAATTTGACGCTAATCATAATATGCTGATGCTAATCATATAAACAATGAACGGACTGCGCTTTTTATATAACAGCAAAATTCGACATTCGACAGAAAATAAATAAATGTTGTATAGTTTGATCTTAGCCTTGATCAGTTGACTTGCTGGCTCGAAGAAGAAGAAATAAATATTCTATGGCACTGATGATGCCGTTAAATATGGACAAATCTACCCCGAATAGGAAATTTGAACCACAGTTCACAGTTCTAACGACGAGGCTATGTTCGAAATAAATATTCAGAGAATTTGACAAAAAAAGAAAGCAACGTAGCCGAAAATGCCAAAGGAAGCTTTGATTTGTGAGAGAATACTGCGTCTAAGGTTTTTTGCTGCATTTACAACCTTTGCAAAATTAAGTCATAGAATGGTTTTGGAGAGAACTTTTCCTTGAGAAGAAACGTTAAAAGAACTAAAGCCGGCAGCATAGATAAGCTTTGGTTACATAAGACTTTTTTTTGGTTATATAAAAAAAACATCTTTTTCCTTTTTTGATGATTGCAACCTTGCCTTAAACAAAGTCGGTTTTTTTTCCCCACCTTATTTTTATAGAATCGATGACCAATTGCGCGTAAAATTATCAGATAGCTCACTGTCACGAGACTTATTCCCCGGTGATTATAATTGTTTAGGCGATAGTGAAAATCGTCCTGTTAAATGGATGTCGTTGGAGGCTTTGCAGCAGAAACAGTTCTCAGAAGCAAGCGATTCATGGTCTTTCGGAGTGCTGATGTGGGAATTGTGTACATCAGCCAAAACGCCCTACGCCGAAGTTGATCCTTTCGAGATGGAACATTATCTAAGAGACGGCTATCGCTTAGCGCAGCCGTTCAATTGTCCAGACGAGCTGTAAGTTATTAAATAAATTTTCCACAAATGCACGGCAAATAAAGTTTTATTTACTTTCAAGCTTTTGCTCTTAACGCTACAACAATTATAATTTATTTCCAATTTTTATGTTGACAGTTTTTTCTTTTTCTTTCTACTTTTCGTTTAATTTACAGTTTTACCATAATGGCTTATTGTTGGGCTCTGTTGCCAAATGAACGTCCAACGTTTTTGCAATTACACGGCTGTTTATCTGAGTTTTATGCTCAAATTACACGTTACGTGTAATTTGCGGTATGTACATGTATACTCGGCCAACCAATACTCTTCATAAATACTGCTTCTTCTCGTTCTCTCTTCTACACTACTACGCTCCATTTCATACACTAATACTATTATTACAACTTTAACTAACGAAACAAGAACCATTTTATGTTTGGTATTATGTTTGTTAATTTTTTCCTCTTTAAAACGGATCTATAGTTGATAAGTGTTTAGTACCAAAATCCTCCATTAGTTTATGAATAAGAGAAAAAAATATTGAAAAAAGATATAAATTGTAAAACTACAATACTACTTAAAATAGTTAAATATATTTTATTTGTTGTGCGATAATTCATTACTAAAATATATATGTAAATATAAATTATATAAGTATCCGTATAGGGTATACATATGTATATGTATATGTATATGTATATGTATTTTGTCTACATATTTCCTGTTCGACTCGCCGATTAAGTTATTAGCATAATGTTTTAACAATAAATTTTATGAAATAAATATTTAAATAATTCCTTGTAAAAATGAATATGTGTGTGGAACGATTATTTCTTCTCATTTTCCAACATAATTAACAATTTTTTTTTTAATTATTTATTTATTATTTTTTTTTCCTTCCAATTTTTACATTTTTCAACCGGTGAAGAAACGCAATCGTAGATACGGCTCAAAAAGGATACGTCCATGAAAAGTATTTTGACATCACTTTTGCCTAAATACAGCGCTTAGCCTACATAAAGGGCATAAAAGGCTAATTAATTTCCATCCATTGTTAGTAATATTTATGGAAGGAACAACAATTTGATCCCCGACAAATATTTCAATTGACCTCTTAGATCATCAGAAAGCCAAACCGCGAATTGCCAAAAAGTCGTGAAATATGTGTAGCTGATGACGGACACAACTTTGAACAAAACACTTCCTTTTGGTGAAAACAAAGCGCTGAGCACTTTGCACATTTGCTATCTTGTGTATATTTCACGTTCCATTTCATGAAGTGAACAGGCTCATGTCATCTGCATAGCGGCAGTAGACGGACGGACGGATACAACTGCATCAATTCTGAATTTTTTCCTGCTGACGCTTATTTCTAAAGTAGCAAATTTGCTATACTTTAGTTTGATTGGACATATCTAAATTAATTCGCGATTTTACGGTGCTTAAGAATATGAAGGCATTAATTCCCATTTCTCCTTTTTGGTACGGTAAGCCTATGAAATCCTCTTTCATCAGTAATGAATGGATCATGATCGAATACATACGAAGATTATATCTTGATTTCATATCAAAGTCGAAATAAGAACGGATTCAGAAAACGATTAAATCCACGAATTGTACGCAAAATTTGTTAAACATATGCGGTGCGGAATTCTCCCCGCTTCATTTATTGCCATGAGTTTTTGTATTTGCATTCGATTTAGAGTTTTAAGTGCTTGAACACATGACTATAAAGTTAACTTTTGCTGCGTTAACGCTTATACGCTTCTATATACGGTTGAATTGTTTGAAACACTCAAGTCAATAATCATATAATTTTTCCATGGTTAACCATTCAAACGATATCAATTTAATGAGGCGTTTAAAGTGTAAACACTTGTTAAAAACTATTTAAGTGTCAGTGCAAAACACTCTATTCACCTAGATGAGATGGAAGCGGTCAGCGGTCACGATATGAGAAATCACCTTACACAGGGTTCTAAAACTTTTCGTTGACTTCGATAAGAGACAAGTATTTTCTTTCTTTGAGTCGAAAGAAAAACAAGAAATGTTAGCTTGGACCCGACGTCAAACACACGCATTTGATATCTTAGTGAAGAGGAAAAATAAAACACTTCCAGTGCATAAAATGTGTAAAATTAACAGCTGGTTTGTTTCTTGATCACTTTACATCACTTATTTGCTTAAATATATATTGCGTTTCCGAAAAAGGCAGCTCCTCACTGAACGTCGTTTTTGGTCACCCAATTTTTTCACCAGATGCGTAACATATTGCCGCACAGACGAATTTCGTATAGCTGTTTTTTATGCATACGGCCGTTCGATTTCATTTCAAGAAGCTCGCTGACCTCGTACTTTAACAGACGATCTTGCGTTAACCGAAATGAATTGCACGCTGTGAGCATGACATTTACGAGCGTAGTTGCGTATTACGTTTGCCTAGCTTGACAAAATGATACCGTTTTGAGTTGATTAACGCGATCTGCGCCGCATTGGCGAATATGAGCTTGCGATAAAAGTTATCAAAATTTAGTTAACGCCCATACGGAGTAGAGCCTTTTGTCTATTATAGTTACAAATTCGCCGATGGTCACGTAAATTGCCCAGATAAGCATCTTTGCAGATCGATAGCACTTTTCACTATGGCTTAGGATTTAAGTGCAAATCTTAGATGAACCGGCAGAAAAAACTATGCAAGTTAAAGGTAAAGTTTTTCCTCGATATTGCAAAGGCTCTAAACAGTATGGTTACATTGCATGTTACTATTATTTGCGACTAGCTCCTGAACACATGTGGATTTAAAGTATTGCCCCGGAACTACGAACTGGTGTAAGTTTGTGATGTTTTTTCCAATTTCTTCTTTCCTAAACCAAGCGAAAGTATTGCTGGTGCGAAGAGCGAAGACAATAGAAAACATTAGATATCTAATAAAAGCATTAAACCAAAAATTGTAAGAGAGGTCCGTTATGCCGTTCACAGAGTTATATTGAACGAACACTTGAAAGAATAATACGAACAAGAACTATTTCTGATTTTTTGCAGGAAATATTTATTATAATTTTTTTGTATTTCGTTAAAATTTGAAAAGAACAAATTTTTCAAATCGAAAATCCTGAAGGTTAACTTGGCGACTATGACTACATTCGGCATTGCGGAGAAAACAGAATTAATATAGCGCGACTTTTTGGTCAGTGCGCTTGTCAATAAAGCCTTAAGGAGCTGCTTTACTAGGGATAATCTTTATTATTACGTGTAAACGAGAACTGGTGGGAAGGTCATTGCGCTTAAGCCGAGTGTTGCGCTTGAATTTAGTTGACTCTCTCTAGAGAAATTTTTCTCGTCGTATATCTCTAAAATGTTTAAATCTTTTGGCCAAAGTGGCGTTCTCATTAAAAATCCACAAATCTAATCAATAGACGAAGCGAATCCTTTCGAATTTCCATTTCGGTAAAGGGAACCTTTGACTCCATTACAGGAATGCCATAAGACGTTGACACGATTATTTGAAACATTGTACTAAGAATGTCACTCTTCAGTTCCGGGTGTGAAATATGGAAAATATTCAACTGTTTTCTGCAGGGATGGTTTCTCAAAATTCGACGCGCACTATACAATATTTTCTGTCGATAACGTTAATTTCACTCTGGTTTTTTCTGTTTTTCAACAGGAAGCGTATTTACCGACATTTTTTATTCGTTGCTTTTAATGTGAATTTCGTGTATTTCGTGTATTTTAAATAATTTTATATTCATTTCAATGCATCCAATATTAACGGCGTTTTTATTTCATTTACAATAACAAGTAAATAAATATACAAATTACCGTATCAATAAACGGATACGAGTGTATGTACCTGCGTGAGTCCGTAAACTCATTTGTATTGTAATGATGAATAAAAGAATAAAAATGAAAATTTTTAATTATTTTTATTAAAACATTTCCACCCACTTGCCACATATAAAGACGAGCACACATACAACACGTACGTAAATATTTGCATTAACACTATTAAAAAAAAGGAAATTTTTTCTCCTACTTCGGAGTAAACTTTTATTTAAATTAAAAAAAAAAAAAAAAATTAATTCTTTAAAATTGATAGCTCCAGAGTTACTCTCGTTTTTGTGTTTTCTGTTACATTTTTCAATCGCACAGGCTCTGGTTTTCCAGGAATTCATCGTCAGGATTAAGGCAGTTTCCTTTTGCTTGTTCCTGCAAATGCAATGCAGAAAAAGTACTCCTACGATTTCAAGTATCGCATTAAGTAGTAGTGGTGCAGATAGCAGGACAATTGCGTACGTCCATAGTTCTTTTTGAGTGTTACATAATGACAGTCGATAATATGAACATTTTCGTCTTATCAATCATAATAGACTGGTCGGTCACATTTACTATCAGGGTACGCTAAATAACAGCTCAAGTGTCTGAGAAAAACTCTTCTTGCATTTCTTCATCACACAACAAACAATTCGTGAGTGTGCGAATTGGACTTTTAAGGAAATGACTGTCGGTTGACAACAACAGAAACATAATTAATAGTAAAGTTACAGAAAATCCAAAACGTTTGAGTGTCATCATCGCTACCACTGGGAACGCCATGCACCTGACGTATCTTTAAGCCTCCAAATCAAATATTTTAATACGATATCAATTTGGGGCTACAGCCAGCATTTTACCATCAAGATACTTAGTTAATTGCGGACCCACAGTATGATCCTCGGTAAAAGGACTTACACCGACTTTCACCCGAATTCATACCGGATACACGCACAAATCACAAATGGCGGCCGTGAGACGCCACCCGCTGCACGTTGGAAATGAATTTGACGACGCATGCCCAACTTGCATGGCTCTTCGTTCCGTTGTAGGCCGTAGTTCAATTGACTAGTCGATGGGACTAATTACTACCAAAAGAAACATCGGATGAATCTGCAGGTTTGCTCTATGCCGAAATTGCGCAACAATAATTAATTTTGGTAACTTTGGTGACCATAGAAACAAATAGTGACCAAGTTGGAGTTTTGCGATCAGATAGCATGGTTGACATTGTCGAGAAAAAGAGCATGCAACGATCAGATTATTTCAGATCCCTGAAGTAGTCGTAGTACTCGTTGAGGTGTTTACAATATAATCGCCCTGAGAGCCTCGGCATCGCTGCTACGGATTGCGACTGCTCCAAACATCGATTCGCAAAATTTCGCGGGATTCACTATGTGTGTGTATATTTAATAATTTCTTAAAGAGACGCTTTAAGTTGAAATTTTTTTTAAATTGTCAATTATTATAAAAATTTCCTGCACATAATACGCTTTCTTTGTTCATGTTATTAATTTAAATCATTGTCAGCGTTTTTTTTTTTTATTAATTTTTTTTCTTTATTATATTTAACAATATTTTGACCGGATATTCCAGTAAGTGCTGCTTCTGATGTATGAGCAAAAAGAAAAATATATATATATATATATATATATATATATTTATATACGTAATAATAATATGACGGTGATGCGTTTGTAATTATTATCATAACAATGGGAATGAAGGCTTGTATGGTACTGGTTATTAATTAATTACATGTATATATGTGCGGCGGGTAATGTATAGACATGACAAGCCCCGGGCGCTTCAGTTAATAAAGGTGACAATAATTCAATTTTTGTTTCTTTCACTCCTCTGTCTTTAGAGATGGATAAAAATATATCAGACTTGTCCAGAGGCTTGGTTAAAACATCTAAAATTACTTGTATGAAGTCTTGCATACTATCTCTTAGATTGCAAGTCAAGCGACAAAAGTCCGCAAATGCGATTTGAAACGCATATAAATTTCTAAAATCATTGTGCTTTCTTATCGAGTATGCCGCCCAGCGAGAGGCAGCGGCCGAAAAGACGAGAAACTTGTAATCTCCTCCCAAGGCCAAGGATCGGAGACCAAAATGGTTGTGTTGCGTGCTAGCTTACCGTAGCTTACGGGTAGATCCACTTGGACAAAAAGGCGATAGAAAGAAAGTCAACAGTCGCCAAAAGACAGATAGACTTGAGCAAATCGACTTCGATCGGCTCGAATAGCGTTATTTTGAATATATTCACGTGTTCACATGTTCATGTGCGTAGGGAACGTGAATTTGTAGTCGTGGAGAGCCTCTCTTTCTGTTAGTTTATCAAGTACTGGGTATAAAAAATGTGGAAATGAAAAATGATGCCAACGAACTTCAGGTATGCAGCAATCGTTCGTTAGACGCCACAATTAAAGGCAATATACGCAAATAAGACCAGAATGGATATTAATTTTAATGGCTTCCTAAAATGTCGCAACCTTGCTCACTAGCAATGAGTCAAAACAAGGCTCCGTTGCCGCGAATTCACGACGATGACCGTCTTGTTTTTTTCACATAATTTTCATGTTGCTTTCTTATGTCTATATAGAAGAAAAGAGAATCAATAGTTTATCGCCAAATGAACATATGTGGCACATATTTTTAGCACGTACAGTATATAGACGATCGAAGGTAAGTGCACCTATATCGCCGCCCAGATTATTATTCATTCTTCATCTGTTCTATCGACCGCACTTTTTATCTATTCAAGAGATGCCTGCACATTGGTTTTGTCCCAGAATGATATTTTTCAACCGGATCAGTCATAGTGTTCATTAACCTGTTCGTTTCACCTAATTTTTCGATTGTGCAAAAATGCAGTCGATGAGCAAAATTCTTTCTTCTATTCGATTACCATGAACGACAAACATAGTTTACATCCACAGTTTACATAGTTTACATATCCTAGCTATTATTTTGAAAATATATGACCATTTTGTATGTACTGGACATAGAACAAGACTTTCAACAAATTTTTCTTCACCTGTCATCTTACTTTCTTTGCTAATCAGATTAGCTAACATTAGCTGACACAATTCCCGATATTCGGTTCCATGCTCAATCTAATATTCAATTCAATATTTGATCTAGTATTCAGATCAATAATCGATACGACATTTAATTCAATTGAAACGGGGTTTTTTAATGAGGGTATGGCGCACACATTCCCAGCTAATCTGCTTCTAGAAATTTAATACATTTGAAAAAATGAATATACAGAGTTTTCGGGACAATCGTGATGTTGTTTTTCCTTTAATGTCCTTACTTCTAGATCGTTGCAGTTAACTTATTTAGAATAATATTCTTAAAGCTGAGGGTAATTATCCCGTCGGTGAAAAATTTGGGATTATTTTCTTCGTAGTAAAAATGAAGAACTCTGTCTAATAAGGGAGCCCCACGGCTTATTTGACGTTCGTGACTTGCTTATCATGTGAACAATATTTTGCGTGAGGCTTTTATGCCATTTTTTTTTTCTGCGATGCTGATTTGTACAGTTTTTAAGACTAATAAATATGAATAAGCGTTTGGGTGTGCGAAGCGAATCGTTGAGTTCATAAAAGAAGCGTACGCAGAACAGTAAGACCTTTTCTATTTCGGATGTGAACAAGTGGTAAACGCAAGAATTTGCAACGGATTGGTTTTGTTTTAATAGAAAGAAAGAGTGCATGACGTATGGTAAAAAAATTAAGAAGAAGATTGAAAAAAAAATCGTCAATATTATCATCCATACCACTGTAATGCTAATCCTAATCGTGTTCCGCTAACGGTGGAATCAAGTTCAGGGTATTTGCAGGAATTCGTCTCGATCGCACAATTGAAAAACATCGAGTACTCTTTAAGAAATGCACTTCTGCAGTCTGCAATTGCTCGCAAACTCTCTTTGTTGTGATTTCCGAAACTTTTTCAAAATTCGAAGATTCCCATCTCGTTACAGGCACTCTTGATCCTTGTACCTTGTACAGAAAATAATATCAATGAAATATTCATCCTTTTTAAAACGGGCAGATTAAGCATCTAATCGTCTTAAAAATAGACCCGATAGTCTAAGCTGATAGAGCTCGTCTTGCTATAATTGCAAAATTTATTTCGTCGGAATAAATGAACTATGACAGTAGTAGGCGTAAGATATTACTCACTATTATATTCTGTATTCAATATTCAATTCAGGCCTCAATTCAATATTCAATTCAAAATTTGGTTCAGTATTCAGTTCAACGTCCGATTCATTATCTATATTTAATATTCAGTGCAATACTTAGAAATATCGATGTTCGCGGTTTATATAATTTTTGAGAATTAGAAAATCATTCCTAACTTTCAACTTTGGTATCTTTAAAGAAGGAATATAGTATTTAGAAAGTCAAGCTTAGAAAACTTCTGGGCTTAGAAGCCTTGACGAACACGAACACTGACCACGATGGAACTTTGAAACCTGTAAATAAGGAGCGACAAGCACACGGAAACTCAGTGTCGTGGAAATAGTAGGTTTAGTAATAGTACCTCACAGCACATGTGGCACGGACTTTAAGGATATTAAGTTTAAGTTAAGTTAAGTAAGTAAGAAGAAGATAATGTAAACCCAGCTTTTTATTAAACCGAATCGATTTAAGTTTGCTCGCCGTCTGTCTCCACCTATTGCCAGGAAATTTGTTCGATATTTTGATGACATTTAGTTCGCTGACGTATTTTAGCGGAAGAACAAACCCCTTTCGAAAATGGATTCAATGGAACTATTTTTACCACCATTGCCCATATGATGCTTGCCTGAAAAAAAAAAAGATAATAATATGCTGCCGATCGTCATAAAAATTGTCTTTTCAAAAGATATTCGATTGTTTGCGAAAATGCCTTTAAGAAAAATGTAAAAGCTCTAAGAAAATCATATTCGCTGGCTTGTGACAGAGCTAAAGCTACAGTAGAGAAATTTCGTGGTGACTGCGGCAGCAACAATTATTTATTTTTTGTCAACGCGAGATATTTTTTGTTAAATTTCCTCAGTTTTTTCAACTGTTGTGTAAATTACAGACAATAAATTTTTATAACTTAATGTAAAAGCGTTTGTTTATATATGTGTCATATCGCACATACATGTACATGCTTATGCTTGCGCTTACATATTCGAGCACAGATAGTGTTTTTGTTAAAGTTTTCCTCTCCTGTTTCAATTTTTTTATGTTTATTTCATTTATTCGGTTGTCTGTGTACGCGAATGAATGTAAAGCTTTTAAATCCATTCATTACATGAAAAACACACGCTCACATCCCTAGATGCAGAAAACGAAAGAAAGGGGAGAGGCGAACTTATGTAGTGCGTCAATGTAGTTTTACGCTTATGCAAAATCTGTTGGCGATGCCAACTGGCAACTATCCATGGAAAGAAATTGTGAATCCATTTCCGTAGTTGCCGCCATTATTGTCGCCATTGCCTTCATTGGCTAACATTGTGCAAAGTATTTCCCAGCAAGCAGGCGAGCATAAGTTATTAACTGTAAATTAAATTTAAAACATGACTGAGTTTGCAAGCAACACACATCCGGTGTCCCATAGTGCTCGTGCTCGTGCTCATGCTCGTACAGATACATAATTATATATTTTGCGCTATATAAATTTATAAAACTTTCACAAAAACACGCGCACACATAGATACCAATGCGAAGAGGTACGCTTGCATTGTTTAATTATTATTTTCCTTAACACAATAAGATAATTAGCTCAACATATACGCAAACAAATAATAAAAAAAAATCAATATAACGGAAATTTAATACGACATTCATACACATACGCATATACATATGCCTATATCCATATGTATATATATATATATATATATATATATATATTATATATAACCGCATCAGGCAAAAATTTATATACATTAAATAAATGACAGTCTGACTGCCTACTTGTCCGCCCGCTTGTATGTTTGCGTATCTGCTTCACTGTGAAAGTGTGAGAGTGGTTGTAACTGAATGCTTTCAAATTTGTGAACATTAAAAATGAAAAATGCTCTCCGGTTTTTGAGGCTGTTGTCGGTTCAGTCAGTCCGTCTGTCCTTTTGTGAGCTCTGTCCGACATTATCGATGATAAATTTAACCAAAACGTTAAAGTGCGGTGTGCACACGCACTCGACGACACATCCGTAAACATATTATAGAAATCACGTATTGTGTTTATGTATGAGTAATTATTGTTTGTATGTACGCGTGCTTGCGGGAACAAGTGCTTAAATGAAAAATGCTTTATATTTCAATATATTAACCAGACTCATGGTATTTGGATTGTATTTAATAATTAGCCCAGTTGTCGGCCTGAAAAGCTGCCAATTTTTGCTTAAAAATTCTTACATTAAAACAATTTGAAATTTAACCAACCAGCATACGTTTAGTATTAAACGAATTTTATAAAGGGAACACAACTTTCATTTAGTGTTTTGTACAATCACATCATGGCACCTTAATGCCCGTGGGCACAGGATACTTTGGATTAGTTAACCACTTTAAGTAGTCTGCCTGGCCGCCTCGTGGCAATCGTGGGTGCCCCGTCAAAATTTAGTTTATCGAAACGAACTCCTTCTTCGCCAGTACAATTAAGTTAAGGTGAAAATCCGCTCATGCCTACGCTAAGCGTGACAACAACTTGTTGCTTGTTTTAGATTACGATTGTAAAATGTATGTTAAAATTCCAGATTTGGATTTAAATGTTGATTTGTTATAAGTAACGGCGTGATGAAAGTAGAAACCGTTTAAAGGAATCTGCCTAAGATGCCAACAGATCAGTGATGTAATACATTTGTACTTTTGCTTGCAACCGTCAGAAATGCACATTAAGATATTCATAAAGTTCGTATGTTTCGACCAAAGGGCAATTTACGGCTGCCGCATGTTATTGGTCACAGAGAGCTGGAACTTATTTGATGGCCCAAGCTCAGGGAACTGTGTGCAGCCATGTCTAAATTTGCATAAAACGTCACGATCAGCACAAAATCGCTCCCACGTTATTCAATAAACTTTGATTAGCTAAGCTCTAAAGATGTCCTAGTTTGAAAAGAGCAGTATTAACAAAATAGTTAGCCATTAAGAAAGCGGTCACATTACCTTCTAATTTGTTGTTTTTTTTTTAGTTTTAGTATAAGGCGATATTTTCAAGAGCAATTCGTAAAGAAAGAGATTGAAATGTCGAGCGACCCAAAAAGTCGAATTTCCGAATACAATTGGAGAAGAGGTCATTGTAGATAAAAAAAATGTTTTTAAACACAATGCTACGCCCATAGCGCTGAGTATATGGTGCGCGTATTTCAATCAAAATGAAGATTTAAACGTTTAAGCGCACTTTTCTCGAAACAATGGCTCCCGAAAAAGATTCAAGTTTACGGTATTTAGTATAAACCCTTTCTTTTGATTCTAGAAACTTTCCGGTGCTCGCTAAACTCTAGGTAATATTTTTAGAAAATGTCCGCTTTATTATTCCAGGCGCCAGGATTTGTAGCGATACGGCCCGGAATACGAAAATCTCATGTCTAAGTTTTGTTTTTAATAATCCGAGCGAACATTTTTATGCACTTTAGACCTTAGACTTTCAGATGTGGGAACCCATATATTAATAGATTTCTTTCATTTTTTCTGCAAGCAGTAAATTTATAGAAAAAGTTTGTTTTGAATTTTTTTTTTTTATATTTTCTTTTTTATTATTTTTATTATTAGTAGATTCATAGCCGACGTTAAAGTCTTAACAAATACTGGGTAATAATGACACACTTTTCCTCTTTAATGGAAGATATGTTAGGTTGTGGGGGGTAAACGTGTTCTTTCTTGACACAAACTTCCTCATAAAGCTTAGCACAAAAGCTACTTTATAGTGTAGTCCATGCAGTAAATTGTAGCATCCTATTGCACTAAAAGAGAAAAGTCAACAGAGTGAAAATCATTAGAAACCCAATTAAAGCTCAATTCGGTTGATGGCTTAAGAAGACGAAACTCAACCCAGCTAGCAAGACAATTCTAGAATGAAAGTTGCGACTGTATTGCGAACCATTCCGTCCAGGCAAGGCCCCGCACGTGTTGCGTGTAAATCTGATGGTTTGGTAATAGGGAAGTCTGCAAGCAGACGACTCCTGACCTTCTCGATGACTACCCCATGACAGGCTCCCGCCACCGAAATCTAAGACTACGTGGCATAATGTTCTTCGAAATCGGTTTCCTGACGCCAAAAGTAATGACGGCAATCGTGTAACTGGACCGAGAAACACTCTTGCTTAATCAGCAAGTTAAGAATAAACCGTAAGAGTTTGGAAAAGTCGGGTAGTCCGGGTAATAACGAATTATAATAGAGAATATAGTAATGAATTTTCCGTAAAGTATTTATTTGGAAGGAATAGAAGCTTGTAGGAGAATGGATTCGAATAGGGAAAAATAATATGGGCATAGCATAATAGAGGGATAAGCAATTAAATTAAAGTCGGTTAAAGATACCATAGTCCAGCCGAATACCCGACTAACTTCTGCACAAGCACTTGGAATGGCGCAAAGAAAGCATAGTTTCTGTTCCTCGCAAGTTACAGATTAATTTTATTGGTCTTGGATTTATTCATAGCGCTGACGTGGCAAGAGGTTTGAATCGTCTGAAGGAGGTTTGTCAATCTCTTTCTCTCTCTTTCTTCTCTCTATTGGTAACCGTAGTTTTCTCACTTGTCATCTCTCTCAGCAGTTTTGTAAAAAAAAAAAAAAAAAAATAAAGGAAATTATAGCTACTAACCTGAGTCTAACTGATTATAGAATTTCTATTTATTTTTTGCTTCCGTTTTGGATATATTTTGTAACTGGCGTCAACTGAAATTCCTGTTGCTTGAAATAGAATAAAATAAATGCCATTCAGAAGAAATATTGCTGCTACATTAATTTTTCAACAACTTATTACAAAATCAACAACATTAACATCAATAGCAACGAACGATTGTTATGTTTGCGTTAAAAAATATATGTACGTATGTAGCAGATGCCATTAGCGCCATTTTCATAAAGTAAACAATGAATGTTTACAATACTTTTAACGGCACTTTATGCCGGGGTATGTTGTCGCTTCACTAGCCCTCTTTGTCTACGATTTCACTCTTATGTTTACAGGCATCATCAAGACAAAAAACATAAAACTTTAAGAGCACATTTATGTCTATGTTTTGTGCAAAGTAATATGGTTATGGAATATACATATGTGTGCGAGCATGTTTTCTGTTTTCATCTCGTTTTTAGCGAGTGCTTTATATCATAGTTCTGCTATTGCGAAATACAATCCATATATATATATATATATATGTATATGCATATATTTGTATATCAATTTTTATAGGGCCACTTGCTATAGAAACTACGCTGAGCTTAGTGCAGGACTTATATTAGACGGATTGAAAAGTTTACAGAGCCACGCATGCAATAAAATGAAATAGCTGTGCGAACAACAACGTTTCAAAATTTCATATATTTTATCAGCACCAGTGCAAAATTTCAAATCAATCCGTCAATTAATCAGGCTAGGAGGAATTAACTTTTGAAAATCGGAGCTATTCAATATCAGGCAATCGGGCAAGCCCAACTCCATAGCGCTTCGTCTAGCACAATTGAAACGTAAGAATTAAATAAAAATTAGGAAGTCCAGCTTTATAAAAACCACTTCTTCATAAAGCTTTGTAAGGGTCCGTTTTAATCGTAATTCTTCATTCTTCTGGCTAGTTTTGTTTTGCCAAACATGCTCCTTTTTTGGCATTAATTCCAAATATCTTTTCTTGCAAGCTCTAAAAACGCAAAGGATCGAAGAATTATTTATTCCGCACTTGTTTTCGTCAATGATCACGGAAATTGAGAATTCTTTGTCTTTATACAAGTATTTGCCCTGCATAAAGCACAGGAGAAGGCGCTGAAAGCGGATCTGCGCGGCAAATGTTTGGCTGATGTCTCTTTCGAAGAACTCATTATTCTTTAATTCATTTTTTTGAATACCAAAAACAACACCTTCTTCCCTAACAAGATGAGAAACCATAAGGTTCGTGAGACCTGGAGCCGGTCAAAACGTGGTGCACATTTATTACCATATCTCTTTATGCGAAATCGGCTTTTCAGACCAGTTTTTCTCATAAAATGCTAAAGGTTACGTCTGAACGCCTTATAAAGACTTATCGTTTTATAAAAATTTTTACATACAAAATGGTCCTATCTCATCCATGTGCTCCGCATACATTTAATATCCCAAAATCTTCTTATTTACAGTGTTGAGCGACGAGTGGTCGCGACAATGTTCTGATTCAATCCATTTTCAAGTGAATTTGAACTCAGGCCAAAACATGGTAGTGGCCACACTTCTTCCTTCTTTGAAAATGCGACCAAGTCATTTAGGACATTGAACTGAATAAACTCTCAATCACACAATAAACCTATAATGGTGCGCACTTTTGCAAGAAAAGTGTATATATGTGTTATCATAAAGGATCCATTTTTCATCTCCAGTTACGATCCTAGACCACAAAGAATATCTGCTTAGTCTGATGAGCATAGAATTACAAATTGTTCGCCGAAGATCCTCATTGGCCTCAAGCAACAGGTGTGGAACCCCTTTACCCCTTCTATGTATCTTGCCAATTTCTTTTAAATGTCTTTGTACGGTGGATCAGGTAGACCCAAGGCTTCTTGATAGTTCCTGTATAGATAACCTTGGATCGGACTCTACTAGAGATTTTAAGGCGTCGTTGTCGAATTGACCTGGGCGTCCAGTTCGATGCTTATCTGACAGGTCATAATCACTTGCAGCAAATCTTCTGAACCAACGTTGACACTTGTTGATCTTCAACACATCTCCATATATGACTCAAATTTTACTTGTTGTTTCCGTGGCACTTAAACCGGCGTTAAAATGGAAAAGTACATAATTACGAATATGGCTCTCAGAAGATACAAAGTCCGCCATATTATTACAGGGGTACAAAAAAAATTTATATTATTGGGAACAAATTACTAACAAACTGGTTGAAGAATAACACCAAAAAAAAGTATGCTTACACTTGTCTGGTTGCCGCGGGACTAACGAGAAATGGTATCTTGCGAAAATAATTGATTACTTATGGGTAACCCTAAGAGATTTATCAGAAGTATTTGATGTTTGCAATACTTTTAATCAGAGACTTCTGCAAGCAAAAATGATAAAGAAATGGGAAATACCAGTGTACATAAGGGTTGAGTTCGGCGGTTTTGACCTCCCAGCGTATGCCCAGGCTAACCATGTAGCGCTCACAATTCTTCTTCTTCTAAATTTATAACTTCTATTGTTTATTTGAAGAAATCTGCTGCCGAAGCCTATCAAACACGTTCACAGGCTTATGGTGATCCATCATATCTCAATTGCCGGATTTGGGTTCAACGGTTCAAAAGTGGCGACACCACTTTTTGGTCACTTGTTGCAAGAGTTGTCCAGGATACAATGTTGCAGCTCGAATGGGAAGTTCTGCCACACACAGCGTACTTACTAGACATGGCGCCTCCTGACTACCACTTGTCAGATCGATGCAGCATGGCTTGGCTGGCACACAGGTCCGCAAAGTTGAAGAAGTGCGAAAATTGGTCCGTGGCCAAAACCAGTATAAGTTGTTTCGACATGATGCCGTCATTTTGTCAAAAATATTGTAAAATATTGGAGAATCCAATTGATATCCAATAAAATATTGGATTCTCCAATATTTTACAATATTTTTGACAAAATGATGGAAATTGTTCGGAATAATATGAATATATATTGTGTAAATTTTCCACAGCAAGTGCCGACTCAATCTATATATTGTCGCGTTAAAAGTGAGTGACAAGCGTCTTTAAGTGAAATTGCTGAAATCATTCCCATCTTAATTGGCGTAGCCTATCAAGTTTTGACAAAGATGTGAAGCTTGAGAAAGCTGAGATTTTGATCTTATTGGACTGCAACAATAAATCGCCCGTTGGCTTGTGCCTGGATATCGACCTTGAAAGTGTTAGGTCTAGCAATGGTGAAAAACGATTGCCTTGAAGCGGCTGGTGTGTAATACACTCGCGCTACTGTGATCAATCATTTGTGGTTCGCGACCGCTGTCAAACATCAATGCGTCAATCAACCAGGTGCTGGAATTAATGGGGAAAGCCATGATGTAGTGTCACCATAAATCATTTTTTGTGAGGAATCCTGAGATGTTTTTGCAATTGATTAATTGAAGCAATTCACAGGGCTATTTGGAACCTCTGTTCTTTCAGCCGGTTTCAAGCGTTATGAAAATTGAAAAAAAGCAAACGATTTTCATAACACAAAGAAGTAGCAGTCGGAGCAAATAAATAATTAAAAGTGGTCTCAGAAAATCTTTTGGGGAAAAAATCAAGAAACAATTTATATTGAGCAAGAAAAGTCCATGAATTTAATTTATGCGTTCTACGAACTTTTCAACTAGTGGTTCTAGTTACCTTAAAGTCATACAGTAAAGTCATAATCAACTTAGAAAAGGCGGTGCTTTCTATACCAAAGACCTAACTAAAGGCGGAGTTAGATAGATATGTAGGCAAAGCATTTATTTATCTTCTCAAGAACTATACCCATATCTTTAAAATATTAAGTTGTACGTATATGAAAAGTGCAGCTTCACATGATTGTCTTAATTTACTTACGGCTGCCATAGCCACCACAGCCATCATTCAAACTCCCTCTTATCATTGTTAAAAAAAATGTTAAAAAAAAAAATAAATTGAATTTTGTTTGTCCACGTTTTTTTTTTTTGTAATTTTTCAAAGTATAACGGGAAACCTTCCCGTACGATAGTAGGGAAAAAAACCATTTGCCTGTTGTTGCTGTTATTTGGGTCTCGCAACATAAGATAACGTTTTTGTGTATTCAGTTGTTACTGCTCTTCAATTTCTCATCTCCCAAATACAAATTGCTTTTAGTCGCTGCGGCCTCTTTGCTCATTACCACCATCAACCATCCACCTACTATCGCTTCACTACATAGCATGCAGCAGTACACAGTACAATGATTTTATTATAGCACTAATCGTCTCTAATTGCTGCGTGGGAAAAACTAAAGTGTACGCGAGTGTGTTGTAAAATGATATTGTGTATGAGTGCGTGCATAACATTTTTTTCTGTTTTCTTTTTTTTTTTTTCTTGTTTTTAGCATCATCACCATCACGGTGGAAAATCAAAGAAAGTATGCGATTGCTTTTCTTATTTCCTCCTTTCTTCTCTAATAAACATTCGCCGACATTCAATATGGTCGATATAGGAGGCACGGATGTGTTTTTATCGCAATTGTAATGTCTGCGTTTGTGGTCGTAGTTTATGTATGCGTGCAAACAAGTTTGCAAAAGCTCTTAAAACATTTCTAAGTAAATACTGGTCGGCATCATAAATGAAGTTTAATGAAATTAATTGCTTTTAAGCTTTTAATATTTAATTGACGAGAAGAGTACTCGTGTCGATTGCATCTCATAACCTTAGAGATTATTCCGCATTATCTAAATCGAGACATTTGCGCTTTAACTCAAACAACGTCTAAGAAATCTTTACTTTAGAATACGGGATGAAGACTAGCACGAGAAATGCTCGAGAATGGCTGATATGGAGAATGAAATTCTGCCGTTCTGGACCCGAGAATTATGGAAATATGGGAATACAATCTCTTTGCTCCCAAGGCAACGGTTTTGGTGGAAGGATACTAGTATAACTAAGCTTTGTCGAGTATAATAAATAGCTCAACTGCTCGAATTCCTGCTTACCCTGCCCTTTGGTTCATATTTGATTATAAAGAATTTACTCCAAATTTTTTTCGTTCACGCCCAATCTGATTGTCAAGAAGTTGGAAATTAGCCGTCATTTCACCTTTTCATGCTTTCAGACAAGCCGCTGAGTAGCCGTTTTGCCAATTATGAGATGGAGTTCTATGGCTGTACAAATCAAAGTGTGATCGAACCAACATTGTTGTCGTTGTGTCGTTGTGTCGAAATGAAGGGTGCTTACCATTTGCCAAGTCTATCCGCCTTTCATTTTATTTAGTCACGTCTTCCTGGCCTTCCAAATGTCCCTCTGTCTATCTAACACTCACATTCGCGTTTCTTTAATAATCGGTCTGTCGGCTCACCGTTCTCTCTACCCATTGAGCAGTGTCGGTTTTCCCTTTGATGTATTTATTTCATTAAATGACATCTATTTGTCCATCCCAAGAGCCAGTGAAAATAGAAAGTGATCCGCTTACACCATGATGGCGGACAAACTCGCAAAGTATCACCTTACGTTCATCACAGAATTGCAATGCATGGCAGAGATCACTGAAAACACAATAAACAGCAACGATAGTAAGAAAGAAAATGGTTGTAGTTTTCACATGTCCAATGGATGGATTATGGAATATCGCAAATTTCGTCTTGAGGAGCATGTACACAACTTTCTCGTACAGCATTAACTGAAGCTAAAGATTTCTATTATATCATTGTGTAAGAAATGTAATTAAGAACGTTTTGATTTCAAAATTTCTCCAATTTCGCTCTTTGCCCTTTTGGAACAATACGCAATCCTTCAGCAAACTTCACTACCAAAGTCTGAAAACTTATTAACCTCGTAACCTAATACCATAGTACGAAATACAATGTTTTACAATTGCATAAATATTTGACCTACATGTGCTTAAGAAAATTTGCCTTATTATTGAGCACGTTGTGTAAACGTGAATAACTCTGTTGATGTTGTTTCCATTCATCTGCATGCCAATATTCCAATTACTTTTCGCAAATACATTTACATTTAGTAGAAATACATGAGCATGTACATGAAGATATGTACAAACGTAATAGATTTCAATTTCCAACGAACGCTGAAATACGTGACAACAAACTACGGAGCAGAGCGGAACAGCATGCAGCCAATATTGTGGTACATGCAGCCAAGATACATATATATGTTTAAAAATTTTTGAATTCTTTAAACGTAATCAATAGTGAGAGATATGTGAGAGATAATGCTAGTCATCATAAGCCTGAAAATTTAAGAAATTAGACATTTTGAAGACAACAGATGTGATCTGCTGCAGCTCTTCGGCTTTTTCAAATGAAACAGCTTTTCGAAGATTTCATTTTCATAGAAATATTTCATAGAAATGTTCTAATAGCAGTCAGCTGGCAGAATTTAATCGTATGCTTACAAAAACATTTCAAGCTATCACGAGATTCATGACGCAGATGAAGTGCTTTGAAAATTTAATGACGACTTGACCGAATACCAATACCATCTAATTTGTACCTTTATGTCATCACTTGTTTCAAAGTACGAAGAGCAAGGCGCTGTCTCCCTTCCTCCATCACCCTCTCTATACCTCTCTCTCTACGTGCTTTCTACGGTTACTCTTCGGTCGAACGAGTTATTGACGATGATATTATAAATAAAAACTATTGCGGCTTTAATGTCTATTAAAGTAAATTCTCAACACCGAGCATCGCAGGCATTCCCACCAACATACGTAATCTCTCTAATACTTGTAATAGGAGCACAAAGTACATTATATGTGTAATTATTTTGTTGGTCTTTCAAATGGGAATTTATTCAAACTTCATTTTCAGCATCGCTATCTTTAACTAACTTTTTCTCTTCATTATGTCTTTTTTCTTTATACTTGCTTGGTATTGCTATTAAGATATTATGAATACATTAAAAGCTTTGTAACTTTTTATTGAAATCACTTTTAATTATTGTACGTTACTTGGTGATCTTGATCTGAAGTTCGATATATCTCTCTCCCTCTCTCTCTCTTCTCACTTTTTTGTGACCATGACCATATTACGCGTATAAAGGTTGGTCTGCGAATCGGAGTCTTAACTAACTTGCTGGAGCGCGGTTGCCAAGCGTCTACATCCAGTTAATAGGATGCACAACTTCATAAATATTTTTTTTATACCCCTCGCAGAACGACGGCGGGTTTATTCGTTTTGTCAAAACGTTTGCGAAGCCTAGAAGCTTCAGAGACTCCACAAAGTATATAGATTCTTGATAAGCAGCAATTTCTGAATCGACTCAAACATGTCCGTCTGTCCATCTAGTCGCCGGTCCGTCAGTGTAATGTCCGTTCTTGCACACAGGTTGATATTGAAAATAGGCAAAATCGGCACAGAAGCAAGGTCCAAAAACTCCATAAGGTATGTAAATTCTTGGCCAGTTTCAAATCCGGAATGCAACTAAGCATGTCCGTCCATTCATCTGGTCATCTGTCCGTCTGCGAATTGAGCAGTAAGTGCAAAAAGCAAAATGTCACTTACCAACTTGCAAAAGACTTCGAAAATAACCTCAACTTTTCAATAAATGCGCCTGCAATGCCCATACGGTTACGTAACAAAATTTATAAACATCTTTGTTTTCCATGTGTTGTGCTTGTTGTTCATAAAGTACACCGCATACCACATATAAATTTCTACTTTTACTCTAAAAACAAAAAAAATCAACTGCGCCCACTTAACGTTATAGGGTATGAAAGTGTAGTTCTTTTCAGGACCACGGTGATGGGTATAAAGGATTAGCTCACAAGTCTATGTAATTTTCTCATGTATTTTATTATTGTTTTTCTTTCACGATCAATCATTCAGGGGAGGATGTCCCCCTAAGACACTTATAAAGGTAATGGTCAGAAAGAAGTGAAAAGAGAGAAATAGTTCGGCAATGAGCTGCAGCCTAGTGGTAAGTAGCACTCTTAAAGTGCATAGAGTTAAGAGCTAAAGCGAATGCCTCGTCAAAGTTTAAAATTCCTAATCCGAAATCCGAACTTTGTGCGAATATTTAGTTCACTGTTAGAACGCTGTACATTTTTTGATCGCCTACTATTTGCAGCCGGCTATACTCACAAAAGGTTAAAAAAAGTTTAATTTTGGAAAGAACTAATATGCGAAAGCTGGTCTACAGTTAAATAAGCGAACATGTTCGGCTAATGTTTCGTTCCCTACTTCTTGTTGTCACAATCATTGCAGCTAACGTTAAAGTCCGCTAAGGGCGTCGGAAATAAGATAAGAACGCTGCTATTTTGAAGAATTTTTTACTTACCCCGTTATTACTAGCGCACACTGTGCAGTATTCGTTGGACGCTACCAGCTAAGGGCGGTGAAATAAGACGCTAAACTGTATCGTCCTGTAGTCCATTTGCTGTTGTTGTCTATGAGAGTAATTCAATCGCCTTACTATTTGGTGCTCGAGTGTCCGCTTGCTATCCCAGCATTGACATCCCGACAGTTGGATTCTGAGACCAAGTCCTTGGAAGCACTTCATTATAAATCTATATATAATGTAATTATATATATTTTATATATTTGTAATCTGTCTGGATTTTACTCATTGATTCCTCATCACCTTCGGTAAAAAAAAATAAAATATTTATACTAAAAACGTATTTCGGCATAAAACTTTGCGACTAAGCAATGGCTAGCACGCGTGTTGATTTTCTAAGTGTACCGGAGGACTGATTCAAAGCATAGGTAATCTAATTTAGAAATAAGGATAACCATGAGAAGATGTCAGGGTTCGCATTAAATGCATATCGCAAGTAAATGTTCACTGTCCTTGGTCCTTTGCCCTTTTCTAAATTCGAAATCTTAGTAATTAAGTACTAACTCTGAGTAAATGCTAAATACTAACACTACAGCATTTCTGCTTTAAAGCTTCTATGCCAGGATCATGAGAGATGCAATTAAAGAAAAAGTTTGTACAATTTTAATGGCTCATGTCGTAAAATAAAACAATGGCGGATATATAGGTGTAAGCTGGCTTTTCCCAAAATTTTCAAAATCTTGGTCTTCTCTTGACGGATCTTGAATTTGTTATCAGTTTTTTTAATTTTCTTCCATATCTGGTGCATTCATTCATGTCCTTATCATGCGGAGTGTTTATGTTGATGAATTTATTTTAAATTACCTTCCGCCGCATGCTCCTCAGACATTGTCCTCTATTATAATGCAAGCATAATTAACGGAATGGTATATTTAAGCCGGTTATCACCGTTTGAATTTTTTATTTGCAGGAGAATGTAAAGAGTTTTTACTTTTTTCCATTTTATTTATATTTTCTTTTTTTTTGTTAAAAATTGTCATTTAAATAAAATTTCCATTGCAGGTAAACGGTTGCTACTGGGTAGCAACTGTAAACTATTCTATGAGTATTAGTTGGTTAGTTAGCAGTAAACTCTGGCCGGTAATTCTTTAGGCAGCTCGTTTTCTCTATTTGGTTCGGTTTTGTTTTCTCTTTTTTTTTTTTGAGCGAAGCGCGCTTATGAACGTATTTGCTGTGTTTGTCATGAAAGTCTATTATGAAGCCACAATGTAATGAAGGTATCAAGTTGGAAATTGCATCTATTCAAAGCCATTTGCAAATTGTGTGGTTAAAGCCTTATGCTCGTTTTTTTATTTTTCGTTGCTTGAGTTGTGACAGTCAGACGACACTAACTGCAAAAATTCCACATTTTCCGCACTCATACACGCTCAGCCGTACATGTGAATGCATAAATGCATGAATGAATGAGTGAATGAATAGAATAAGTTTCATGCACGCGCGCGAATATATGTGTGTGTTTACTAATGCAAAGATGCTTGTGTTGAAGTCAAACACGTAGCCGTATGCATACCTTCAAACGCATACCGAAACATATCTGTCGCAATGTCAACCATAATGTAACTGAAACATGTTTTTTGCATTTTCTTTTCTTGTGTTTGGTTTTTTTGCTATGCGAAGTAAACTAAAAAGTACTGAACCTTCTTTTCCCCCTCTAAACCACTAGAATAAATAGCGATGCTATATGAGCGTCAGCACAGATTAGAACAAGCTTTGCTGCGATTTGGATCCCCAACAGATATTCAGACTGAACTCTTCCGTTCGTGAAGCGACGCGAACTTTTCGCATATCTCTGCTTTTATATAAAAGAAATGTGGACTGCATATGGCAGTCACTTCTGGGGAATTTCGATCATGCTATTCCTCAACGCATAGGGCAATAGGGATAATGTTCTGCCAATAAGCAATGAATATCGGTCTGTTAGGCAAGGCGATATAGACGAAGAGATGAATAATCAAAAAATGTGGTTAAGAACGGACTTGAGCTCGAAAACTTGGCGCGGGCCAGTATTTTTATCGGTGAACATTCAATATAACTCCAAGCAATGTTCGAAAAATTTTATAAAGTGTGAAAAAATCACGTTGTGTCACCCAAAAGTGTGTAAAAAGGATTGCTGTCGAAGCTAAGAGAAACTCTACCGTTTGTGATAGATCAGCCTTTAAACACTCGGAAGGGAATGCTATTGGCTAAATGAGATATGAATTCCTCACGCTAGCGTCGAGGATGATTAGAACAATCGTAGTTGGTGATAGTGGCAATTGGCATTTGGCACTAGCTGGGCTTTACCAAATACATCGTAAATGGACCGCCAAAAATTGAGAAAACTTCAAGTCGGTAGCATATATATCTATCGGACTAAGCTAAATAAATCTTTAGGATCTAGGATTAGTGTTTGAAAAAACATCAAGACGATTGGCCTTCTGTCAACAAATCTCTATCAAAGCGAACGAAATCGAAAGAGATCCGAAGGCTTTGGTAAAAATAATGAATGGCGGTTTTTGGAAGAAAATTGTTTGGTAAGCATTTCATTTAAAGTTTAAAAACAGACAAGGCAATCATGCATAAATTGGACGCACTTGGAACTGATAGTGTCCGGCCAATGGACAAACTAAGCCTTGAAATAACGATAATTCGAGCGATTATATAGTTGGGAGAAAAAAAGGCGCTCAGCGATAAGAATTCATCAGTGGAAGGCAACACACATTTTACCGCTCATGTATCCTATGATCCGTGAGACGGAAAGTACTTAACCTCAGGTAAATATCGATTTGCCAGATTTTACTTAAACCTAACGAACTTGAATTCCATCGAATATCTTTCTGAAAGTTATTACTGAACCGTAACGAACTTGAACCATTTTGGCAGCAATTGTTAGCGAATAAGCAAATGTGGACGAACCAGTCAACTCCTTATGCGAGAGAGAACAGATTGCAGTAAGTCCATTCAGGGAGTGAAATCTTGTGCTGAGCATTTGATAATTTTGGAATTCTTTTTATCAAACAACCTTGCAGGCTGGAAAGTAAATAGAACTTTGAGCAAAAAGTAGTTAGTGATAACTGCGACTAGCAGATACCATCATCTTTCTCTTCAACTGAAGTTAACATCAAACATGAAAAGTACTTCGCTGGAAAATCCTACAACCTAAACTTCAAATCTGTAAAACTCGCAAAATAGTTCAATAAATTAATTTCAAAATATGTCTATGGAAACTTTGTGCCAAAATTAGATTGGATGAGAAAGCACGGTAACCTAACTATGATGTTGATGGAGGATTGATTCAAGATAACACATAGGTGCGTAGGTAAAATGTAATTTTCCAAGAAAAGAGCTTTTAAAGCTCAATATTTTTATCAAAACTTTTGAAATTATATTTATTTAAATTTTTTTTTTTAATTTTTTCTTCACACTCTAACCGATAACAAAAAATTGTTATTTCACAGAACTTTAGAAACTTTCAGCATTCAGTTATGTAAATAGAAAACTACATATACGGGCGTTTATAAAAGGGTATATGTATGTAAATATGAAGAGGTGCAAAAAATCCAAAGAACTCAAGCAAAGAATTCCTTTAATTCAAGCTCTTACTACTAACTAACTTGTGGGAATCAATTATTTTTAGGTTATTCATTTAGCCTTCGGGTTACAAATTCACTGCTATCTAATGCAGACACACACGATGGACACATACGGGTAAGTGTAAATACTGGTTTTGTCCAAGTATTGAATGTATTCTTATTTTAAGTTATTTTCAAACTTTAATTCATTTAAAGAATTTTAATTTCATTTTCCTTTTTCAGCTCTTCAATGAAACAGAAGAAGCAGTAAAATCTAAGATAAATTTATTTACATTTGTTTCTCCCCCTTTTTCCATCCCCTAACGTGCTTTTGGTTCTTCTTCCTTTCATCGATATTATCACATTTCCTCGAATATCGCAAACTTATTCACAAAATATATCCATTCATCGTCTTATATGTCTGCCTGTCCATGTCTATAAGTGTATGCCATCATTAGATATGCAAATTTGTGTCTCTGTCTGTTTGTAAGAGTTTATGTGGGTGCGTGTGCTTGTGTTTGCACTTGGGAATGTAAATGAGTTAAAATTGCAAAGTTTTTTAAAACAAACACAATCAACAGATTTACAATTAAAATTTTCGGTTTGTTTGTCCACATGTTAGATATATTTTATCACATATTGTTTCGATAAATTGGTCAAGAGTGTATGCATGTATGCATTACATTCGAATTTCTCACATCACAAGAAAATTTATAAATTTATAAATTTATATAAAACTTACTTTCCTCATATTTATGGTTTTTCCGTTTTTTGTTATTCATTACTATCGTACGCAAGAAGGTACAACAAGCAAGTATCAAACCACAATTGACGCATCAGCAAACCCTAGTTCGACGGTCGGCCCGTACCATTTAGCATGTTTTCTTCTTTCTTCGTTCTCTTTGAGTGACAAGTCCTGAAAAATCGTTGATAATTGCTGAAAAAGGAATACGATAGAAGGCTCGAAAGCGTGTCGACGTTAAAACTAATACTTAAGAGGCCCGCATTTAGGATAAAAGCTAGGTATAGGAGAACATATTACGTAGTATTACGAGCCACATCAAATCAATGAAATCGTTGATAATAAATCTACCAAGAACGTGTGATTGAAAAGAAACAACTAAGGAAATTATATTCGGTCGTACCGGATCTTTTACACTCTCTCTCATCGCCGTTATTCCAAGAAAAGACAAAAAAAGACCAACAGAACTAAATTTTCCGGCTCTACAATAAGGAAAGGGCGCGGATGATTTTTCCCATTTTCAAAATAAAAGTTGTTGTCACGTAGGCGTGCAGGCGTTGTTGACGTGTCCTTTAAAAATTATAGGTCACTTCCAAATTTTCTTGCAAATTTGATGGCGTTATCTTCATATTTGCGAACAGCAGAATGTCAGACGGCCAGATGACATACGAACGGACGAACATGCTTCGGTGCATTCCAAATCTGATACTGGCCAAAAATCTATATATATATTTTATAAGGGAATTGAATTTTGATACACTATTATATTTTATAATAGTTATAATTATATAATATAATATAATATATTATATTATATTGGGCAGGCGTGGTAAGTCTTTTTCATTTTTGTTAGTTTCTTAGCAGACTCGCCTTAATTGCGTTGTTCGTTGTTAATGGAATACACAATAGATTGCGAAGTGTTGAATATAGCTTTAGATTAATGGATGTAACACTTCGGACCCGATATAGAGAGTTATCCACGGTTTTGAGGTTACCCTTCTTTATTGCAGCTTATCTGGATATTACCCTAGTTTTTATCAAATAATAGTTTGCAACAGTGCTTTCTCTTTCGCGAACATCGCTTATTCTGCATAATTCGGTTGAGTATCCACGAAGAATTTTTTTCAGTTCACTTCGCCCAGACTGCATACAATTTGGGGCAAAATCGAAAGATAAGACTTTCAACACAGAAATACAATGTTGAAAATACGATATACGACATAGTGTGACTTACGTCATCTCTTCAAAATTTCAAGTTAACGCGTAGTTTTAATATAAACATTTTTTACCGATCCTCATTCTAGATAATTGCAGTCGTGTTCGCACGAATAGGATTTGCGCTTAATGAAAATGTGAAAGGCGAATGAAAAAAGTTCGCTAATGGGCACAATTCGTGGTCACTGTTCTCGCCCAAAACTCATTGCGAACACCTTGGGTTTCATCGATATTTTCTTAAAACAAAAGTTTCATGTTTCAAGTTTTTCGCGAACGCGTACGCAAATGCATTCCGCCCCTAATTACATTAAACTGTCTTCAAATTCATTGAAAAGAATTTCGCGATTTCAGGTTAAAATTTCCATGGTATGAATAAGTGATTGAAACAAAAATCAAATTATTGCACTATGGGTAATATATGTAAAGAATCTGTCCGTCTTGAAGTGGTTTTAAAGTCTCTTTGTATTAATAATTTTCTTTATATCAATGTTTTCATACAATTACTTCCTTAATTACTAAAGAAGAGCTCTTGTACCTTATGCAGGCACTTACTTAACTATTTATGTAGATTTCATCACAAGCACTATTGAAACCTTTTGACTTTGTTCATTGATCTATTGAACCATTATTAACGATTTTAACGTCATCATCATTATGATCATCATCATCAGCATCATCAACATCATCATCATAATTTCTCATCCCAGCAACTAGCGGAGGGCACGACCAATGCTGCCCTTAAGATATTTTATACAAAAAGTTTGAAAACAAGTTTATCGCAAAAACAAATCGAAATGTGCTTACCCGCAAGGAACGTCCAACAACGTAAGAGTAGAAATGATTTTCTCCTTTTACTCCGGTTCTGTACATATTTTCATATGGCCTTTTTATGATGCAGCAAACAAGTCATAAAACTTAGCGACAGTCACGACAGAATGAATTGCACGAATAGTACTTTGAGGTAAGAGTACGAGACAACAAATATTGTACAACTAAACGTCACCTTTGCAAAAACAAGGAAGATATTTAACAAAAACCAAGCATAATAAGCAAAAAAAGTAAAGAAAGAAAAACGGCATAAGGAATAAAAACTAAAGATGTAATGAAGGAAGGAATATAAGAACAAGAACAAGAACAAGTAAGAAATGCTTTTTATATGTAAGAACACATCTTGGATACTGCAGCTCGACTCACTTGCACCCTACTTAGTTGCTCAAAATTTTAACAATTTTCTTTCAATTATAAACATTATGGTAGACCAACATCTGCTGGACCATGCCTTTCAGATAATAAATCTGTAAAGGTTGTTCTGTTCTTCTTGATCGAAACTTGCAAAGAGTTCAATTAAAACTGAAAACTCTGAATCTTTGTATTGGACAACTCTCATGTGCAGTGCTTCGAAGCGGTTCTTCGACAACGAGACTCATTTGCTCCCGAATCGACTTATAGAACGAACGAAGTGAACGATGATTACAGAGCGGTAAGAATTGTGTCTGACGCGAAATTTCCTCAGACATCTATTACGCTAAATAGTTGGTCACAAAAGGTCCGCTAATAGCTGCGGCCGAGGAAACATATTGACGACAAAAGTATGCATCATGAAGCTAATTAGGTCAACGAGGAAACGGAATGCCCACGATAGTGAAAATAAATTAAATCCAAAAAGAAACGAGACATACGTACCTAGCTCTCGAGCTAATTAAGTGGAATAAATCGAATGGCGATGAGACGGAGGCCAGAGAGAGCGGTCCCCTTAGAAATCTAATGTGTTGCGAAGAAGAGGTTATTCGTAATGTGCTATGAGGCTTGCAAATAAGCTAACACGTAGAGGAGATTCCAGAACCACGATAGCGTTCAACTCAGACATAAACTAGCCCACGTAGCAAAGAAGAGAATTAGAAAAGCGGAGTTTTGTAAATATGCAGAGAAAGCGATGTAACCAACATAGTCTAGATGTTCGAAACACCTGTAGAAAGCTCAGAAGTTGTATTTTGGGAATAAAATAAATTGCTTAGAAACGAGACGATCGCAAAAGTGAGTGTTCCGCGAACGTACTAAATTGTAGGGAAAATTGCGTAATGGAAACGAAATAATGCGCATAGGACAAGGAGAGAGGACAAGAGATTCACAAAAATGGGGGTTTTGAAAATGTACTCAATCTGTAGAAAAACAAAACCTCATGACCAAGGCAGTGTGGAAATTGAAAATAAATTAACACAGGGTGGGGCATGAAAAAACACTGATCGCATTTGTCAGGAAATTAAAGTAGGTCGCGGATGAAACGTCATGACCAGGGTAACATTTTGGAATTGACTTAACAAATTTTGCGTAGTTGTCTGATGGAAACAGACATCGATAGCTTCGGGAAAAGGAGACACCAGTGCCTGAATATAAGATTAAAAAGAGAAGGGGTTAGCATTACTGTCCGTTAAATCGATTTCTTGCGCCATAAATTGTCGCTATTTTTCGGCAAAGTTACCCTTCAGCTCCTCACTTATTCTCTACTATTATTTTACTTAAAAACACGAAAGAAAATGTCAGTCAGCGAGTTTCTTCCATAAAAAATTATGAAAAAGAGACGATATACCTTAACGACCGCATCGAATTGCCCATTCTGTCGGCTATAATTTTTATTTGTTGATAAAGATCAACCCCCTTTTATACGTTACCTCCCTTCTACGGTGGTCTGTTGTATGATCGATAATTGAGCGTAAATTAGATCTAAAGTTACATATCATTGGAAATCTCATGCAAGTACAGAAAGACATCAGAAAAAGTAGTTGAGTTCTAGACGTTGCAACCGATGAAATGAACAAGTTAGCATACCCTTTTTTACGGTAAGGAGATGTGTAAAGAGAAAAAGAAGAAAAAAGAAAAGTATTAACAGCAACTTATATTGCGGCAGCTACGGCAGAGTATTCTTACGGCAATACCTTCGCAAACATCTTAAGTTTTAAGGTTTAATATACATATGCGTTTGAGTTTATGTTATGTTGTAATTTAGTTATCTTGATAAACGATGAAGGAAAAAAATGAGCAACGACAACATTGAATAGCCAACAATAACAGTCCAGAGCAGCCAGGCAGAATAGCTTGCTTGACTTTCAAGCATGTGGTTGAAGTAAGCGCGTAACACGACACCGCCTCTATGCGACGGTTGTAAATCGTAAATATTTGAATAGGTGGCAATTTCGTTTAATAAAAAGCGTGCCCTCTTATTACCACCACATTATGCATTAACTGGAAATGTGTGTGCGCACACACGCGCAAGTACACAGCTCTGCATTCTTAGTCCTTAAACTTTGTGGCTGAATGCCCCACCGCCGATATCTGTCTATACATAGTTGTTATTAATGCGACAAACATCATTGTATTGAATTGCGCCACATTGTGACTGCATGGTGCCTCTGAAGTGGAGTGGGTACCAACTTCTTTCACTTCATGCTTACATACATACATATATTTGAAACTAAATTCAAGTGTAAACAATAATGAGTAGGATAACGAGTTCAGTTGAAAGGAGGCTATCTTGCCGGAATACAAACACAATAAATACATGAATTTATGGGTAAACAGATAACGGTTACATTATAATTATGTGTAGTTGTATGTGCATTTGTTATAACATTTCTTGCAAGCAGACAGCCAAGTTAGAAGGCCGTTGGGAATATAGAGCAGAAAACATCTTTTAAAAGACTCACAATACAACCTAAGATATGGAAAAAGTGTTTACGGTAATGTTTTTTCACTGATAACAGACATAATTAAGTTGATATAGTAGGGAAAAAATGTATATATATATATATATATAGATCTGTGTATGGCTTTTGGCCAAGTTTTTATTGTAAGAGAACAGAATTTTCAATAAATGATACACCATTACTTGATATTTTATTATACTACTTATGTCTATTAAAGATACCAACGAGGATGAGTTAACAACATTTTCATGTTTATTATTATTAATAAACAATTTGTCCCATTATAACCGCTTTGGGCGTGTTTTCTCTTTGCTGGATACAATCAACTTTTGCTTGAAAGAAAAAAAATTCAAGTTCTTTCTAAATTTCTGGAGCTAAACTTTTCCCTTTATTTGCTCAATTAGCGTTCGCTTGTTTTTTTTTTTTTTGTTTGTAAAATGTTATGCATTAAATCTATCGCAATTGTTACTTTTGCGATTTTTCATTTGTTCTTAATTTAGTATATGCAAGCAGCATCGAGAAGTGTACTTACTTGGCATCGCAAAGCAAAGGGAATAAACACAAAAACCACTTTGTGAGTAAATGAAACGGCACACAAGCATATAAATCCGTCGAATTACGGTAATCATTGAGAAAATGGGTTAATTAATGCTTGCCGATTAATGTCGATGTTGATTCACACAATACATCTGCTCTCGCTGCAGTTAACAAATGTCAAAAAAGCGTCTGTGTATTTTCAAAAGCCTATGGAATGAAGCACAAAAGTTTGCGTACACATCCACAACACCAGTTTTACTTTTACTTTTAGGGCTAGTTTCCTGTTTACGGCTCTAAAGACCGATGTGTCAGCTTCACCTTCGCTTCATACGCTTAACTTTCGATTTACCGATTTGTCCTCTAGTTTATCGATCCGCTGTATTAGTTTTATGTTTGCTCTAGCGAATGACCCTACGAAATACGTGTTTAATCTTTGGTCTACGAGTACAGCCTTCTGCTTTTGGGTTGTTATTGTATCTGTTATGTTATTTGTGTCTTTGGCTTTAGAGTTCACGCGAAATTTTCTCCGTCCCAAGATTACTTCAGCCAAAAAATGCGGCCCTTCGGCGCCCAGACACTGTCTAGATGGAAGGAGCCTCTTACGCTTCCTTCTTTCGCGTCAGATAAGCTAAGCCCAGCCTCTTTTCATGATTCAAAAGAACATTTAGCACAAGATACGTATGTACATTTAAATTGGAATCTTGTGTGTAAGTGTATTTTACGGTACGCGAGTTCCGTATATTTTTCTGTAGCATCCCCTTTTTCAGACTTTGATTTGAAGGGGTTACGAACTTGTCGAGAAAGATTGCACGTCTTCTCATAAGAGGCGAGGCAATAAAAGCCGATTAAGGTCAACGGGCGGCTATTACAGATATTCCTCAATTAATATGTTCACTAACGTGAAGACGTACAATGAGATGCAAGTAAAAGAGGACGAAAGAGGTGAGTTGTCGTCACTCAATTAAATAGCTCGTAGTTTTCTTTAAGCGTTTAACCGGTTGATCTGCATTCAGTCGCTCAGAACATATTATGCAGTTTTTGCGCCCATATTCTTTTCAACGTACAGTAACAGATGCAAAATACACGATAATTGAATATCTGGCAGAAACATGAACACAAACATCAGTCGTCTTATTAAGAGTGAATGGAGGAGAAAAGACTTCCTAACGATTATCCGGAAAACATCAGAATTTATAAAACTGTTTCTAGACTTTTGCTTGTCATCGTAGTCTTCGTTCTTCATTTCAAGTCTCTTTGTGCAGATAACTTTGCGGTTATGTTGCATTTTAAAAATGAAATGCATAATTAGTAAAACTCTTGTTAAAATGAAGCGCACATGTATCCTTATCAACGTATGTGAGTGCACATATGCACATATGCACATATGCACATATCTAAATGAATACAGTAAGAACTTCTAGCAACGGACATCCTCGGACGAGTGCTAAGAGTATAAGAGCATGAATTGAGTTTTAAAAATTCAAAGCATTGAGAACAGAATTTGCGGAACAATTATTCGAAAACTACTTAAGGACCTCACTGTGTATTGCCTTTTTCTCCCCAAACTAAATGGTGCTATAAGTATAGACATATTTTGTAGTAAAACGATTGAGTGTAAAACAGAAGAGAAAACTAATTTTAAGAGGGAAAAGAAAAAATGTACAAAGAATACGTGCAAGAGTAGGGAAATGGATATACGAAAGTGTCTGCATATAGCGTTGAAGGAATTAGAGTGAAAAGCTTTTAAGGTTCCATCAACTGCGTAATCACAGAAATGATAACGCTTTACAAGCAAGCCCTCACACAAAACGTGAATCATTTTTACACCTGCACAGTATTTACAAATTGTTTGCACATGCAAAAAAAAAGAAAATAAAAAACAAAATATATATATATACATACATACATACATACATATCAATGTACGTACATTATGTATGTTAATTTGAATATAAGCCTTTAAAGCTTCCTGCTATATAAACTTATTGCTGTTCCATAAATTGATTGTTTTATTATGCGCCCCTAAAAACATTTTTGAATCAATAATTGAGTGAAGCTTGAGGCTGTCTTATGAAAGGCAAGGCAATCGTTGATTAACAACAACTTTGCGTATATTTATCATTTACTCACCAAGAGTGCAGCTATTCATAGTATGCTTGCTCCTATGCTTGATTGAATATTAATGAATTTCCTATGCAATCAATGCGCTTACAACGTACCAACTAGCGGTAGCAACAACAATAAAAATACTCCTTGCACCAAGGTGTTATTACAAAATTTACATAGAAATTCAAAGTGGAAATTGTTCGCATTACGCAAAATTTTTTCACTATTTGCTCATAACTCATAATTCATATTCATATTCATATTCATATTCATTTTCATATTTCATTAATAACAAGTTATCACATGAAAAAATGTTGATTTGATTGAGCGAGTGCCGCAAATACGTGGTACGTGCAAGTGAGTTATTACATACTCCTATACTCCTATGAATTCATACAACATTCTTGTCATTTCCGGCAATCATCAGAATATTAGGATACAAATAAGTCTACCCGAGTAGAGTTTCAACCGAAAATTTCTTCACCACTTATGAAATGTTTATTGGCTGCTACGTTGCCTTAAGTATTTATCGCAAAAAAATTTGTTAACATTAGACGAGTCACTCAAGGCATATCCTTCACATTTAACGGCAAGTTGGTGGTTAAGGGAGATTATAGATAGAGGAGCGAGCAAACTAGGAATGGAATAGAAAGTACTTTCTTTCAGTTTTATGTAACGGTATAAGTTACCCCTTTTAAATATACACAACATATTTTTTTGGAATTCGGATTCGGAACAAATCGAGTTGTGTACCAAAGAAAAGCCAACCCAGGTAACGTTACTACTGCTAATGGCTGAGGTCACGTTGTCGTGTTATTTCGACGTGTTCCCGTTCGCCCGATATAGCAAAACGCACCTAGGCAAAGTTGCCAGCCTTGAACCATCCTTCCTTGCTAAATGTGTTAGCTGCCCTTCCTCGATATATTCACTAGAAATTAGTATTTCCGGTTAACGCTGGCATTTCATGTTTTCAATCTGTTTGCAACATGCTTCCGTTCATGTGGTGATGCTAAAGAAGGATGCTTTAGTGGATAGGCTCAAAAGATCACGGGCACGTCCTCATAGAGCAATAAAAACAAAGTCGGGCTTCCGATGGAAAAATACTGTGTGCTGATGTTTTGCAGCGAAGAAAATATCCTTGTCGATGAACTGCGTTCTATTGCGTTCTCAGTCGTATTCTCCCAAAAACATAATGAACAATTTGTTAGTTCTTGAGTAAAATATGGCGAACTTAATTGTAGACCACTACACTATCAGGTAATAAGTAAATTACAACCAAAGATTCGGTAAAACTATGTCAACCCACCCGGATTTCCTTTAAAAAAAAAATGCGCCACAACCAGCAGATCTTTTCCCTAAAGGTTTTCTTGTGGCATCCAAATCCCTTGTGGTGGTGCTTCACACTATCTGTAGTTTGAACTTTTTTATATACTTGGACTTATGCTATATGTTTTCAAGAAGATATCTAATTATCGAAAAAATTAAAATTTTCAATTTAAAAGTATATAGTAAATGGGGAGCATAACGCAAGAAATTTGTATAGAAAAAGAAGTTTCGAACAGAATTTATTTGAAAACGCACATCTTTTATGATTTAAATTTTATGATACGTATGTGGAAGATTTATGGGTTGAACAAGACGGGGTAAACGATCGCGCTTTCAGTAGAATCATGCAAGAAAACCGGACAGCAGTGGAACTCGTTACTAGATATACTTTGCTGATGTCACACACATCGTCACATATTGTAGCCGGCTGATAATTCATGCATATACTTTATATGGGAAGAAAAGATGGGAAGGCTGCTAGTTCGGCGTTTGAATCAAATTTCAAGTGTAGCTACAACTTCCCTCTAGCGTCCCCATGATCTTTCTAGGATAAGTTTTGATACCACGGGTGCCAACAGACTACGCAGAGTTTCGGCACAACTCTTGCAAGGGAGGACGCCTTCTTGAAAAATCTTTTGAGGGGCGTAAATAGGTATTCTTTTCTTCGTACCCACGTGAATTCCACAGAGCAATCTTTACTGAGACATACCATAATTCTGACCAATTCGTCGGCGTATTTCCAATTCGTCACCTTAACTGAAATACACAATAAAGGAACTAGAGGAAAGGAATGAAAGCAATTTAGACCAAGATTGCTGCTATTTTCAGTTGATTCTTGATGACTCGATTAATGGAGCCTGTTTGCGGTGTTTGGAAAAAAGTAAGGCATTCCACTTTGAAAGCAAAATTTCATTTTTAATAGAAATAAATTTTATTCACACTACTTTCAATTAAGTAATTTTGTGGTGCGTGAGAGCAAATTCTCCAAAATAGATTCAGAAAGAATCTCCCCGGTATTGTTACTTAATAATGCAGCTTGAGCGAGTGGTTAAGTGAAATGATTCATAAGATGGTGGAGATGAATTCGACGTGCTTTTGAATCATATTTAACCCATTTTGTAACTTCACGACAAGGTTTTTGCTTTAAATTACGCATAAAAATCATGAATCGCTACTGTTTGCGGTAATGCCTTAAACTGGGAAGAAAGGAACCTTGGAAAACTTGCTTCAATTCAAAAACAAAATACTTTTACTGTTCAAAACATATATACGCATTCATTGAATATCACAGCTCGTGTCCTGGTCCGTTGTCTCCTCAAAGACAACTATGAAAAGTCATCGGCTTCAATTAGCTGGGAAAAACGTCTTGAAACCCATTCCTTGCACTAATTAAGGAAATGCCGACAGAAGTAAATGGCAAGAAAGCTCATTGGACTTGCCATCCTACAAACATTAAATAATTCAATAGCTTTATCGTGCCTTTAAAAAAATTCTCACAACAATCTTTCACCCAATCGATGATAGGAGTATTCAACGCAAAAGAAAGCGACTTAAAGTTGGCATCGCTGAGCTGTGAGCTCCTCATTTGAAAATGCTGTCCGTAACCTACACGGAGCTAAGTTATCAGACTAAAGCGTGCACAATATAGCGTTTTGAAGCTTTGAATAGTTGTACGTATGTTGATTTTTTTTTTTTTTTGATTAATTTGTAGAGTAGCGCATATAAATCCTTACGAGGGATCAATAATGTCCGCTCTTCGAGATACAAACCCTAAATTATCACGACGTAGAGTATGTGAACCAACTATAACATTGACGGTAAAGCTGAATATCCATTTCGGCCCATTTGGGGGTACGCTGGACGTGGTGTATTATGTTTTGTTCCATACAAATGAAACCGTCACTATAGAATGCTTTTAACAACAACCGAAGCAATAGCGACGAGCAATATACCAAAAGTCGTAATACCGTGAGTTTCCAGTACAAAGAAATTCTGCTTCATATAGAAAAATGTATTCAGAAAATTTTTAAAGTACTAATCTAGAATGCCTTGTCCTCCTCGCGGTTATCAGCAGACACAATTCCTTCCGATTATCATTGATTTCAATTGACTACTTATTGTTTGTTCGAACGGCGCTTCCATTTTTATGACGATATGCAAATATGAGTTCGTTTGTGTAGACCCTCAAAAGACGGCATATTTTTTCAAGAGGGAATTCGGGAATTGCATGAAGGGTGGAAAAAGGAGTTGACGGCGATAGACAATGCTTTGATTAATCTGTTCATTCACGGTGCTGTGAAATAAATGCATTTTAGACCACAAAAAACGAACTTATTTAGTTTACAGTCCGAATATATTATAATTTTCCGTTACTAGGTTGAGCGATTGGGCAATGAAAAGGCTTCTTCACTTGCTGACTGGGTTTCTGTAACAGAATGGCGGACGGACTTTGGATTGTCGCGACTCGTTTTAATAGTTTGCTTGCAGTTGAACGTAACAAAGGACCCTTCCGCATTTATTGACATTCTCTCCTTCAAAAAATCGAAACGATTCTTAGAAACGGAGTGTGTTGGGAAAACAGGGTGTTGTATAGCCATTTCCAGTAAATTGACGATTGGATAAATTTGAAATTCGTCGACATGCACTAAACGCGATTATATTCACCAAAACCTAACTGTTCGATGCGAATTCCATGGACTCTCATGTTCTTTGCTCTCAAACAAAAAAAAAGCTTGGCTTGTAGCTACCCAACGATGAAGTTAGTAGACGAACATCGCGAGACCACCTTAGTCGCATCACACAATACGCTTCTAAATGTTTCCGGTCTTGTTCTGGTTGATATAAAAATTAAAAAAAATTTTATCGTATACCAACCGCACTTGACTTTATCCGCAAGTATGCAAATTTAAAAATCTAATATAAATTGGAAACGTTTTTTTTCCATTGTCCAGATTTAATGGCTCCCATTGCTTCTATTGAAGATGTCAGTGTCGGCTAAAAATTGATATCTTTTACCCGGCTCTGTCTCTGGCACGTCTCCTATGATATGAAAGGCGATATTAAAGGTGGACCCAAATAATTCAGATGTAGCGTAGTGAAGATATTTTCTTCAAAAATATTGATTCTATACTTATTTATGACACGATGTATCTAAGCTTAGACTTTGTTTGCCATATAAAGTCGTTTCATGATAATTCTTATGTATCTGAAGCTACGAAACATGTACCACTATTGTCCAAATGTGGCAAAGTAAATTTGTCAAACGTCAAACCACTACGCTGGGTCGATTGTCGTCCTAAAGTATCGAAGTTCTATCGATGTCCTTTTCGTATGAGCGCTTCTATTTGTGAGAAGGGTTACATGAAAAAGTGTTTAAAAGAATAGTGCCATCAGGTGCAAATCTTCTACACTTCTTTAGCCTGTAAAATTACTATATTTGGTTGATTTTTATTGAATACGAAGGACCGCATATTTTCACACAAACAATTGTTTCAGAATAGAACAAAACGTAGGGTGTTATAAATCCAGTATCAATAGATTGTAATTTCATCAAAATATCTTAACAATCTTACCTGGGCATTGAGCGTAAAAGAACATGCACATTCACACAACGGACAGAAAGCCTTCAAATTTTCGACACGTACAACAACGCGTGCGTTCTGAATAATTTTCGTGAAAGTAATTGCTAACACATAATTTGATAGCATCTTAAAAATAGAACAAGTAGGAAAACTATATTCGGTCGTAACCGAACCTTTGATGTCCATCACCGTTATCCTAAAAAGGAAAAAACGGTAACAGAACGAAATATAAATCAAAAGTCAAAGCAAAAGTTTTTGTCGCATAGACGCGTGGGTGCTGTAGACGTGTCCTTTGAAAAATTTAGGTCACTTGCAAATCCTTTTGCAAATTCGTAGGCAACATCTTCATTTTTGCGAATGCCAGAATGTTTACAACAGACGTTACACAGACACAGGCACACAAAGGGACATGTTTAGGTGCAATTGGTGAAATGAAATTGAAATTGGCCACGAATTTGAAGCTTGTTTTTGCACCTTATAAACGTTTTGGAAAAGAATTAAACATTGATGCACTATAGCATTGCATAAACGTGGTCAATTTTTGCTATTGCACGGTTGCTACAGCATTGCCCATAGAATATACGGTCAAATTTTTGTATATTTATCTGTTCTAGTTTATGAGTAATGAACAAATATCCAACTTTTTATTCTATTTTGAAAAACTGAGGTGTGCTTAGTTTACGTAAAACTGTAGGCGTGTTATCCGACCGATTTTTCCCACTAGCCTTTGGGCGTTTTGCAGTCAGGCGAATGTTTACAACACACACTACGCTAACGGACAGGCGGACAGACGGACATGCTTCACCTTTCGGTAATGGGCATAAATATTATTTTGCTTAATTGAGAGGAAACTTAAGCAAGAAAACCAAAGGTAAATATTAGAGTTACAAAAAGTTACGCCATTAGTAACATACGGGCACGCGCAATCCTTGCCGGCGTACTCAAGAACAGCTACTATATCTGCAAGTAATTCTCTGCGTTATGTTTGAAGCTCTAAACAATTTTATTAGCCACACTGGGTTAAGCAGCTTCAATATCAAGTTATGCCGAAAAAATCGTCTCGTGTTGGCCGTAAATTGTTTCAAGCCCTACGCCTATTCTTTTCTCTTATATGAAATTTGCGTAACATGTATACTGCCATCCCGACTAGCATAGCAACAACACGTTCACTACACGTAAGTTCTTTAGAGGACCACTTAAATTTTGGTTCACTTTCCCTATATGTAGAAAATCGTATGTAATGGAGTAAGAATAGATAATAGCTAAGTGGGTTTCTCCTGAGCAGAAAAGAAAGGTATCGGCATTTTAAGCAACCAATTTTGGAAGAAACAGGGCTTGAAGACCCTTCTGGAGGGCTTTAGAGTTTATTCGTAAATTTTACATACGGATTAGGATTAATAAAGCGCCTGCACTCTTCAATGACGACTATAAAACCGCATATTTACTCTCGCTTGCGAGATATACAAAAGCATTTGCAACTGTATGCACATGTGCCTTTATGTAAATAGTCCTTTTTAGTGCAAATAAATCACTATGCGGTAATTTGCGGTATTGATTTGTTTTATCTTTTATCTTTTCCCTTTATTTTTTATTTATTTTTTTTGCACTTTGATTATTTGTACAATTATTAAATTTTTATTTGCTTTTTTTTTCATTATTTTGCGTTCATTTTCACATCTGCACAAAATAACCATTAATTAAATACGTGTCGTGAATTTTTATTCAATATATTGTCACTTTTTTTTTTATTGATTCTCAAGAAAAAAAATTGTACTTAAGAAGTATTCGTTGCTAAGAGTTATTCAAGTTGTCTGATGATTTGTTCATTGAATGTTTATTGCATCCCGTTGTCTAGACCGCTGACGTTTATAAATTGATGCACGGCAAGCAAAGTGTTTATCACCTCATTTTATTACGAAGAAAGGAAACTCAATTTGAGAAATGTTTAAAAGGCTGCAACGTGTTTGCATGTCCGTAAGCCTATAATGTACAAATTGATTGGAGTATCAAACGGCATTCTCTGAAGCAGACTCTAAAGTCAGTTGGCAGTTTTGTCAATTTTTTAAAATACTTTACTTTCTGTCAACCTCACTATTTAGACAAATCGGTGGTTGAGAGCGTTCTTACATTAAATTTTCAAAACTCACATGTCTCATTGAGCAATTTTCTTACCGACCGCGCTCGATTAAGGCCGTCTCTTTCTCGTTTAAACGATACTAGTGCCAAAAAATTAGTTTTATTTGAACCAAGTTTGAATATTCAAAGCATTGATCGCAAAACACTCGACTTTGATGCTACATTTTTGAATACACTAGAAAAAAATAAAAGTAGCCACTAAGTGGATGCTTCTTATATAAGCACAATGCTTATTAGGAAGGCTTAGAGGTGGAAAGTTATCAATATTGACTTAGTAGGGCAAAGAAATAGAATAATTTGATTGTGGGTTGTCTTCATCTGTTACCTTTGGGGATAGCGAACAGCCGAAACGACTTCGAAAAAAATCCTCCAGGGTAATAAGGAAATGAAATGACACAGTAACTTCTTAACTCGCTTTAAATAGGCTTAGAATACGAAAGAAATCGCGGAATTAACAGGTTCGTTAGGCATTACGGCTAACTATTTTCGAAGAAATACGCTGATGAAGAAAAATAACGGCAGTTTTAAATCGTGTGGTAATCGAAAACATGATAAGTTCTATTCTTTCTTATTCAGCACCTTCGACCTCAACACACGAGCCCGTGGTCGCAGCACATGATATCGACTAGAAAAAGCTCAAGAGTAGAAAGACGCTTGAAAGACATGATAGACTTGGCAGTTAATTTAAAATCATCCAAATCAGCGAGAGCACGGAACGATGTGATACGCATTTCACTTGATATGAGGTTTTAAGAAGTGTGCGAAAATCTTTTAGAGCAATAAAAAATTATTGAACAACATTGCAGGCGTTTCACGCCATTCGAAACTTTCGGAATAGCAAACGTGTACATATCGTACACATATACTACAGATAAATAGTTATTATACATTCTACTTGAGCTCACCTACTCAGCTCATCTACTTAGCGTCATTCGGAATACCGTATATACGAAGTGATAGGAGTGTTGCTTAGTCTACGGTGCCATTCATGCGAAAAGTTACCGCTGCAGACGACTCATGTAAAAGGTCCTTATTCTTGATTTTTTGGTCAGAAGTAAGGAAAGACAAAGCTTTTGCCTGTTGTGTACCTGATGAATGTCATCGTCCCATATTAGCGTTTCCACGTGATAGTAATTGGGTTAGTGTAGCAACTCCAAATATATGGCATCAGTAATATTGTAGCACATATCTGTGTAAAATAATTTATTCGATTGTTTACAAATAAAAGAAAAAACTTGCATATGTAAATAACGTTCTCAATTAACAGAAAAATGATTCTGAATGAAATTTATCACGTTATTTGAATTCATGATATAATTCAAAATTTTTACAACCACAGACCACCCATGTGTCAAATAAATATTTAAATATGTTTGCTTTTCTTCCCCCACTCCAAAAGGGAATGACTACATTTGCTTTAACAATAATTATCATAAATAAAACTTAACATTAAAAATGTGACAGATTTCTTCGCAATGAGGGGAAAAAACAAGAAAATATAAAAGACATTAAAGTAATTAAAAAATTATATTGAAATACTTAAAAAAATACGCGTGGGGAAGTGTAAAGTAAGCAAACATTCAACGTTTCATTTAAGAACAGATCACATTTTCGAAACTGCAACCCTTCAGCGGTTGTGAGTTGCCAATGCCTGAGAATAATACAAAATATTTCGAAGTAATATTTAAAGGGAAAACGCAGCATGCATTTTCGACTTGTTTCTGAAATGTTTACCTACCATTAATGCAGATCTAGGAAAACTCATTCCAATTTTGGCAAATTGGCTCCAGAGGTGAATCACGCCGAAGTAAAGATCTTACCAGACATCTAGTTAATTATAGGAGCACAGGACAAACTTTGAACATTTAAACAGGATGAACTATCGCGGAAGTGTGTGGAAAAATAACGCGGAAGTAGAGAAGTTTCCCCTAATGGGAAAAGCTATATAACCCACCGTTAATGGTCGGTCGTTAGCGTGTTGTAACTACGCCAACTATGGCTACTTGCCTTAGAAAAAAATTACAACAACGGATTTTCCATTATCTAAAGAGCCCCCTTTGGGATGTTAACAGTCATAATGGAAGGGAACCCAAATAATGATTCTGTTACTACCTATGCCTGTAGGTGAACGAACCCAGAGCTCTCATATTAAAATTGCAAAAACTTCTTATGATAAGTTGAAATACTCGGAATATATTCTTTCCATGTTCACCAAGAAAGCAAAGGTTTTTTCCTTTCGCTTGTGGCATTTCAAAAAAGATTTTATTTAAAGGCATTAGACACAGTGGTGCAGCTATAACAAACTCTCTCTTTGCGTTAAAGAATGTTAAGCTTCGCAAAATTTGCGAGCTCTGCTCGTAATATTATTATGACTGGAAAAATATTAAAATAATCCTATTATTGTCGCATGTATGTTAATGAAGACAACATAATTGAAGGGAGATTACTCTCCTAAGTGGACATAACAGAGGGAGAATGGAATACTTTTGCATTTTTCAGGATGTACTCTACCGTTTGTATACTCTACACCGTTTACGATTATTATATGTACTTACATAAAACTCACACGAATGCATGCAACATGTAAGACGACTTAGGACAGAGCAAGCAATTCACGAACACCTGGCTATTTGAACAAACAAATAGGAATTTTCGAAATAGTTTTACGAAATTAGCCAAAGACAAAACCTATTGCAAACAAGTGACAATGCTATAGTCAATACCCTACACCACTTCGTTTACTTAATAATACGCCCAACATTATACATTGTTTTTACGTAACAGCATAATTTCCATGAAGACCCTCATTTCGGAGGATGCTCAAACGTTAGTGCGGTCGAAACCTAGGAGACTTAATTTACTTGTCAACGGTTTTATTATTTTCCAGTTGTTACCGTCTTAATAAACCACACATTAGGCATTGTCGTCATGAAAGAGTTTGCTTTCGTAAGAGCCCCTTTATGTTGTGCCTTCTAAAAAATAGATCCATGTGATCTAATTTCCCCATGGTTGGTTGACGAAGAGCAAATTCATTATAAAAAAATATCATAAAAAAACAAAAATTATGCCTTTTTGCCAGATAGAGCCTTATTTTTCGTTAGACCCCTCATGTGGGTTGGCATCAAAACAATGCACCTACGTTGTCCAAATTTGGTAAGGTTTGTTTTTATGCCACACTTTTATTATGAACGACTTTTCATCAAGAAGCGTCGAAAAATCGGTTTACGTAGGAACAGTATGTGACAAAATGGTTGAAAAAATTGCCCTATCCGTTCGAAATTTTTCCCAGCAATTTAGAAGACCGAAATACTATCACTAAGCGGTTTTTCTCGCAAAATGTTAAAAATTACAATCGTCTTTCTTACGACTACCTATCAAAATAAGATGCCAAGATGAAGAACCAGTTTCACTAGCGTTCGTCCACCAAAATATTGGAAAAAGTACAACCTGTAGGTTAAACGCAACAAAAACACAGGCAAACGTCAGGCAAACAGACGGACGGACAAGCTAAGATTCTTTCAGAAAATGATTTTCAATCGATCGGTATAATAAATCTTTCAGGGCTTTACATAAATCCGCGCAAGCTGAATACATTCTATGCCAGAAGTGGTGTAGCGTACAATAGAAGGTTTACAGATTTCTCTGTGTGTTTAACGTCTGCACCTGGTGTGAAACCTTAATCAGACGGGTTGCCTACAACCATTGGCAATCGAAAGTAAGTTGATTGACGACCCCTCAGGGAGAGAGACAATCCCCATTGAAGGGGGCCTCGCTACCCTGAAGTACCGCAATAGAAAATGGGTGTGGGCCAAATTCTCGCTTAGTGGTCTGCGTCGAGGCCTACCTAAGCACCTCTTCAAAATGCTCCCCGCGAACTTTGGGGTAACCACAGCCACCACGAATACTCCCCGAAGGGCCGTACCCAGCAGTCAGGCAAGAAGGCATTCTCTGGCATTCCGATGGGTAGTGTGCATCTTCCTGCCGGAGCAATCCAACTTTTGGGCAACCTGACCCCCGTGGACACCCTTTTACTTCTTGGCTTCTCGTTCAAACCAGAACTTACACCAAGCTATACAGCTTTGGGTGATAATAGAAGGTTTACAGGAAGGTTAGTTCAGAAATACACCAAAAGTGGGCTAACACGCCAAATAGTATGAGGGCAAACGGACGGACGAAACTTACGGGCTGGCTTTATGCCCAGGGCCCATCTATACCCTGCCCTGGCAATCGGCGTTATCGGCCCACAATTTTATATGGCAGAGACCGAAGTTAGGTCCAGCGACCTCTCTAATCTATTCTCCTCTCAAAAAAAAAAAAAAAAAAAAATAAATTTAATACATTTTTTGTTTGTAAATTGTTGTTTTAATAAACGGATTTGATTTTAATTCTTTTTTTATATAGTTTAATACCATTATTATCGTTACACTTGCTTTACATATTGGTATACAAAAAAAACAAATATATACATATTTTTATATATCTTTTTTTTCTAATTTTTGAATTTTCTGAATGAATTTACAATTTATTTGCTAAATTATCTTTGAAGTTTTCTTATTAAACGTTAAACAAGATATTGGCAAGTCAAACCTTTTTAAGGCGGAAGGCCTGCGTCATATTACCGAAATTCGGCGCCAGTCAGGATTCAAACCTGCATACCAAGAACTCCCCCTTTTTTGTTAATGGAATATTAATAAAGATGAGAAAAGAAGCAGACTTCCGAGGGTGTTTAACTTGGTTTCAAATCTATTATCATTTATAAGCGAGGATTTCCGTTTTGTGATTTTTTTGTTTTGCACAGTAGGTCAGATCATAGTTTGGAATAGTTAGTGTTTAGAGTCTTTCCTTAATACATAAACTTTTTCAAGGATTTCTTGTTATTTAAAAAAATGTAACGCGAACGCAGATAAAAATTTTAATACGCACCAAAGAGTTTTCCTACACATACCATATGTCTATGATGTACCCAAAAGGCGTTTGTGTTATTTATGCATACAAACATGTGCTTGCATCCAACGCTTACAGCATATGCAAGAAAATGCTTTAGGCTTGTGTTAACATACATAAACAGAATGCTTGTTGCATCCTTGCAAGTATTTTAATGTTTTCTTAATCAAACGCTGGCAGAGATTTTCGTGTTCCATTATTTTAATTTGTAATATTTTAGTATGTAAGCAAAGAGAAGGCTTCGCTTCACCGATAAATGGTTCATATTACTTATTTAATTTTTGTTGATTTACAATTTACCAGGAAACGATTACAGCGGCTGCAGTAAGGGCAGTTGTAATGATAAGAGTGGCCGTGATATATTAATGATCGTTATACATATATAACTGGCGATAATCAGTTAATATTATGAAGCACGATATAAAAATTGTTGGCCCGACCTTTAAGTACAAGCAAATGATCACAACTGTTTTACAGGAATTTTTATCAATTTTGTAATTAGCGGAAAAGGAGTATTTTTCATGGCTTTATATATAAAAATTTTTTGTTTCTTTTCCTTTTTATTTTGTTCTTACATGGTAATGTTAACAACTTATAGCTTAATAGCTTAATAGAAGGAAAGTCTTTATAACTTATAACTTTAATCTTTTAATACATGACGTGAAACATTTTCATAATTTTATTTTTAAGATGCATATCACGGTTTCAATCACAAAAGTATAGTCCGATAAAATTAATGACAGTCCGTTCACATAAAAGGTGAAAGGCTTACCAATCGTTTAGCCATGGAACCTTTTCTTTCAGATTGTCATTCATAGTCGTGGAATTTAACAAACCTCTTACAGAGTTGCATTTGCAACAAGTGCAAGTTGCAAAAGATAAATCAGATGTTGTAACGTGTGGGCTCTGATGAAAAGATTGGGTTACAAACATTATTTAAGGCGCACAAAGAATTTTAAATGGTTTGAATACTTCACAATTGAATACCGATCGACTATGTTTTGTGAAAAGAAATTTCTTCGAAGAATGTTATTAAAGGACAGTGAGGCCTTATGTGGTGCAAACTTGAATTAAACAAGAGCAAAAAAAAAAAAATCAATTGCTTAATATGCCCGTGGGTAGCGTAATTCCCAGACGTTTTTAATAAGTAGAATTTGTATGCAATCGGCGGGTATTTGAATGGAAATTTGAGTTTCGGCCGAAAAGGACAATCTTTTCCAAATAAGAAATGTTTGAACTAAGCTCACGACAATTCCCATCGTGTCGCAGTAGAGGATGACATTTTAAATGCAGCGTCAAAATTTCGGGTGAAGAACAAACGAAAACTGTGTCGCAAGCCCTTTCGAAAAATCATGTTCCGCGAAAAAAACATTTAGCGTTTTAAAACGTGTTCTGCACATGTTTCTTCATTGCCATCATTTTGCTATTGGTTTTTTGCTTTTGTTCAAAGTTGCACATTTTATGCGTTGTGTTCGTTGCAAAATAACGGAGAAAGGTACAAGAAAATGTATAATTTCAATTTTCGAATTCGTAGTCACACACAAAAACTTCATTTTAAACTATCAATCGTTGCCAACCTCATATCCATTCAACGAGTAATTTATTTTAGTTCAAACAGATATCTGTTACTGTGCTAGAGAAGCGAGAAATCGCAGGAAAGACGTTAGACTTCCAATTTCCAAACAGTGACTAATTCGAAGCAGGCTCACTTTTTAAAGCGTTTGGGAAAAAATCCGTCATTTCAAGAAAAAAATTTATTTTACGTAATGAATTCACTTCGACGTATTCAGCTGAACTGAAGGCCGCCTATTTGTGATATTACTAATAGAAAGGGATCTGGTGACCTGTTGGAGCAAGGTGAGTATCCGTCATAGGCAGTCATTCATTTGTCGTATTAAGAATATATTTTCGAAGTCATTTCCGGGTTTCCTGGCTAGGGCTTATAAGTCGTTGCCAAAGGGCTTTAAATTATCTGGTTTCACTTATAAGCATAATCAAACAGCCTTCGCTCTCGACGAATTTGTTCGTTGTGCCTTTGGTTAACATCGATTTGTTTTATTTAAATCTTAAATTAAAGCCTTTATGCTACTATACTGCACTTTATTATTTGTGAACCTAATAATATCAACATCAATAAAAAACTGGAAAACTCAAACTAATCAATAATTCTAAACGTTTGCGTTCCAATCAAAGTAATAAAATGTACATACCATTGCTCTGGGTAGGATGTATCGAAATACAAATCACTGGCAGGCATTTTGTGGTTTATAAAAATTATACGCGCTCTAATGAAAATTGCTGGGCATAGACCAGGCAAACAATTACAAAGGATACCACTAGAGCAATGTCGAGGAAGCTTTATATTGACCGCGAAACTATTAGCTCGCATTACGCAATTAAGCACCTCTCGAGCATGAGTGTTTTTTTTTTTTAATTAATTTTTACCATCATTACCAAAGCGTTCGGATATAATAGCTTTGCATTGCATTTGTCAAATACCCCGAATATATATATTAGGTTGGGGAAAAAGAAATCCATTATTTTTATATGAACTTCAGAACTTTATTTAACATGCTTCGGATCGTCGGATTTGGGTCAAATATGCACCGTTTTGTTGTATGATTTGCTGCCATTTTAAAGGTAACTTCAAAATGCCTCTCTCATAGAAGTCCTGGTCTCTATTTGCAAAAAACTCTTTGTGTAAATGGTTTAAAACTGTTTTATGGTCGATTTTTAGCTCCTGGGCGATGTTACGACTGCTAACATGCCGGTCAACTTCGATCATTTCTCCGATTTTATCGACATTTTCGACGACCGGCCTACCTGTGCGAGGTGCATCTTTAACATCAAAAATTCCTGAACGGAATCTACGAAACCAAAATTGCACATAATTGGCTGTTACAGTATCGGAACCATAAACACCATTCACAATTTTAGCCGCCTGGCTTGCATATTCGCCTTTGTCAAAGAAAAACTGTAAAATGTACCGAATTTTCTCTTTGTTCACTTCCATTTTTAACACGCTGTAACTCACAACTGAATGCACCAAACAAAAAACAACAACAGAATTTTTTTTACTGCGAAATGTCACCTTTCCAACGCGCATGAATCTGAAATTGTTTGATTGTTACTTTACGAGAAATCTACCAGTGTAGCCATCTACCGAAAAAATAATGGATTTCTTTTTCCCCAACCTAATATATGTACATTTTCATTTACGTTTCATTTATTTCAGTGCTACAGTGCTACAATGGACTTATTTAGCTAATAGAAGACAACGCAAGCTAAGGGATATGTTATGAAAATGTCAATAAGTAACCGAGATATGGTTTAAATAAAAAGTGAGTGTGCATAAAACATCATTCAGTTCCGCCTTAAACTAAATGACAAACTGCAATATAAAGATTTTGTGGCCCCAATGGGATTTGAATTTACTATGCACACAGAGCCAAAATTTAACTTCCGAATGACACCTCTATGGCCAGCGGCCACCTAACGACGTAGAAATTTCTGTACCGAAAAAATTTGACGAAATGAAATCGCTCGATCCCTCCACGCGCATTTATCATTCAACCTATACCACGAGTATGGGGATAGCATAAGAGGTTTTCAGAAATCTATTTTGTGGCGGCCATAGATTGTACAACTTTTCCCTTCAAAGTGATTTGAATAGCTTTTCAACCATGTAAATAGAATCAATTTATTGACGAAGTAGAGTCAGGGGGTGAAATATTTGCTAAAAGTCTTTGCTAAAAAAGAGAATGCGTATCCGTTTCCTTACATTAATTTTATCCTGTATGTCACAATTATTCATAACAAACTAATTGCAATCAAATTAAATAATTATGAATTAGATTGTTCTTGTCCATATACAGGTGTCACAAGGGCGCTTTGTTCATCATGATTAACTTCTCGCGCGGTTTCAATTCGTTTATTCCGTTTATGGAACAGTCTACGCTTAGCACAGCGTATTATTAATTTGTTTTTTCTTTTCGGTTGTTGAACAATCGACGCTTTAAGAGCATTTAAAAATTACGTGAATATTGCCTCAAGTTTCGTGTCTGTCTGGCATAAGTTTTACAACAAAGCAGTTGAAGGTTTTCTAAAGCGAATTTAAATAAACGTGATATTGAAGTTGATAGAGTGAGGAGAAGATTGCCACAGTATACTAGGGAGCAAGTTTGCCGGCTGAGCTCTACTTTCAGGAATCGTGCGGAGTGTTCGGTAAAGAATCGAATTTTTGGGAACGTATAAGGAAACGTCCGTGGAAAGATAAAAATGTGAAATAGCTTAGGTTTCACTTTAAAATACAAAAACATTTCACTTTAAAATATAAGTATTCACGTTCAACCAGTTTTGCATAGTCGAACGAAACTGCTGGTGAGAGACTCGAGAAATTTTGCTAAGATCTCTTGAAATTTTTTTCGATCTTCTTCCTCGATAAGTTACAATTCAAGTTATCAAGGAAACCAAGGCAATCATGCCTGGCCTGTGCGCTAATAAGTCTCCATATTTGCATCATGTGATTTCTCTACTTCGTTATTCATTTATCATGTTTCTTAATAAAGCTTCTTCTCTTAGTGAAAAATTGCAATTGTTATGCTAATACCTACGCTCACCCAGGGGAATGACTGCCCAAGCTATAATAATCATTGTCAGCTTTGTTTGTTGTTTTTCATACGTCAAATTTAATTTAAATTTGAATAATAAATAGATTGAGTTAATGGACAAACAGCGTGAATGCTTGAACATAACAAAACACAACAATGTCAGCGTACCTCCCTATATAAATGCACCTAAAACGTTTTGCATAATTGCCAATTTTTTAGCTGCGGGGGACTACTGCAAACGATAAGGAAAACAGCGCGAGTCGCACTATATTAAATTTCCCCATAGTGAGTTGAAAAACATTTCCAACCCATGGAGCATATTATTTTTGATGGTTTAAAAAATATTGAGCCTGAAATTATTTTGCATTGCCTAACAAGTCACGATCCCAGCAACAAACACAGTGTTAGTTAATCTGAATTGTTACTGCGTTAAAAAAATGTTTGAATGAACTAAACATTCCTGAACGTTTAAAGTACTTTAGATCAGAGTTAGGCGTATTGTTTAATAGGTATAAGAATATGGCAAACATCCAATCGTTTGTTTCTTCTGCATTTCGCGAAACACTTGAAACCCTATTTTCTTTTAATATATTTGAAACATTACATTGAGGTAAAATTGTCTGTTGAATACCCAACATTATCCCAAGCCATAGTTCATAAGAGTTAGAAATTTTAAAGCCATAAAAGCAAGTCGTTGAAAAGGTCATATCTTGTTTATAATACGAAACATGAACCGATATGATCGATATCGCTTTTGTCAAAGAACTTATCATCAAAAAATGACGAAAACCTATCCTTTATATTAAAGGATTTTCGAAAAACAGACACAAATTTGTCAACCAATTGTCTTTTTCGGCACACCCAACTAAAGCTAAAGATCTAGAAAACTAGATCTTGTTGAAATATAAAAGCGTATTTTTCTATAACGATTCGGGCTGCCGCGTAGCTACCTACCAATTCGCATACCCGGATTGAGTAGACCACACTTTAATTATGATTGATGTGTGACCGTAGCTTGGTCGGTATAACACTTACCAATCAGTCGCCCACTTCCCAGCTTGCGGCCATTGCATAGTTCCCTTTCCCTATGCCTTTGCAGACGTTACCACAATCATTGATAGCAGTAGATAAGAAAACCAAACCAGTATGGAAGGGGGCTCCAGAAATAATCCCATTAATTTCAAACTTTACCTGCTTTACATAATTATCGTCGAAAGTGTTAAAAGGAATAAACTGTTTTTACATAGCACTTTTTCCAAAACAAGATGTTATTGGGGGCCGGCCGTAAAACTGGGATCTGTTCTCGAGCCAAAAATCTCGTTGTTATATCTTATCAGTCACGCAGGCTAAATAAAGGACGGACTTATTGTAAGTCGCACATCTGCACAAGCGTAAATACGTTTGCATCACAAGTCTCATAGTCTGTAAAAAATGTTTTTCTTTTCAATAGTTTATCCTATCAGCTGCCCAGAACACCTCACGCCGCACATTGAAAACCTCTGTTTTTTTTTACATTGTAAAGTGAAATAACAAATTTAATCGTTTTATTGCCTGTGCTTAAAACAGAGTAGGTTGCATTAGTTTTCCATCTTAGAAAGACGGGTCAAATGGTGTTATAAACTCAAAAGAAGGCTAGAAGTATCTTTCCACAAAATAAGAAAACACTACAGACCTTGTAGCAAATATAGATTTAGCTTGAATTGACTTTTAATGATTTCACTTTAAAGTAAAATTCTGGGAACATGGTAAAGGCACAATATATGGCCTCTAACTAAATTCGATCTTCTCGAGCCATAGCTTATTTATTCTATACGCACTGGATGGCGAAAAGATGATTAGACAAGCATAGGCATAGATGTATGCATGCACGATATTACTTTTGTTTACCTACCTCTATATACTTGTGGCTTTAGGAAAGGCGCCAGAGTGAAGTAAGCAGACGGATGAGTAAGTGAACTGGATATTCAGGTTTGAATTGAGAATTAAGAATAAGTGTTTTACTATTATTATTTACAGTTCTGTCTCGACATTAGCGATTTTGAAAATCGCTCCTTGAACGACATATGTCAAGTGCGAACAATAATGGCCAGTGGACGTCCGGGTAGGGCGCCGAGTGATTTTGGGCTATTATTTAAGAACATACTGTACTGTACGATTTCTTATCGATGATTGCAGTCTCAGGAGCTCTCCTGAAGAATAAGTATGCACGCATTTGTGAATCGACCTGGAGGCACACAAATGCGCGAAGGGTTAGAGGGGTGAATTGCAACCGAACAGACGCTCGGAGTTACGCAGAGACGTGGCCGGAAGCGGGCCCGCTAAGTTACAGGCCTCAATCAAAAATGCCTAAAGCAATATATGCGGACTTATAGGAAGCAGGCATATAGGAAAAGGCAGTTCATATGGCTAAATTTTCAACTAAATTTATAGATAACTAAATTTTTTTTCGCCTTTTCCAACCTCTGATGACCGATTTACAATACTGTTCGCCATTCACTAGTTTTTGCACCCATTTGCTAAAATGCCGATTACTCTTAAAAGAAGACATTTTTTGGACATAGTCGTAATAATCGAAGCGCTGTTCAACAAGTAAGGTGTCCAGCGTTGCAAACTGAACTTTGGCATCTCATAATATACTAACGCTTTTTATCTACAGATATATTTTTGCTTTTTTACCAAGAAATAAATTTTTATCGAAGCACAAATACTTGCAAAGGGAAACAACTAAAGTGATTAGGAAAAAAGATTTTCCTACTTTTTATATAAGTAGAGCATGTTATTATTTTGTTAACTACGATACTGGAATCAAAATGACATTTTTGCCACAAACGTTTCTAACTAAAGTTGAATAAGACCAAAACAGCAAATCAAATAAAACGAAACCAAATTGAATTTTATGGTATTATTTTATATTGCGATGGAAACTCGAGAGAAGATCGCAATTGTGGTAAAATATCATGACAGCAGACAATACATAGAAACAACAAGTAGATTAATGGAAAATATTGAATAGAAAGGTATTGTGTAAACCTACGCGTGAACACATTCTTTCCGCACTTTATTATTTGCCCACAATTCAATACAACAAAGTAAGAACTCTGCACAGATGGCTATGGACGGATATCTATGTTAAGGCATAATATTCTGTCGGTTTATGACTGACGACAATGATGGTGAAGCATTTGAAAAAAATAAAATATTTTTTATTGTCTAAATTCTCCCTCTATTGTATTCAATAAGGATAGAGAGAATGGCAAAAAGCATTTCGATACACAATATAAGTAAAATGTGAAGTCTTTGTTAAATCAATTTATGCCTTTAATTAAATTTATAAAGCTGGAAAACATATTTAGGTGAGCCCTCCACTCTCTCTCTCTCTCTCTCTCTCTCTCTCTCTCAGTTTGAAAATATCACCGAAATGTTATAGAGCTTGACACTAAACAAAGAGAAAACAGAAAAGTCCATGAAGTGTTGGATAGGGACAAGGGAAAGAGGTTACATTAACTGTTATTGAACTTCAATAACAGTTTAAGGATATCAAGGATTGACGAATAAATCTCAAGGTGTCAAATACACGCTGCAATCAAGACCTTTCTGTCTCTTTGCCGAACTTCGTTCTCATTAACTTGTGTCCCCCACTGACTAGGCAGTGTTGTGATTACGTCGCTTCGTCCTTCGTCTATCAGCGACTGAAATTGAGATAAAATTGATTGCTGGAGCTGAAAAATTACTGAATGAAAATCGTCTTAGCAAGCGAACATATATTTTAAGTTTGCTCACTTTAGTCCAACTTTTATTTTTGGCATCACAATAGTCTACCATCGGACAAAATTGTAATCCTGTGAGGGTTTTCACCCGATACTTAACCGCGAAAGTGTAAAATATACTTTCATCACATCACAGTCGAACTACGAAAAATGTACTGAAAAGCAACTCTGAAAAACTTTTCTTCGATACGCTTGCAATGTGCAAATTTTATAAGAAGCCTACGTTTGTTAAGATTATTTCAAGTATGGACAAGCATGGATCAGCCTAAGCTATATATATGTACAGACTGAATGACAATAAGGAAAATTCTGAACTAAAAACCGATTGTATCGAACAGCTATGCTTATCTTCTTAGTATTTTTGCGGAAGGGTGGCTGCATTAAACAAAAAAAATTAATCGATAAGGAACAGTTCCGAGCCGATCTTGTTAGCAGTCAGTTCTCTGTTAAACTATATGATAGCCTATTGGAAACGAGACGAATGCCGAATGCTGCACACCATAGTGAACTTTCGCACCCACACATTACTTCCAAGCATTCAAGGTCGTTAGGCAACCGAAAAAACGACGGCCCACAAATCGGATTAATATAAGATTTTAAAAAAAATATCTCTATGACTGGACGGTGGAGAATCGTAAAACGCCACTTTTCGCTGATCTTAACACTGTGGCAGAAAAGAGTTAATGACAGGTCATCGATCTTTGACGAGTACAGCGTCGCATTGGATGATTTATGAGACAATTTGCTAGCTATGAATGAGTCCAAAGGCTCTACCTCACCACATATCCGAAATTTAGCTTTCGAATTGCGACCTCTTGGACACCTACTGCATGAATTTGCGTTTCAATGTCAAATTAGTACTTATTTCGTCTCAATACGCCCGACATTGTAAAAACCAGTTCTTCTCTTAACTGGTACAAACGCGTCCGTTGGTATCTAACAATTACGGATAGGTATCAACAATATTCAATTTTTTCATTGGCGGTAACCATATTTGGAACGACTAATTTGAATTTAACAGACCATCCATGTTAAAAATAAATTCAAAAGGAAGACCTACTTTAAACAATTTTTTTCCAATGCTCTGCCACCCATTTTGACAGAAAAAACAGCGAGAGCGACAACTTTTGGAAACTTTTCCATGTGCATATAATTACCAAACATTGTTGAGCAAGTGTAAAGTGCTTCATAAACATAAAAAAAAAAAAAAAACATTTTATCGCATAACAAAAACAAAAAGTTTTCGTAGGTCATAAATCGAGACTGAAATGTCTTTTAACACAAAAATATGTGTAACATTAAAACTGTCAGAATAAATTTTTATGATCATGAAGCATACATACATGGTGCATATAAATCGAGAACAGATTGTGGTATGTTTTCTGTTCTCTTTATAAACCACACCGAAGTTTGCCAGCATATTAAGTTTAACTTTGCTTTTGCAAACGTGAGGTCAATTTCTGGCAGAAAGTTTAACGCGAAGGCCGTTGTGCTCAGATCCTTTTGGGTTTCCAAATTCTTAAAACGATTGAAGCTAACATATTATCGCTTAGTGGACAATGCTGCTCAAAAAAACATATTTTGTCGTCTATATTTTGCGGCAATAAATGATGCCTTCAATATTTGCAAAGAAAGGTTTTATTAGAGAATGAGTTTCTTTTATGGGCCAAAACCTCGATTTTTTGTGTAAAGTCTCGGCGCGCACTTTTCTCGAAATTATATCCTTCATGTTGAACTTTAAATCTTCAAAGGGTTGCTCTTAAATTTTAACAGTAACTCTATAGTAGCGTTCTCTTGCAAAACGGACTGTGGCTTTTTTTTTTGGTTGGTTAACGCTTCCTAAACCTTTCAGGAATATCTTTAATTTCTTATCCGATATGCAAAATTGCGAATTGTGAGGGTACAGCCAAGATGTTTTCTAATAAAAATTGTCTTTCTCGAAAAGCTACCGCGTCACCGTTACTTTAAACAACATTTAAATAAAATGTAAATAATATTTATGTTATAAATAGAAATATTTACATATATTATAAATAGAAATATATATATAAATATAAATGCAATACATTGTAACGATTTGCTTCAGGTTTCCCCTTCTATACCCGGAGTACACTCATGGCTTCCATATGCTGTTGAATCGGTTGCTTTTATTTCAGGAATGCAGACTTTTATCTTACAATTGCCCGGAAGAATAATTAAATAGGAGATAAAATACGTGCGTGGTAGAGAAAGCAGGTGTGTGAAGTGTAACGCTTTTGGTTTTTTCCGAAACCGTTAAAATTACCGTAAGGCACTGTTCTGGACATCATTTTGAGGAATTACCGTAAAGCACTGTTGTAGATGCCGTTTTGAAGAATCCACTGTAAGTATAATCCGCAACTATCGTATATATTGCACTGCAGGTTACTCTTCAGCCCAAAGAATGATTGACAGGCCTATTGCGGGAAACAATGATCAACGTCGTGAGGGAATACAAGGAAACGTTCTTGAAACCGAAGGATAATTGACAGTCCTATTACAGGAATCGTCCAACCATCAATGATCTGAAGGAAGAATATCGATTGCTTACGTTTCTGCTTGACTGTCGCTGAGCAGTAAAAGAATGATCGGTGGTCGCGCGCTGTTTTTATAGCTGTCGACTCACCACACTTGCTATGCTGCTAAGACAGATCTGAGAGAGAGATAACGTGAGGTCAATTTCTGATCTTAGAATGTTGTGTATTAGTAAACAGAGAGCTTCGTGCCGAGCGTGTCTCTCCACATTTGCTTTTTGCTCTTGTCAAGCTTTTGTATTTACGAAAATTTCCATGTCGTCGGTAGCACAAGCCGGCCCTTAATATCTAAACCATTCTATGTGTGTGTATATATGTGCGCACAAAACGGGTTTATTGTCTAATGAACATATGTGGAGAAAGACGTCTTATATCAATGCTCCTAGCATGAGAGGTCAGTAAAACACGTGAGCTATGAGTGTGAAAGCATATGTAAAGACAGAGCATATTTTAGATAATATATAGGATTTACGTAGCAAGGAATGAGTGGGTATATAAAGAAGATCAAACAGGTATATGAGTGTAAAGATAAACATATTTAACATTAGACGCATTTATAAGATAAGTGTAAGCGTACAAGTAAATATTACAGTTTAAGGAAGCAGTCGCGCTTCCCTACAACATGAACAATCATAAGCATGAGCATAAATAAACAAAACAGACTCAAATAATAGACTTAAAGATAATATAGCATCGTCTCATGCGGAAGGCACCAAGAGGCTCAAAAGGATCAAAGACTTCACTTCGAACGCTTCAGTAGATGAGACCGTCAAATAAGGTATACTGGAATAGTTTCATTGCATTCCAGGAAAATTGACTGAGACTCCCTTAGAGATAGGTGCTTGTGTGGTCCAAGACACGAAGCCTTGATTCTACTTCTTCGGTTAGATTATTGGTTAAGATCAGCTGAATGTAAACTACCTGGAGAATGACATGATTGACACGATATAGTGAACTTCTTGCATTTCTCCAGGTTAGAGTATTATACAAGTATTTATCTGCCGAACCGGCAGTTGTACTATCAGGAATGTCGGCACGATTCGAAAATTAAAGTAGTTTTAAAAGCTAGTATTGCCGTTTTCAAGGCTCAACCAGCCCTTGGCTGAACATATAAATTTACTTCGCTTTATTATGGATTATAATATTTCGGAAGCGATGAAATATCTAGCGTTCTCTCGTTCCTCTCTCAAAAATCGGCCTAAATTTATTTTCAGCGAGTCAGCTGCAGTAGTCTTTACATTTCTGCGTTGTCCTTTGCCTTTCGAAACAATTTGGAGGAATAGTACTATACTTCGAAATAAACTATCTGTGTAGGCAGAGATTGAAAATAAAAAATTAAAGATTTCATTGTTAGCTGTGATCCTGTGTGTTAACTCAGATAACCATTCTTTTGGTTTAAGAGATAGGTTCACAAAATTCGTCTTAAAACGCTCCTAAACGGTTTATCATTATTCATGTTTTTTCTCTTTATTATTATTATAATTTTTACTGCATACACAACAATCAACTAACAAGTAAATTTTTCAAAATATTAAAAAGGAACGCAAACTACAACATAAAAATACTTCTTGGAAAGGATGTCGTCATTTCAACAAATGAATAACTACATGGTTATTTATGAACACATATGCACAAACGCATATATCTTTTGTATTTACATTTGTATACAGTTTTTACATTATTCACATTTGTATACAGTCGTGTGAAAGTAGTTGAGTGTATATGTGACCAAAACTTAAAAAAAAAGAAAATCTTGGCGCCGCTGTTCACGAACGAAACTGAAAGTTCTGCTGCAAGTAAGAAAAAATGAAAAGAGAAAAACGCGGACATTTGCGATGATAAATAAAATACAAAATTTTCACTTTCCAGGAAAGAAAGAAAGGAGAGATATATAAGAACTTTTCTATCTATAACCGTCAAATGTGAGTACGCTAAGTTCGTCATTCCGCTTGTGTGAAGGCTATCTATTGCTCCCCATCTACAAGTCCAAAATTGCCTAAAGTATAAAATATGTGGTTAATCTGTGACTCGACCTGTTGACCATTTACTGTCGCTATCAAATTTCGCTCAGACTTGCTATAGTAAGTTAAAGGTTTGCTTATGTATCCGCGATTAATACGCTTAAGTGAGATTTAAAGCAGCCTAGAAAAAATACGAGAAACTTTTAATACATGATTTTTATAGGTCCTGATTTGTGGTAGGTATGCTTGGAATGCTGGTTGAGACCGTTTAGACCGTTGGATAACAAACACATATTAATATAGTCAGAATAAACCAAACCTTATTCTGCTTAGAGGATCTACACCATTCGTTTCGAGGCGATTGTGGGTAGTTTCCCTATATGTTTTTGCTTTTCTTTTTTTCGTTTTTTCTTTTGTGAATTATTTATTTTCTTTTTACTTTTGTAATTCACATTATAAGCATTGATCCTTAAAAAATAGGTTTTTGGCACATGTATAGGCCAAAAGCTGTAACGGAGAAAGTTGCGAATTGGTGTTAGCTCACCAGCTAGAGGGACATATTACACTTGCTTTTAAATAATAGATTTATAAAAAAATATATAAAAATCATTAGTAGAAATGAAAGGATTGCGCGACTCTTAGGCTGATAAAAATAAAGTATTTCTCTAAGTAATCTAATCTTCTTGAAAGCAGACTTTGGAGCCAACGCTTCAAAGAACCCGCTATAGAAATTCTCATAAACAAGAGTAAAAAATGATACATCAATGGATGAAGTCAAGCAGTTTCCTCTACATCTTAATCGATTCAAAATAAATGTATCGAGATGTAAAAAAATCGTTCCTCCTGCAGGCCTAAATGATTAAAAAGTTATAGAGAATTTCTCAACATATGAGTACGCAAAGTGTTCTTACTTCTACTTTCACTCTTCACACTCAACATATTTGATGTGCAAATACTTAACATTTTGTCATGATATTTGCTTCGCAAATACGCATTCGAATCGGTTTTCGTCGATCATCTTAAAGATCTGACGGTGAGGTTTCCGTGTGAAGGCAATACCTTCACGTCTACTGTGGGCCCGTTGAAAACAAAAGCTATCGAATTACAAAAGAAAATCGTATTAAATTGTCACTTAGCCAACAACATTCTTACAAACCAATTTTCTGTTGGTCCAAATACATAAACTAATCTGCTAGGTGTCGTGTAATATTTAAATTTAATTCGATATTTTTCTACCCATCACTGTAAGATGGAGTTATACTCATTTTTTTTTTTTTTTTCATAATGTACGGCTTCCCAAGGGACAGCTTCAGTGACCATAAAAAATATAGGTATCCTTGGTCAGTATGAAATTCTGAATTAATTTAGCCAAGTTCGTCCGTCTGGGTGCCTGCGTGTGTCGTTGGCACTCTCGTGATCGCAAAAATGGAGACTTCAATTTTGGTAGAAACATTGAAAGCTTTTGCACGCAGTTTGGTATTGAAAATGGAGCCTATTGGTCAGAGCAGAAGCCCGCAATGGAATGTAAACTGAACGCAACTCCGTTGTTTTTAAAGTTTAATGTTAGAAATCAAGAAGTCTGCAATTTTCCACATATATGTTACGAAACACTTTACTTTTTGGGTCTAAAAATGGAACCAATCCGCCCCGCCCAAGCAAAGTTACGAGTAATTAAATTTTAATTTTTCCACTTTTTTGAGGTTTTGTGCTTATTTATCATAACGCAAACAGAACGGAATGTTTGAAACTGCTGTGCACATGCATCAAATGACTATACATTATCTGCCTGAACGTGGACTGATTCTAGAATGAATATGGCGGACACAGTGGTTAATTTTGGTAAATAATGCCAGCGATATGGGTAAGTTTCTCTCTAGTTCTTTGTAGATTTTCTCTCGCTTTGTGGACATTATACGTAGCACATTAAATGCTATATGAATTTTTTGTTGCATTTACAGCGATGGACAGTTAAGCAAGTATGTAATGTGCTTAAATAAAAGCTTTAACAATACGTTAATTTGCACTTTCTACGACAATCTTAAACTTCAAACACCAATTACTTTAAGTCTCTGGTGATGGCATAAGTTATGCTTTTGAAGCGTGCAATCTTTGCGAACTTCGAATCCTGCGCTAAACAAAAAAAGCAGTACTTTTCTGGCTAAGTCCAAGAAAAGTGTAATTAAATCCTGACAAAGGACAAACAAAGAGTGCCATACAAAATCGAAATCGCATTAAAGCACAATGCAAGTCGGAGGAGCCATTCAAATAGAGCGGTAAGTCGAATATCCTTCGCATCACAATTTAGGCAGATAAGCTGAGTGTACCGTGGTATGTGTTTCTCTTTCCTCTCGTTTCCCTGTGCCCACCCCATTTTCCTGATGAACTCAACACTTAGGAACTCTATGGACTACAAAAGACGCGATTTCCCCGACCATAAAATGAGAAACGACTGCAACTTAGTACAAGAGATTATTTATTTCGTTTGATGACGTTTGACTTCGTCAAGCAAAGTGCGCTCAGGAAACTTTAGTAGCACTGCATGCACTACAAATTCTTCTTCTGATCAACACCTGTTTCAGCCGATGGCCTGCTGTCTGCCTGAGAAACGCTATGATAAGATATCAGTTCTCAAAAGACCGACCATCCTTTCGGCATGGCTTGCATAATCAGCAAGCGAGATGGGAAATCGAAATATGTCACTGACGATTACTAACATTTGATTTCTAACTAATGTTTAACATTAACTAATAGCAGTTTAATAATATTAATATTTTATTCAGATTTTTCATGCAATAAATGCTTCCATTCGCAAAAAACTGTTAAATATTTGTTTTTACACCTGGTAGAGGCAGCAAAAGTTTTATGTACGATTTTTTTTTCTTGAAGCTACTTCGAAATAATGAGCTCTAATGTAGTTGGGCCACAATTCGCTGCATCAACTTAGCGGAAAGCGATCTTTTACCAGAACTCCATTCCAGGGGGACGTTAGATGCGTTGAACTAGAGTCGTGTATTATAATACCCCTTTCAATTAACGCTACCTATGGGTGCGTTGTACTCTGCGTGAGCAGCATTTATATTCTTATGGCAACATGGTTGCTTGCATAGATCCTTGTCTTTCCAGCGCATTCACATTCACTTTTGTACTTTCAATACAAAAAAAAGTTTTGCTGACCTTGATCTCTTGGAGATATTTATTGTCCCTTTCCAAGTCAACACACATATTTATTTAGATTACAAGAGATAAGACTACTAAGTTTAAGCTAAAAAAATCTATCGATGGATTCCATTTGCTATTATTTCTACCGCCCCTCATCCAATTTAACATTGAGTACGAATCGTAGAATAATCGTCACTTTCGAATATATGGGATTTAAGTGCCAAAGAGCAATTGTCGCAGGGTCCCTTCGCTTGACTTTTTGCTTAAAACTTTATCAATTATTAATTATTTATAGAAGAGACGCCAAATGATAATCAAATGATGTACAACTTTAGTTGAGAGAGTTGCGCTGCATTAACAGCAATGCAACCATCGTTGAAGCATACCAATGAAGGGGAAAAGTGTTTACTCAGAGGAAGATGCCTTTCGTGCCATCACGAACTATTTATAAGTGAACGAGAATGAGCAAGTTTTGGCATTAAACCAACCTGGCCCGCATTTTTGCATACAAAATGAAAACTTTTTACTCATAAACAATACACGCTGCACGAGTACCGGTCCCTGCATGTATGCAAGTTAAGAAGATGAACTTTTATATAAATTTCGCTAGCACAGAAACACATGCAGTCAGCCAAATATCGCAGACAATTCCCAAAGGCCAAGTAAAGTGGCACAATTTAAATGAAATTATGCTCTCCTGCAAGGATATGTTTTTAAAAGCATTAAATGAAATCAAGGAGCGAGCCGAAAACCTGTTTGCCTTACCGTAGACCTGCAGAGACTTACATCTATACGTATGTGCATGGGTATGCGTATGTATATATGTAGACGTGCAAATGAACTTCGATAACTTACAGCGTAAATGATCGAAACGTGGGCGACGACGTTGACTATAAATTCTTGTTTAAACTTTAAATGACTTGCTCTTGCGATGTCGATGTTAGTCGCTGTTGATATTCGCCCGTTTGAAGCTTTTGCGATGCAACAGCATTAATATTAAGATCAAACCATGTACATATTCTTTCGCTGATAGGCAAACAAGAACGATTGACTTCTTGTATATATATAAACATCGAGATGCTCATACGCGAACCGATGCAGATTACTTGGGAAGACAAGTGCGTACTCTTGGGCATACAGCATCAGGCCGTGTTTGTATTTATTGCCTTACGGCTGCTTTTATACGACAATTACATTTAACGGTATGCGACACTTGCGACGAGCTATTCAATTGCTTTCAACATATACATGAACATATACACATAAATGTATGAAAATATGTGCACATATTTAAATACATGACAACATATAGCAATAAGTGGTGAAGGAAACCAAACTTAACAAGAAAATAGTCTTCTTCGTTAACTGGCTATTTACAGAACATATTCTAAAAAGTATTGAGCTTTTATACAAACCGAATTTCTAGTTTAGGCATTCAAGTTATATTCACATAACTAACACTAACACTTTGCTTGCACATACACAAACATTTCCATATGCAAGCATTATAAATACATGTGCATATGCATATGCAAGTAGAAACACTTCTACTTACACTTACCTGATGGCTATGATAACAGTAATATCTCTGACTTTAGACATGTTTGCGGTTCCACCCACAACAAAGTAGTCGTTAAATGAAATTGACGCTTATTTGCGGTCGCATCATAATCGGCAAAATGACTTAAGATGTATTTGTGTTTAAGCGTATACAAGGGTATATAGGTATATGCATATATATGCATATGTACGTATTAAGTAAATAAGTACGTAAGTAAATAAAAAATACTGTACATATACTCGTAGGCGTGTGTGTGGGCGCGTATATGCATATGTGCAAATTAAAGTCCTTTTACGTTCGCCGAAAACGTATGCATATGCGTATCCACTAATGGAACCACATGAAAAGACAGTACTAATGATAGCGAATTACCGTAATTTCATAACGATTTGGATGTAAAAGTTCAAAGCGTTCTTCGTCATAACATCATGAAGTCATAAGAACTACTTAGTTTTGCACGTTTTTGTATTTTTTACAATTGTTGCAGCAATTGCTGTAAGCAACATTCACAAGCATTTCACTGATTTCATACTTAAAGGGTGAGTGTGTGCGTACCTTTATCTAATAACTTTACAAAAGAGAAGAAGTTGTGAGAAAATTTCACATACCTTCTGTCTCTGTTACCTCTAATTGTTACGTTTAAATAAAACAAAAAGAGAGAATACTTACGTTTCCCCCATGTCAACGTTTTGTAGGTCTATGACATTTCCTTCGATGATGATTTCGTCGTGAAACTCATCTCTCTTTTGTGTGTATGCATATTCCAAATACGATTGAATCAGATAAAGAAAGAAACCGAGAAAGAAAAAGCGAGAGAAAGAGGATAAAAACGAAAGAGCAAACAAATCAATTTTTTTTATTAAAACTGGATTGAAAAGACAATGAGAACGTTATTAAAGTCGAATAAGATGCCACATGGTGGAGACAACGAAAATTTTTGTTGGAAAAGAAGAGAATGTAAAAATTATAGAGTCGTTAAAAGTTGGAGTCTGGGTAAGCATGTCGGCAAATCCTTCTTGAGCTGGATTTATGGGCATAAACAGCAACAGATAGTCAAGAAATTATGAGAAGACATCTGAATATAATGTAGTTGGAGTGTAAACAGCACTTATCGTCGTATTCCGACGTTGTGACCCGTCATTAGTCGTACGAGAAAACAGTGCTATTTGCTCAGTATAGCTTTTTTCACTATATATCAAATTCGGAATTCCGGCCCAACAGTGACAATAAAAGCAATGGTTTTGTAATCGAAGTTATTAAGTCACAATAACAACAAGAAAATGTTTTGTGACTTATTATGTCTTTGTCGTCTTGCTTGGACTACGGACTAATTAAGTTGGTTTATTTGCTGCAGTTATACGCTGAAAAAACAAAAAGGGAAAGCGTAATATCAGGCTTTCCCAATACTCACTTAAAACTTCATGTAAAAAAATTCTGGACAGCAGAAACCTTACATTTATTCGCGAGTAGGTCGATTTCCAGTCCGTAGTAAAACATCGCTCGTCGTTCCTAAAAACCCCTCTCCGGATTGCTAAAAAGTTCAACCATCTAAATGTATTTTTGCAAAGCTTTTCATTCCATCTTATTTTACTAAAAAATGGCATGCAGAAGGAAAGAAAATGTAACTTAAACGGTACGGTGGTGTTTTTAAACAAACTGAATGTGAATGTCTCTCCTTGCTTCCCAGAAACTTCAGCATAAAACTTGAACTTTTGAATGCATAACAGAAAAAAATTGAAAACACAAAAGTTTTTGCATTCACTTATGATTCTGATTTTTAATATTCAATTTAAATGCCAAGTGTTCCAAGTGAAACAGGCGGAAGGAAACATTTAAAAACAAAACGTATAAGAATACATACGTACTTCACTGTTTATTTCACATACTGGTAAACTCAATGAACCCAGCCTCTCCTTCTCATTCCAAGGGTTAGGCATAAAGAGGAAGAAAGGATTAAACTTTTGTTTTTTGTACATTACTTTAAGTGAAGTGCCACTTGACACACCATTCGCGCACTTGAACCAAATATTTTAAGTATTAACCTGGCAGATATAAGTACCTAAAGCAAACCAAGTTTCTCTTACCTAAATTAAGGTAATTAAGAAAAGAATAGTAAAACTACTTTCAAGTCTACGTACAGCGAAGATTATTAAGAGTTAGAGTCACTGCAATAACCTAATAAAAGTGATTTTATGACAATGCTTTCTCTGAATTAAGGAAAATATCGTGCATTTTAATGCTAAAAAAAAATATATTTTTGAAAAATGTTAAAAAATGGCAGCACCGAAACCATTCTCACGGGGCTCTGACAATTTAATAGGCTCTGTACAGTGTAACTGATCCAAACTCAAATTTAAAAAAAATCGTTTAATCGACGTAGAGAAATGCGTAGGAATTTGTAGAAATATTAATTTTTGTGTGATTGGCAAGCGCTTGAATTAAAAAGTTTAATTTTCAACCGGAAAACGGACACTATTCTATTCTATTTGGAAAAAGGTTTAAATCAACTTCTCAAAAATATTCCACGTACTTCTCCTTACAATGTTATTTTAGGGATACTTTCAAAATGCGAACAAAAGAATTAAAATTGTTTGGGTTATGCCGCATGCAACTCTTACACACACAAAGTGTGAAGTGCATTTAAAATCTAACCAAGCGAGAAATTGTCTTCTTAACTATTGAAGACATCACTTAAGTCAAATTTATGTCAAATAAAACCCTGTGTTGCCTGTTACTAAATTTGGCAAAAAAAAAAAAACTGAAAAGTAACATCCATACTATCCCTCTGAGCACACCTGGTCTGCCTATGAGCTCGCTTATGCTTAATAGCACCGTGTTGCAGCATTACCTCTACTTATTTCCCTCATTGCCCTCATTATTCTCCTTGTGCTATTTCGAATTTAAGTTATGCAGGCTTTGCCTATTCACTGCAACGCAAAGCCTGGCGTAGCTTAAGCCAAGGTGAATACAACAACAATCATGTAATTGTAGCATGCTCTAGTTTAGTTAATAATGGCCGAGTTAACTAAGTTAGCTAAGGAGGAGAATCTAAGTATTCATTGAATATTCAAATACAAAGCGGATTTAGAATAAGAACTTCCAGCAGCAAGCAAAGGGTCGTTAATAGTTACTGACCAGCCGTTAACATATATTCAAAGTATCTTTTTGATAATTGAAACAAGTGCAAGGTTAGTGTACTTTAAAACATCACTACAGTGTTAAGATGACAGATCCGTCTGTTTTTGTCGTCACCACGAAATCGTTTTTAGTCAGTTAAAGTTCTACAAGGAAACTCGCTGAAAAAGAATTGAATCGTCAGTCATCGCAGCCTACAAAAAAGTTATGAAAACTCAAATCAAACGCTTAGGTAGTTTTATAGCAAAATATAGGAGTGACTTTGGAGGAGACAGCATAAAAAAAAATGTAGACCTTCATCTAATGCTATATTCAAACTTTTCTGCTTTCCTGGTCGTTTCTTTTCCCAAAACTCAAAGTCCACAATATTAAACCCTTCAAGCCATGCAATGGAATTTAAGGGGGATTGTAAGCCAGTGAAGTGAGCTTTCGATAAAATGCCACATGGATAAATCGAAAGCACAGATTTTGAAAGTAGACAAGAAAATGTTAAATACCATCTTCCCAAGAGCCTTGGCCGGAATTTAAGGAACAAGGAATAGTAAAAGTCTATCTCATTTATTACATTGTGAAATGGTAACTACGCGTACTTACAATTTTAGGAAAGAGTATGACTTGCGTGCCGATAGGAGAACTGGTCTTTTGAGGTCATCTATTAAAATAGCTCATAAGAGTGGAAGCATTGCGGTACAATAAAATCCAGCTTTCATGGCTTTTCGCATATTGCAGCTCGTAATGATCGGAGTAATTACATAGATTATTATGGACTCTTCAACGGTCGTTTCAATGGGCTTTAGAAACTCATAAAAGAGATCTCGGTATGCCTATAAACCATAATGCCAGAGCTTTCATTAGTGGCTCCCTTAACTTGAATTATAATTGCTTGCACTTTCGATATTGTGTCGTTATAAGTCTCGCCACCTATCAGTATTCAGCAGCACTTTCCATAAATCGAAGTAGGTAAAGCAACGCTTCCCGAAGTTGTCTTTTTTTCCTATTGCTATTCAGCGGGATGTATATGGTGTTGCAAAGAAAAAAATTAATAAATAAGCGTTGTATGCTGTGAGGAACTTCGCTTTTCTCGATACTGTTCGTATCACTAGGTCGTGGAAATTCTTTTCAAGAGAGATGCACTTCAAAATTCTCTAAACTTCAAGTTTCTTTAATTACAATCCATTTCTTTAAGGATAGGATTATTTAGATTTTACTTTGGCAATACCATCGACTTCTTAACTTTAGTATCCTTTTTCCTCTCAAATGTTCTCGTACGACTAAACTGCCTTCTGCAAATAGTCTGCATATATATATTTTTACAAGCATGTTATTATTACCTAACTTCATGGCTTCATTTTTAATCCGCTAACCGGCATTTCCGCTAATCGTTTTGCTCGGCCGGCAGCTGCATGACGTGCCACGAACATGCACTAAGCAATTTATTACTTGGGAAAAATCAATTGGTTAACATTAACAGCATTTGGGATTTTCGTAACAATACACACGTCAGAAGATTAGATCACCGACAAAAGAACGCCATATTTTAAAAGTACGACTGGAACCTTATTTGAACTCGCGTAAGCGTACAATTGTTTAATACATATTTCAAGCATGAACCTAAGCGGCCGTTAGTTTGGAAACAAGCCCAAATAAAGGGCGTAGCAGAATAAATTTGTAGAGATATATGAGAAAATAGGCGGACACTTTCGCGTTACAAGCCTATGTCTGACTTTAAATACTTTATATAACAGCCACAAAAAATGGATCGATACGCGATATTTTTCATTATGAAAAAACACCTGCAAACATTATACCCCGTCACCCTTCTCGCCTAATATTAGGTTTTCGTTAAGTTTTGTAATAAAAGAAAGAAGAAGAAGAAACTGATGTGTGGTGCATACATACCATAACAAAAGTTATTTTCTTGTGAAAAATCTTATTGGACGTCAACCACTTTCGTCACAAAGTACTAAAGATTACCATTTGTTGCCACATTAAGACGCGTTTTGTCAGAGCAAACCTTAAATTTGCTAAGGTCCGAAAGACGATCTGAACAAATTTAAGCACGGTACGTTTAGCTTTTACGTCAAATTGCTATCGTGGGCCAATGTTGATCATAAAATATCGCCATATTTTTTGGTTAATTTTTTTATGGACGGTTTCAGGTAACGGCATTTGCAAAATTAACCATCTGATCCAAATGTTCCCCATGACTTTTGTATGCTCAAATACTCAGCGATTTTTGCTGAGAAGTTTTGAAATTTGCGTACATGTTGCGTAAAACAACTTTTGCAAGTTCAATAAATAAAACAATAATAATACGAAGCGTACAGTTGTAAAAGTGGCTCTGTGATCTAATCCACTTTCAAAAGAGTTCGCCCTTGAATTGAAACAAGTCAATGTATAATCCCGAAAATACCGCTTGTGTGTTGAACACAGAAATGTATGCAAAAATGCAAAAGTCAGAGCAGCGTAAATCGACATAACAAATGGTTGGTCCGCCCTAAGCCCTTTTGGCCGCTACATATGTCGGCACAAATTTAATATACTCTATACTGCAAGCGACGTAAAGCGTAGTGGGCTGGTAGTGGGTACTGGTCTGGTATGCAGAAAAGCAATAAATTCTTACACTGTCCTAGTACGCTATAGGAAAGTTGTAGAGGCTCGCTGTAGAATGAATCGCAAACTTTTCTCGCCATATTAATAAACTTTTGTTATGTCGTCTTAAAATATGCTTTACTGTGTATGTTTTTCACTGTAATGCAGATAGAAATATTTCTTCACATTTGCGAACTTTTTTAATTAATTTTTTATTTTTCGTGTTTCACTCTTCATCAGAACCTTACCTACGTATGCATGCATTTATTGAATGACCAATATTCTAATATACATTGTTGTTATTGTTGTGAATGGAAATTGTTTTACCTTAGCGCACTTGGGTTCTCAGGCAAATCTTGTTGTACTTTGGCTTACAACTATGTACAAGAGCTCGCTTTCATCGGTAATTTAATGTTTTTCATTACGCAACAAAACTTGTGTCCTCACAAATGCAAATTGTTTTCTCTCTCTTGTTTTTTTCTCTTCTTCTTTCTTTCCTACCAGATATCCTATGACAACGGCTCGCATTCACATACATAAACGTACACGCGCACGTCAACAAGAATAAAGATAACTACTCCGAATATAAATAACTGAGAAAACTTTATTCAACAGTTGTTGTAAAATTATGCAATAGAAGCACAAAAAAAAAAAAAAAGAGAAAGAATAAGAAAAGTAAAACAACAGAAACAAATTGAAAAGTTTTCCTTAAAAATTTCATTGCTTTATTAAAAAGGAAAAGAAAACAGAGAATGAAGCAACTAATTACAAACATTGTTGGGATTGTATGTCTCAAGCTACAGGAAAACCAAAAATCAAGAGAAGAACTTCTTCTAGAGAGACAATAGAAAATAATTTCTTGACACAAGATATTCAATGAAATGAGAAGAATAAGAAAACGCAAAGATGATGATGATGATGATGATGGTAACAGCAACCATGAGAATATCTATACGTTTACTTCACCACCCCCCGTAAATATTGACATAGTGACCCAATCAACCACAAACACAAACATTGAAGCAATTTTATTTATTAGGAATTTTGGAGAAATTCTAAAACTTGTTTTCAATTTAATATTATTTACAAGATAGAACAATAACAAGCATAACTTGACTTAGGTTGTTGTTCTTAAAGTCTTAACTTAATTACATAATAAGTGAAAGCAGATGAAGATTACAATTTTATTCACCTATGTTGGAGGTGAAACAAACTGGAAGTCGCAGATTCCTTGAATTTGCCAGAGAGCGATAATAGTCGTTAAAGTACTGCGGTTGCGTTAAAGTATTCCATCGATTCTAAAGAAGTAGAAAATTTTATTTGCTTTGCCAAGTTATGGAAACTCTTCCGGAGAATTTCATGTAAACCGGTATTAAACGAGTTTTGAACTCCTTATTCAAGAGGAAACTTAGTTATAGGGCTAACTCTAAGCGTCAGAATCTAACTAGTCGGCTGCTTTCCTCATGGATTCGCTGTCACTGTGAACGTCAGGGCAGAAGAAGCCAAGCTACCAAAACATATTCTGTTCTCAAATTTACACCATCTCACCCACGTCTATTCCCGGCTGAAGCTATTGACGTTAGCCAGAAAAAAAAAAACGTTAAAGCACTGAAAAGGGTGCATATCCCTGACCCGCTTCGCACGTGATTCTATTGACATCTTTTAAGTCTTACGGAGGAAGATCTGCATGCTGCAAAAAAATACTTTTTTATTCTGAATTTATATCGTTTTACTCGTCTCGAATTTCCAATGAGTCAAAAGTTATTTTTGACATCAGCCGAAGAAAAGCGAAGTTCATGATGTAGCGTCTCTTTTCCTTTACAACTGATGAAAGGCAGAGCGGTCCGATGGTCAAGCAGCCCGATATATATGATAACGTTTCATACGAGGGAACCTGGCGTCGAATTGTTAGCCGCACTAACGTCGAATATGGTGCTCATACCGAGATCTTTAGACTGCTGTTCGTGGTCTATATATTAATGCGGTGAACTATGAATTTCAGGTTGTTGCGTTCAGAGAAGCATCGTTGAAATCTCACCTTAATTCTTCGGAACATTTCTGGCCGGGCTATCAGTCGTCTAAACACGTTTTCATATTGAATGCTCTTACATTTCTCCTGCGTCTTATTTTTACAGTGCTGTCAATTTAAAAAGAAGCCTTTATGGGTTACCTTCGCAAATGTATCCTGATGATATAGGAGCATCGGAGGTGCAGACTGTTTCTAACTTGTTTGCAAACTTTTTTGAACAACCAGACTCTGACCAAACTCAAACAAATGTTGTTGGCTGCCGGTATCATATCTCCTTTATTATAAAATTCTCATTTACCGAAATTTTTAACGATCTCTGTAGGTCAAAATTTTCCTGGTTTCCTGATCCGGATGGTATTTGCGTACGTATTCTTGCCAACTGTGCGATTATTATGGGTAAGGAAATTATGAATATTTGCGATTTGTCTCTACCTAGAGGAGTTTTTCCCGACATATGGAATCGTAATTACATTTTACCGTTATGTGAGTCTGGCAGAAGGCAATTTATTGAGAACTATGGAGGTATTGCGAAACTCTCCTTCATATCAAAACTTTTTGAAAAACTTTAAGAAAGTTTTATAAAAGCAATTATCTCACAGCGCCAGCGTGGTTTGGTGAATGACAAATCCACTGTTACGTATCCCTTGGGATTCGCTAGCTACATCCTTTATTCTTTTAAAATTAGCAGCCAGACAAATGTTGTTCGTACCTACCCCAGTAACGGGTTTAGTGAAGTATGTTTCACATGAACAATTTTATGTAAATAGCATCTTTTTGAGCCTATATCGGTGAAATCCGGGGTACCGCAGTGTAGCCGCTTAGATCCGCTTTTCGGTTGGTGATTTATACATCATTTTGAACATTCCAGTGTATTAATGTACGCATTGTAAGTTGTCTTACTCCTTGCATAATTTCGAAAGTTTCCGTCGTCTGGAATCGGATTTGTGTTTATTTGCTGAATGGTGTAATGTAAAGAAAACATCATTGAACATAAAAAAATAAAGTTCGTACCAGTGAACTGTGGCTTTTAGGATAGCCCCGGTTTTATTTACAATTACAATTTACAATAAATTACGCGATCTAATTACAAATTATTTACAGGAACTGATTTTTACAATGCTCTAATTCTTGTTCTGGTCTTGTCTGTTCGAATATTCAGCAATTCAGATCGCTTGACTCGATTCTCACGAGTCTCTTTCGACTAACTCGACTCACTCGAATCCTCTTGCGACTGACTCTGCCTTCCTCAAATATTGTGCGTTTATCCCCTTTTACACTCAAGTTACCATTATCTTATCAATTCATTTCGACATTTTTAATGCGCTAATCCGTTTCTCCGCGAAATGTCTGCAATTGTTGTTAATCTTTTCGCCAATCGCCTGCTGCATGCGCCATGAATGTGTGCTAGGTTTCCTCTGTCTTTACAATTTTGTTTCTTAGAAAATCCACTATTCAAGTGACAATATGTTTGAAAACACTCCAAAAATAACTGCTGATCAGTGTTCCTAGTCTCCAACGGAGACGATTGATACTTGAAATAGACTTTTTAAAGAAACTTATTCAAGGAGATGTTTCGTCATCATTATTGCGTTGTAAGCATGATTTTAACATTCCTGCCAGAGTCGCAATGAACTTCCTTCCCCTTCCCCTTCCCCTTCTGTTGTTTTAATGCAGGAATAATTCTTTGTGCGCGTTATTTAAAAAAATTAAGTCGTATTTATTGTATGTTTATAATAGACGTTTCCGGTGACTTTGTAAAATCGTTGTTGCCTACCTTAGGCGATTGATACTGTCATTCAGTGGAATTCCGTTCGCCATAAAGCGAATCTTTAATATTCACGATGTCAACAATTGCAACATAGTTGAGGATATTTTTATGACTTTATTAATACTTTTTTTTCATATTCAATTGTTAATCGCATTGTACACGGCCGCAGTAACGGAAGTGCAAGGTAACTCCAAAATAAGATAATATGATGCATATGGAATGGTACACTAAAGCTAATGCACTATAAGATGCTATAATACATGTACGTGAATGTACACTTAAGCTAATACATAAGATGCCCGTAAATATATACTCGCGCTAATACAACAGATGATGAATAATTTTACACCAGCAAAGGAAGAATGAGAACCGAAATGTGCGACCAAAACGATCTTAAGACTTTAGTCCTCACATACTCTATATTGTTCCACTAATGTTCTTATTGATAAATTACAAAGTTAAACACGTTAAGCCACATTAAGTTAAGTATTCAGATGAAGTAGCAACCATTGTATTTTAGGTATTTAACGTAATTCTCTGTAGATTAGTCCTTATCCACCTGCCATAACTTCGCTGAACTGTATTTCGTTTAAAGCTATTTTGTCTTGGTTGTTGACTGGCTTTAAGGTCTTTGCCTTTGCATTTTTTGCTATGACTGAATTAATTAATCGCTTATCAACAATGAGCTGCCACTGGCGAGCTTAAAGTAAAATCTTTGCGGTTTGGAAACATTGTATCGGTTGCAGATATTCTACGGAATGCATCTAATATTTTCAGAAGATGGCGGAACAATTTAGATGACTTGATCTGCCTTGACTGCCTTTTCGGATTGTCACAAATCGATTCCAATGCTTGTAAGTAAAATTCGATGTAAGATCTTAGAACACTTGAACGTAAGAAATGTATAACAATATAAGTAAAAAATCTGTTTGTAATAATGTTGCGTTTTAAAGTATTAAAAATGAAAAATAAATTTTTTCCCACAATTAATTTTACGCCGTTATCTATACAACGTTGACGCGCGTAAAACTTTCATGCTTAAGAAATTCCATTTTTGGTAAAGCCCTTTAGCTTTTATGTGTAAAATTCACTTTGGAAAAATCCCATTGAAGAGTTTTCTAGATATTTTTTATTAGATTTAGGTTTCGTATATAGAACAATGAAGATGACGATGAACGAAACGGTTCGAGTTAATTCTTTTCTTAGGGTTAGCTTATCGCTTTCTATTCTGCAAGTCTTTTTATTTGATACTCCTTTCAAGAGGGCGTGGCGTCCGCCATGTTTAATGTAGCTTGTCGCTAGTCTGCTTCGTTGCGGTGCCCGCTTTATTTAACGTAGAGTGACGACACTTGACTTCTCGGCTTCTCGTTTCTAAGCCCTTTTATCTGATGCCCGTGCCAAGAGGATTGGTAAGAAATAGATTATCTGCGATACCATAGAGCCCGTCATATTTATTTTGATACCCATGTGAAGGAGATTGTTAGGAAAAGGATATTTGCGGCGACCGTAATTTTCAGTATACGAAAATATTCACTATATCATATTATATTGCCATCGGAGCCAAAAGAGCGCATCACACTTCAGCCTGATCGGATATGGGATTTCACAGTGAGACGAAAGAAAGTTTAATCAAAGCTTATAAAGAGAGAATGAGAAGTATACGCGGACATGCAAACATGGAAAGTTGCTCTTAAATTGAGAATCAAAAGATCGATTCAGCGTTTATTGCGAAAGGCTTTTTTCTTTTAACTATTAGCACTAAAGTAGAGCGCGAAATATCTCAATTACTGTTTTCAGTATCACATCGTATTAAAAAAAAAAATGAATTCTCGTAACTTATGCTAAACCAGGACAGGGATTTATTAAATCTATGTTGGAATCCAAGTAAATTTTTATTTAAAACAATTTATCAGTTTTAGTTGCTATTCTCTTAATTTTTGTTGTTGCTTTAATTTTATTCACATAAAACTTCATCAGTTTTATGGTTTCATTAGTGGTTTAAAATAACGAAAATTTACATACTCCGAGATATCTACGTATACAGATATGTATGCCGCTACTTTTTCTATATCACACTTTGTTACTTTTTTTCTTTGTATAACCTGTTACGTACTCATGAAACAAAGGTTTATTAAGTTAAACGTAATCGTAGGTAAACTTTTCTTATACCTTGGGTAGAGAGTAAAAACCGTCGATCTTTTAGTGGGTTCAAAATCATCACAGCATTATATACGTGCATTGCGATAGTATTTAATGATAGTATTTAATTTTTTCCCTCCCCCCCTCTGTGTCACGCTGTCTCTTTTATTGTCTTTAACATTTCTAGTCTGCTTTACATGTCTGCGAATCCAATTCTAATTCCATTTGAGAGTGTAGTATGTATATAAATTAAAGAGCACTTTTAAACGCTTCAGCCCGAACACAAAAAGAATGAAGAAATCTAATAACTAAGTAATATGAGAAGAGAGACTTCTATCGAGTCTACAGTTCGCAAATCTAAGAACTCTTTTTAAATCGTGTACAGAAAAAGTTCACGTACGATGCTCATGACGTACCCCAGTACGCCGGGCAATTGCGAAGATCCTCACCAGACTTGATGCCTTTATGTAAATGAGTCTCTATGAAAAATACTGTTTTTGGAGCCGTCTTTTGAACTTCCAAAACAAGGAAATATCACAGATGCCATAAATGGCGGGAGTAAATGATGAACGTTGGGACGTCGTAGAAAGTGTAGACGCTGTTTTAATTGCGTGGTTTTACCATTCACTAAATGACATTTTTAATTATAAACATTTTTTTACCGTTTTCAATGCCTAAGCCCGCTTAACCCCGTTTTTTGTAAGAAGACTTAAATGAAATGTAATAACCTTTTAAGTGAAGTCTAGGAGTTGCCTGGAAATGGCTACGTTACAAACCAGTGCAAAATGGATCATTCACGAGGTGCAAAGTGCCGCGAGTGCGACTTGAAGGTTCTCCCTGCAGTTTGATTGAATTATTTATAATAAGTGTTTACGTACCACGTGCATAAACGATTCGTGATTTTCTGCCTGAACAGCTCTGCCACCCTGAAGATGAGATCGAAATCCAGTTCTTATCCGGTCGTTAAATAGGCAGCCCCAAAGGAGCAGATGCCCTTTCGGGCAGAAGTATGGAAAGAACGTCTGAATGCCGATAGGCAAAATTTTGAATAAAATATTCTTCTGCATCCACTTGAAATTTAGTGCTTTCTTGGTGAAGAACTCGACGAGGACTCATTTTATTCCTCCTATTCCATTACATTCCGTTTTTAATGCCAGAGCCTTTAAGAAAGTCTGGAATTGTGACGACTTTGGCTCTCTCTCTCTCTCTCTCTACGACTTTTATTAACGTAGAGTGAAAGAAAAGTCGGATGCATCTCCTGGTAATGATTGCACTTGATTTGCATTTTTTCCTTTTTGGTTGCAAGCAAAGTCTTAACCACCATTTGTTTGTTTACATTTAATATTCTAACTGGATGCTGCAGTTTAGAACTTGCAACTGAGCGTACAGGCACGTGCGGACAGACAGTTAAAATACTTTTTATATATATTTATATATTATGTGCATATATATATATGTGCATATATATGCATAAAAATATACATATATATTGTGTGTGGTAAGTAGTTAAGCAGTCAACAGCAATAGCAGTAATAAAATGACAACAACATGCCAACAACAGCAAGTTGCGGTAGTTATCTTAACTTTACACTTATACTGGTAAAAAGAGTGGCAAGTTTTTATTGCTTTCCACATTCATCACTTCCTTTGACCGCATAATATCCTCGGAACTTTAACTTTAGCAACGAGGTAAACTTTTTCTTCGACTCCATTAGGCAAACCGAACTTTCAGAAGCTAAATTAACTCGAGCAGCAGCAATCGAAGAACTATAACATGCACACATAAACTCAAACATTAAGACATAAACACAAAGCGAATAAAATCCACAACAGACACACATCGACAACACTGTCAGTATTCTCAGCTAATGTCCTGTGTTTTCTTGCTATGGTAGAAAAAAACAAAAAAAAAAAAAAAACGGAACTTTTACATTTGTAATGAAATCTCTGAGTGCGTTTGGGTATGTGGGAGTGGGCGTGTGAATTACCAGGAATTCAAGTGTATTAAGCCATGCACTTATATTACGTGACTATTTTACACAACCCACAAAGCATACGTTAAGTGAATTGTTAAATGAAAACTCTTCACTACATGTAGCAACAGGGGACGAAATAGAAAGAGAAAACAACTAACAAATATCAATATATATATATATATTATATGCATGCATATATAAAACAAAAACACTACAAAAGCATACACATTTGGATATATTGATACGTACATATATATATATATAATTATACAAGCGGGTGTATGCAGTGGTGTTTATAAAAGTTTGTTACTGCAGAGACATTGTGCATCATATCACAATAAAACTTTATTTAAGTTACTGAAGAGGAAAAAAAGGACAGGGAAGGAAGCAGGCGAGCATCTTCTGACCAAGCAAGATGAATCTTAGATACCCTTCATGTAACTTTCAATTCGTTTTACTTTTCAGTTCGAGTAGTACGCTGCCTTCAGCTATCTAAGCCTTTGCAAATCTAATTTGACTAAACTGACATAATTGATAGCTTATGGTACTCCTTAGGCCTAATTAAATCGACTTTATTTGAACAACTTTGTTAATAATCTGGGATCGTTATCTACCCAAGCCGTTATTGTATCGTATTCCTTAAGGGGGTGGCCACGGTCGCAGCCTGAGAAGAACAAGTTCACTGACAATTTTTTTTCGATGGAAAAAAAAATAATAGAGTGATGTGTTTGTGGAGATTATCAAGCATGCGTTTATCTAATAGAAAAAAAATGTATTTTGAAGAGCCATTCTCGTGAGGCAGTATCAAGGCTCCCAACTTCCAACTTATTTCCAATTTATTTCCCATCTACTATAAGGCATATTGGGCTGTATTATATCGGTAATTGTGAACGACTTACTAAACCGTTCGGAGGCACTTTTGGAGTAAACATGAAGGTGTTCATAACGAGCGTCTGTTTCACAAGTTTTCAAAAATATCTTCGCGGGATTCAACGTTATACGCAAAAATGAGAAAAAGTTCATTTCTCATTCAAGTATAATTGAGTGGAGGAAATCCCAATGTGCGTTTGAATAAACGGAGGATAAATTGGAACTAAGTTGGAATTAAAGTTTTCTCATACAGATAAAAATTTGAATAAGCAGTCGCGGTTTTCCGAGGTTGCTTTAGTTTGATCTCGACTGTGGGCGTGTATGTGAACAGTTTACTTCATCCTGATAGTCTCAACTGGCCAGGGTATGGTTGTGCAAATTTCTCCTTCCTATTTGTACTTTTGGCACTGTTCCCGTTCACAAAATTTACCTGCAAAGTCTCCCAGTTTTCATAAAAATAGGTGTATGCAAAATACCCACAAATGCCCACAAATTTAATCTTACAAGTTTTCAAACTGAAAATCCTTTTATAATTATTACTAATTAAGATTATAATATATATAATAAATTATAATAATAATTACACGCGATATTCTCAAAAAAAAACACCTTCTGTCGGCTTTGCTTTGAACTACAATGTAGTTGCAAAGGCTAAGGAAATTACAAATACATTACACCTGACTTTCGACAGCGCATTCCGACCCTAATAGGTCTAGGTCATATTCAGGTCTTCCAGCTAAGTTGCTTCAATACATTCAACGACTAAACATAATCACATCCTGTTCTTCTCCATGACGGTAGGAAGTTGACATAAGCGATGCTTCGCTAATACTGCGGAATATATAGCATAATAAAAGCTTATACGTAACATTTCAAAGCATAAAATTTCTTCTGTTTCCAATCGTCAGCCTCTCTGCAGGTTGCTGCCGTAGGCTATCTATTACCATTACAATTGCTTAAAAGCCTTTCACAGATGGGTTAAATTTGTTGCGTTTCGATAAAGTTTGGCAGCTAAAAGTTTGTCATCATATGTTATAACAGTTATATAACCGTCTCCTGTAGTGACTGATTCTGGAATGTCCTAATTTCTCGCCGGTTTACGTAAAGAATCGCATGTAAAAACACCTCTTTGCGGCCAAGGTTATCCCAAGGTTTAAGTCACTTTGCACAAAAGTCCCGTCAACACTATCTATACGGGCTCTACGAATATCAGATATATGATTATAAATGGCAGCCCATTGCCTTTAATAATGAAATTGGACTTTTGGTTACCTAACTTGCTCTCAAATCACATAAGCCTCCCCACGGAAGTCCTGCGCTTTCTGAAAATGTCCTTTGACTTGAATTACTTTACAACTAAACAATTTCGGTTGAGAAAGGACATTCGACCTGTTACCCCCTTCAGTATTTTCACAGCTTTTCCTCGAACTAATTGTACGTTAACAACATTTTTTAAATTTATACTAACGTAACTCTATCAGAATTGGTTGGCAAAGTTGACAAAGATAAACCCAGTTAAAAAAAGCAAAGGCAACAAAGCGTTGTTCTCTGCCCCTTTGCTTTTCGTAATTCGATTCGTGGCAGAATACTATACGACAACCGTAGTAAGAAAAAGAATGACAGGAAAGGAATCTTAACTACGTTCAAATTTAACCTCAAATTTTTGGCCGCCTTAAACTAATTCTACACCTCACTATATATTGCTTATTCGGCTTATGATGATATCAATCTATTTTTTTTCTCATTTAATTTTTACCGAATATGAAACAGCGAACTGGAACCAGAAGAGACTCAGTGTAGCAAGAGCTTCCTTAGAAACTAATCTAACTCTTCTTTTTTTTTTTTAAGTTCTCGCCAATATGAATATAAGCGATTAACAGCGAATTTTACCTATATTCCAACGTCAATTTTCTTAGAAAATTCACGCTGTTGTCGTATATATATATATATAGGGTAGGTAGAGACCGTTGCAAAATAAACAACAAATTTATTACATTTTCCTGCGTTGAGTTTTCGAGTATAAAGAACAAAAAACATTTGCATGAAATTGTAATGACGGTAGTAGTGTCAATGATGGAAAAACTGCATCCATATTTATAAATGTGTTCGTAAGCTCGTGCATACACTTGAAAACAATAACGGCTTTTCAACAATTTGTGGTCGGTTGTTGCCTTTGGAAAAGTATGCTACAAACACAATTTAAAGACCACATAAACCGCACAATTTGCGAACGGCCATAGTAAAGTAACACAATTTACATTGTTCACACGCATATATGTATGTACGTACACATACACATACACATACGAACACTTATATATGTATATGTAAACGATTATTTGTTTAGACTTGACAGGGAACAACACATGCCTATATATACATATATATATATATATATATATATATATTTATTCGTGTATGCAATTACGCACCGCCGAATGCGGTCAAAGTTAACATTCATTTACCCAGAATCACACAAATGTAAGTCACACTTATGGGAGTCTGACGAATGCGTACGCGACGCTATGTTGGCAGGTGGAATGAATAGTTTTTAAATTAAAAGCTCACCAGCCTCATCTACATCGCATATGCATTACTTAAATGAAACTTTCTCCAGCCCGTATATTTGGTTTTTTTTTTCAATTTTAATCACCTTTAATGATTTTCGTTGGATTTAGAAACCAAAATAAATGCAAGCCATACCAAAAGCAGACACAACAAATAATTCCAATATTAAAATATTCTTATGAAATTTTTTCTTTTTTATTACTTAAACGATTGAAAGGTTCAATAATGTCATTCGATTAATAATTTTTTTTTAACCGAATATTTAGTTGATAATCCGTAATATAAAATATTTGTTGGAACGATATGAATTTATTGGTAGAGCCACTATAATATTTTTTCGGAAGGACAAGAGTTCATGTGGAATGTGCGATGTGAAGATTGCAAGAAAATAAACGAAATATATACAATATGTAGATAATGCTGTGACCGAACAATAAAGTGAATTTGTTTATAAAATGCAAAATCTTTATTTATTCTTTTGAATCTCGATTTCATCTCCGACACAATGCAGTTATGCAAACGTTTTTTCCATATCTCGAAACAGTCAGAAAGTCTTTTTCCGAGATGAACTTAAATATTTCCTTCCTTCGATTCGACTTTGATCTCCTCAATCGGATCGACAGCGTATTTCTGGATTGGAATACAGTGACTGTCAATCGTTATAGATCGAGGTTTCTTTCAAAACGATCTTGAAGGATCAACACAGCATGGGATAAATATCAAGGATTGTGTGCGTCTAACATTCAAATAACCATTAAGCTTGGCGGAAAAAATCCGTTATGCACACAACAGCGACATTTGAAAAAAACAGTCACGTTAGATAGTAAATATATATGTAAAATTTATATGTAAAATTTGCTCGTAATGAGTAATGGATAATGGACATGTTTTTGTTGGTATATATGCATATGTATGTATTTGTATTAAAAATCTGCACAAGGATACGCTAACGAAAGCAGCGCTTAGGCGACAATTGCCAATAAGAAGAAGAAATAGCAAGAAATTTACTGTCGATAGGCAGCATTTTTGTAAAAGTTTCTATTTCCGTAAAAGTTTCTAAGCCGTTAAAACATAACTCGGTCATCGCCAGTTAACACTTCATTAGTTCGCCATTAAAAGTAGTTGCGTTAAGAATTGCAAAAAAAAGTTTTCATATGAAATTATTATGTTAGTAATACATTTTTTTAAGAACTATGAACAATGAAGAATAAGAACAATATTCGCTTAAGAAAGTGAAAATCAATAAAACAAACGAAATGGTAACACAGCAACAAGTGCGAAACATACATGAAAAAGTGCGATTCTCAAGAGAGTGTCCTCGTATAAAAAACACATGAACGCAAACGCCTACTAATAAATGTTATCCATGGCGTAATGACCAATGAACAACAACAAAAGCAAAAAGTGAACAATAATCAACGTAAGAAAATATTAATCGAGAAACTCACAAAATTACTAGACTTCTTTACATATACGCGTGTTATTGTTTGAATATAAAACCAAGCTTAAAAGAGAGAAAAGAATTGAATAGAGAATTGTGAGCACTAATAGTGAAATTTGTTGTGTAACAGAGTTGGGCATTAGTCGATATTGGCTGGGATAACACAATAACCAGAAGGGAAAATGAGACATGCATTCGAAAAGCTTTGGTGCAAAATAAGTAGTCTGCCATTGATGACCATTAAATGCCCAACACCACATTGCTTAATACAGTTGTTCGTAGTGTTTTGCATCTTTTTATGTAATTCTCATTAAAATAACGTCTTATATGGGATGTGCTTCCATATCAAATACGTGCGCAGTCTTTACAAGGATAGGCGGCAAGATAGACAGACAACCTTAAGTCGATTCCGAAAGGGATCCCAAATCGATCAGTATAATAAATGGTGGATTTATTGAACCTCTTAAAACTTAATTTTTACACTCTACACCACTTGTGTTACAAGGGCTATTAAACTAGTGCGGTCGTATGTAATACGCAGAAGGGCTTAAGACAGATCCGCCTTCTATTATAACGAACGGTTCAGAATCATAATCTGAATTGATCTGAGCCTGTTTGTCCATCTGTCCCTCTGTCCGTCTGTCAATGTAAACTTGTGTTGAAGGTGCAGATCGCAATTTTTGAGATATTTCGGTGAAATTTGGTACAATGTCGTGTTTTGGCTCGGGAGCGAATCCTATTGAAAGCGGTTTGGATCGGTCAACTTTTTCGACCGCTCCCCATATAATGTCCTATCCTGAAAAGTCGTTATATGGAAAGAAATTGCAATTTTCAAAATTTCTCAGCAGAAGTGGCTAAGTAGTAGTATTTGGGCATTCTAAATTGATAATTGGACCGAATGGGGAAATTTTTCAATCTCTTCAGATAACGAAAACTGAAGTTCACATGACCAAAAGATATAATTCTCAGTGGTTAAGGAAGAAAACTATATCATAATAGTAATTTAACATAAAAAGACTAAATGCACTAAATTTGAAGCTTCTCGGCCTAATTTTCACGAAAATTGGTCCTTTGTAGTGCAGAAAAGCCTAAATTTTAATATGTGGTGATGGAAGTTGGCCCACAATATTATAGTAATTTAATACAAAAATGAACTCTACAAAATCTATACGCATAAAAAATATGCGTTTATATGGAAACAAGATACAATTTTTGTGTCCTATAATAAGGATAAGAATTGTGTTACACAATATGGTGTAGGATAGTTAATGTAGGTGTAGAGTGTGACTATAATGTTCTTACTTGTTTTTATTAATATTGCAACGTGAATTGTCTTTTGTGATTTTCGCGTACTTATTCAACACATTTTGGGATTAAGTTCGTATTACCGAATTGCGAGATATAGATTTACATACATTTTTCTAGAGATCTCCGCTTCGTCCGCTTGAATTTTGCGATTCAAGTCTCTTGACTCGACTTCCGTAGATATTCTAAATATTTATTAAATGAAATGTGGGTGGCAACTATAAATTAAATTTAACTAAAGTATACACTGTTCGCTTTTAAACAACACGCAATACTTACGCTTGACCTTTAACATCATTACTGGCATCATTACATAAACAATTGGAAAATCCAAAATCGGTCGTTTAAGTAGCTGTGTCCGCGATTTTGAGCAGGCATAAAGGGATAATAAAATAATAAAATAGTCTGAATAAAAGCTTCCATTCGATTTTTCATCGAATAGAAACCTTCGTGCGGTATCCTATCCAATTCTTCCTTAATTGCGGTTCGAAGCTCTCCGAGACTCGTGGGCGCCGTGTTTCTCGTTCGTATTCATTTCTGCAGCTCGTGTCAACGGTGCTCAATGAGATTGAGATCTGCGCTTCAAACATGCCACGCTATAACCGGCGCATAAACCTCCACCAAGCACTGGCGCACTACAGCAGCGGTATGTACTCTTGCGTTGGCAAGCATGAAAATGAAATATTCGTCGATAAATCCCGAAAAAAGCACTACATTTTCTTCCAGGATTTCTTCGATGTAGTGCCAGGAAGTCAAACCGCTTGATTGATGGTCGATATTGGGCCCTGTGATGAACATAAAGTCGTTTTGGCTTTCAGTTGCGACAAGTAAAGGATCATTAAACTGTATCGTAATATGTTTTCTGTTACTTCCACGTCGCCGGTCTGGTGATATCGCTGATATGCACGGCTTAAATTTAACTGGCGTACCACTTAGCTTTGGTTCTACTCAGCTTCAATTACCACTTCTGATGCTGCTTTCGGTGTAGTATCCATTTTCTTGTTCTGAATAGTCTTGTGCTCAATAAAGAACCTTTCACAGTGCGAGTTCGTATCCAAATGCTTTCGTGTCTATCAATCCCTGTTCTCTGATGCTCTTCAAAATCGCGGAAACAGCGCTTACTACAACGAGCGATTTTCGATTGCTACTCTAATGATTTTGAAGGTCAAGGATAAGCATTATGTGTTTTTCGAAAGCTAACAATGTGGGCTCTAGTTGAATTTAATTTAATAAATATTTAGGTTCGAAGTGACAATATAGGTGGTATGCGATTTTTTTGCTCTCCAGTGTACTATGCAGCTGTGCATAAATAAGATCCTTTTAGTTCCATTGCTGTCTGCGCAGAGAATTATTAAAACTGCCTGTCTATGTATAAACGACACGAGTCATTTATTTTCGATGCTGATTGACTGACGGATTATAAAAATACCGCAAAAAAGGGAAACTATGCGTAAATAAGATTTCGGAGAATCTCATTCAAGCTATACTCGTTTTTTAGGTTCAATTGCAGAAAATTTAAGCTCGAAAATCAGCCAACTCTTTTTTCATAAAAGAACAAACGTTTACAGTCATCATCTTATAACTCAATTACAATTTTTTAAAAAATAAGAATTCGATAAAATTCATACAAATATGAATTTGATGTAGATTTAAAGTCCTTAGATCATCGTGCATGCAACATCCAGCAGATACAATTGTTCCTCCGTAGCGCTTGAAACTACACAGCGTAAAATTTAAACTTTTACTTTTCGCGGATGTCTCGATTTGTTCAACTTCATAGGAAAGCTTGTTATATACGATTCATCTTTTTACACAGCTGAACTAAGCCTTTATAGATATATTTAACGATGGAAACAACGGCACCTGGTTACTGGAGAAAAGGAAAATTTTGCTTGCTTGAACCTTTAAAATATAACTTTAAAGTGAACACTATTTCAGTATATTGTAATGAATAAAATGGCAATGAATTGGAAAATCTTAAGCAGAACGAAGACATCTGAAAGTTTCCTCTTTGTTAGATAGGAATCGCATACAAAGCAGATAGATATTCACATTATTAGAAATCATTTATAAAAAGTTTTCATAAAAAATATTATGCATTTGTATGTATATGTATATAAAGATTAACAAATGATAACTGCTGAGCACTAAGCCTTTCTACATACAACATGTGTGTGGAAAGATTGCGCAATACTAAGCAAAGCGCTAAAATAATCTGTCAAGTCGTCATATTGTTTGAAAAATGAATGTCAAACAATGCCAAGCGATCGAATTGGTTATACACAGTTGGCTTAATATAATTTCACAAAGCATTGATTTAGATGATTCAACGCGACTGCAAAAGAGACTCTTAATGTCGTCTGCATGTCTATCTGTTTCTCTGCTTAACAATCTCTCTGTCTGTATGCATACTTGTAATGAAATAGAAAAGCAACATATTTATGTTCATATTAATAACGGCGTAATCATGTATACACATATATGCATACATGAATACATGCACATAAGTGTAAGCGTGCTTTTAAATGCGTTCCAATCAAAAACGATTAGATTTGATTTTCCTTTTTTTTTTTTCCTTCAAAGGTAAAACGACAAAAGCGATGGCGCTGGCAGACATAAGAAGCTTATCGATATCATTAGATTTTTTTTTCTCTTTTTTGGTTTCGCTAGATGAGTTTTTCCTATGTGCCTCTCTACATACATATACGTTAAATGTATGTATATATGTTACATATAATACGTAGAAACTTATGCACATATATTATTATTAATAAGTTTCCATCACTTGTATTGACTTGTAATCACATCACATTTTCTTTATTTAATAGTAATGTAAGTGAAGTTATTGTGTTTGTGTGCACATCCCTATTGTTACTATAAAGGGTGTCCCAAAATTTGTCGCCATAAAGTATTATCAACCCAAAAAAAAAAAAAACAGTTTGACAAGTGACACTTTAAGGTTAGTAAAAATGGAGCATTACACGCAAGAGCAACGCATTTTCATTGTTGAACAATGTTTCAAAAATAATGAAAGTTTGTCCATTTGGTTTATATCTTCGATAAGGAGGCTGGCCAAGCAATGAGTGTCACTGATATCGCGCCATGGTAAGCCGACTCTCTCCGTCTTAATTAGATGATATTGATGTGAACAACATGTAGTTCCAACAAACCAGTACCACTTGCCGCACATTCCGCGAAACAATTCAATTACTGCATGGCAAGTTCCATGGTCATGTGCCCAAACCTTGCGGTGATCAGCATTTCGATAAAAGAGCCAGCAAAGTCGTGGAGACCATTTGCCTGAGGTGCTATACTAAACTTGATATTATACTATGCACGTTATGAATCCATAAAAAATTATGATTAAAAACACAAACTTTTTTCTATTTAATGCAAATCTTGCGTTCATTTTGCGACACCCTATATAAGCTTGAAAACTTCTACGAACAAGATTTAACGGCTGTCATCTCCTCCAACATAAAATGACTTACGAGATAATTACGCAGTTTCGGATAAACTGTGTACGAAAGATATTTGGTGAAAACTTAAACACTGTAAAAGTGTTGAACTTTTTGCTCTTCACTTAGCGCCAGTCTATTAAATGCCAGAAATTAGAAGTCCCATCCAATCGGAACGTATCAATTGACCTTCAAGGCTAACAAATATCTAAGTTCTTATATTCAAAAGTAAGATCCTAATGCCTAATGGGAATAAATGGACCTCTGGACAATTGGGCCACCCGAAGAAACTCATGGAAGCAAGAACCCCAACATGACTCAATCTCTATCCTAGCGAATTGATTTATATCTGAAGCAATGCAGCGTGAACGATAGTTGTTTTCTTTGATTGCAATGATTGATCGAAACACACATCGCAATCTGGATCTGTTTTCGAAGTACTTGATGGAACGTGATACAAAGCATATCGCACCATCTCGAATTTCTATATGCAATTAAAACGTAACGAACTCGTACGGTTTCCGAAGTTGCTAATAAAAAAAAGGCATGATGTGCAAAAATTGCACAAAAAAGCTGATGACTTTTTTGGAGGTATTCCGCGCATTAAAAGCTGCTAACTTGAAATGATAGTGCAGACTTGGACCTCGTTACTTACTCTCGTTAATTAGGGCGACTACAATGAGCGATCCAACCAGACCTTATTAGAGGAAAATATTTTTCAAGTACTTCAGGTCGATAAGGCTTGAAAAATTAACGGGGTTGGAAATTTCCAATGCACTCTCCATACATTTCTTATCAGTTTGCATCCAACATTCCCGTATAGATTGAAGGTGAAAGGAAGAGTGAAGTCAGCTTGTATATTAGTGGAACTTTCCTGTTGCTGTAGAGATTATATTACGTCTTTAAACAAAAGCTTGCATAAATAGTTAACATAGTTTCCGCCTTTTGTTACAAAGGCTGGACAGAGCTTTGCGTTGGCAATACCAGGACATAAGCATTTTGGAAGCTAATGACAGACAGACGGTTAGGTGTACATCATATCACAGACATGGAACCATCCGTCTGAAGCTTATAGTTTAACGTCTGGCCCTCTGGACGACTTTAAAAAAGATTATGCTCTACAATATCTGGACAATATAGCGAAACACATAGCAAGCATAAGACATCAAATAGTATCGGTTTTAATTGTTACAAGCTCATTACTCATTCTCAAGATTCCTCTTTCTAAGTCATACGGCTATGTTTTCGTAGTGTCTTGTTTACCAAGGAACAAAACCATTACTCTTCGTTTCGCTCTTTAAGAACTCAACAGATTTTGAAAGACAAGAGAACAAGAAAAAAGAAGAAAAAATAAAAAATAAAAGAAAAGTTGCTTTTCCAGAGACTTGTGTTTAAATTTAAATAACGCATAGTGGAAATACATACTAATACATACTAAGAAGTCGGAGAAAGCAAACATGAAAGTGGGAGTAAAGACGAATATGGATATTAATTTGTCGTGTGGTTTTAATGTTTGTGTGACATAGTGGCAGAGAATATTAGTTTACTATATGGGATTACAATTCGCATTAAATGCCGCATACTAACATTTCAATTAACCGTCAACAACACCAAACAACATCAATAGAAGAAAAGTCTTGTATTTGTTTTTAGAAATCCATGTCAACAAAGGTTCGTTAGTCGCGCACCCAACGAAAGGTAATTTATTGTCAATGAGTGTAAGTTTTAAAGAGTGTTCTCGTCATCGTCGTCGTTATCGTTGCACATGGTAAAATTTCCTAACACCCGCCACGGGATGTACACAAGATTTGCCAAATGTTTGTAACGCAGAGAAATGTCTATAAGCGAAACTGTAAAATGTAAAACTATTTTGCTTTGGCCAGTGTAAACAGCGACATCAGTTTAGATATGTTTAACCGTGTCGTCCCTCTGATGGAACCATCACTGCAGCCTTGGACCGTGTCTAGAAGAACTAGAGAAATCTCAAGTTTATCGTTTTACCGTTTTAGTCATATTAAGTATGGAAATGAGTTAAATTGCTCGATCGGTCCGTCCAGGATTCGCTCAATGCTTTTCCTCAAATGCTGGCTTAAACATTGCATGACTTTTAGTTTGGCTTTTAAAATAAATTGATTTTGATCGATAACCGAATAAATAGAGACAAGAATTGAATATGGAATATGTGATGTGATTCGGATCCTATGACCAATGAGTGTATGTGCATTCTATTCTGCCATTTATTATCATGTCAACAGTATTGGAGGATTCGATAATGTCCCGACATTGTATCTTTCTTGTTCCAAATTGCATTCTCATGCCTGATGCCCTGTTTTGTTATTATTATTGTTGTTGCTGTTGTAGTTCTTGTTCCTTTCATCTACGTAGAAATTTCAGCACTTATTTGTAATAATCACAGTTGGATACTCGTCAAGTTGTTGCTTGTTACGGCACGTTAAGCCATTCGTTATTCAACAAAATGACTAATGTACAGTTTCATCTGAAAGCATCGCACACACACACACACACACACACACACACACACTTGCTCAGCTATCCACCTTCGACTCATAGACTTAGCAAACACAATGAGTTGTTAAACATTTATTGTTAGAGTTGCTTAATGTATTCAATGGCGCTTCATTTACTACTTGAATGACGAGTGATTTAAACATTTTTACTTAAAATTTCTGTTTAACGGTTGGTTGTCAGTACACCTTTCATTAGATTCGTTAGCTTTTAAATGGCTTTACCAGCAATTGAAGAGGTGAAGCTCTTCAAATTATTGAATAGCTTAAAAATCCAATTGTTGCTGATTCATCAGCTGTAGCTTTTTTTTTTATTTTATTTCTTAAAATAAATATGTTTTCTTCTTTTCCTTCTTAGTCTTTTCTTCTTTTTTCTTTTTTGCAAAATTCTCAATAGCTTGGAAAAGAATTTCTTTTTTTTTGTTTTTTTAGATAATTAAAACTGCTTGACTCTCCCAACGTCATAGCATCAAAATTTATCCCATAAAATTTTTGACAACGTGACTTCAAATGCTGCCCTTTTGCTACCTCACGATAATACAAGATATACAAGCAACACTCATTCACTTACTACATAAATATTTGCCGACTCCGCAAGCATAATGCAAAGTCTAGTCATTGGTAGTAATGTTGTTGTTGCAATTGTTGTTTATGGTCTTTCTAGTAAATTATCTAAGGTTAGCACGATTTTAACCGTACGCTAAAGTCGACCCACCTTTTAGTTATATCTGTGAGCTTAGCCTCTAACAATCAAAAAATATACTTTATTCACTATCAGTATTGTTACAGCAGCGACAAATATTGAAGTCTTGTCACGCAGAAATGTAAGCAGAAGGCGAATAACAGTCCAATGCTTTCTTTATACTACAACCAAAGCATTTCAAACGAAGCATTTTATTGTGGATGCTTTGAATTCGACCGGAGCTAATATTTGTTATTCATGAACTTTTCCATCAAATAAATGTTACATAGTAAGTCACGCTGAAAATGAAGACCTACACTCAAAACTACATTTTTGTTTTAGATCATGATGCTTATCTTAGACTTCACTATTCCCGCAAACACGTATATACACATCTTCTTGTAAAAGAGCAGACGTTAAACTATACGTAATATGCGAAAAAAGCGTATCTTAAATCAATTCTTGGAAATTATTTTCCACTGCTTTTTAGAATACGTAGATAGCACTGCGTGTTAAGGGACATAAACACAACAATTTGTTAAATGGAATAGTCGACAAGGGGGAAAGTGGGGAAAGGGGGTAAACCAAGATGTTCCCTCATTTCCTCTTAAGCCGTTTTCTATATTCCCCATTCACCGCCGTTAATGTGATCATACGATAGCTTTAAACTCGCACACGTGAAATCGTACGATATAATCACAACAGCTGGTTATCTAAGCTGGGAACAGCGTTGCAAACTTGAACGAAGTGAAAACAGCTGCCAACATAATGAAGTCTGCAAGAAAGTTGAAATAAATCTGATTTTACTTTTACAATACTAAGAAATGGAGGGTGCAACGGCACCATACCCTTTCAAATATGGAACATTACTGTCAACAATAATATCATATCGGGGTCTTGTTCTGCTAAGTAAGACCTTTTTGCCAATAAGCGAAGCATGGGAGATAGACGGAGGGAGAAAGTGGTGGTGAGTAATAGGACTTCTTTGGATAATGCGTAAACGAGATCTTCGAAGTATTTCTTCATATTAAAAGCTCTTACTTAACGTTTATGAAACTAGATAGCCATGGAGTGCGTTAATTCGTGGAGTTTAATTTCTATTCTACATTACAGTTTGTAGCAATGGAAACTCTGTCATGATTCGCGTTTATTGATTATAAACTTCCACTAACAATTGTCAACTTGCGTCAAGATGTGACTGGACTTAATCACCGAAGAAACATCATTGATGTATAGGGTAAATGGGAAGAGTGGCTGCCTAAACGGACACCTGATCCAGAGGTGATGGAGTTAAAGGGAACTGTGGATGATCTGTTGTAAAGAGCTTACCCACTTGAACACGTGCAAAGGACGTTAGCTGAGACTTCCTGAAAAATAGTATCGCAAAAAGAGATTCAAGTTGCGTGAACAGCTAATAAATTGCCGAAAAAAACCGCTCCTCTCCACCCTGTACTCGTTCAAAATCGTTACGGAGTTGGTAACTCTGCTTTGAAATTGACTGCAAATATTATTTTTTCAACAGAGACCAGAAAGACACACCTCTTCACGACAAAGCCCAAAGTTTCTCCGTTTCGGCAGCCACACAAACACATCTCACATAATCTGTATTATAAACGCATCTTTTGATTTTGAAAGAATTTCATCTCGCACACTAATCGTAAAATGAAGTCATTTCTTAATAAAATCGAATTCAAATTTTTTGTTTTTATTAAATTAAATTAACGTTAGTGCCGCTTTAGATTATTGCAAATGAATCTTAAATCAATCAATGTTTTAACTGCCAGGTCGTTAAACTGTTCAATGATTTTAAAATTTATAAAATGGATGTAAAAACAAATATATATTTACATGCTTAAGTATGTGTACTCACCTATTTTCGTTACATGGAATGGCAAACCGCAGACATACGTGGCTTCCACATCATTAACTGTCAGTTTTCAAACGATTGGTCTTTTTCACGCCTTTTTTACGTTTGGACGATGTGCTCAATGGAAGCTATCAGCATTGATGTTTCAACCGAACATACCACCGCAACACATTTATGCAGTAGGCAGAGTGCTTGCATAACAACTGTGGACATTCATAGCCATTGATACGTGTCAGCGGATGGCAATTTATTCTCATTAAAATTACAATATCTTTTATATGCAAAAAAAAAAAAAAGAAGAAGAAGAACAACCGACACAAACTTATAGTGTAGATATAAGTGCACAAGTTTGTCCATTGCAACGTTTTCTAGGTCTTCTACCATCAGGTTTTCCAATCTCAATAATTACAGCGTAACAATATTGAGAAAGTGAGTGAATGAATGACTGGTTCAACTACTTGGATGGCATTCATTGTGTCTGCGTGTGTTTGAAGGAAGCAATCACATTAAATTCAAGTAACTGACAGTTAGCAATTCATGTTAACACCATTTGAAGCGGACATCATGCACAGAGCACAACTAAACGTAAGCAACATTAAGTTTCCAACAACGATTTCTAACACAACAGAATGAAGAACATTAAAATTTTGTCTGCTTGTTAAAGGTGCTTAAATATTGTAATGAACTCCAAGTTCATGCATACGTGTAGGTCCTCCTCTAACCTGATAGCACGATATTCTTGTTTGTTCTTGTTGCTCATTTTATTCGCATATAATTGGAGAAAAACTCTGTCGATGAGAACCTATACACGTTGGTTCGTTTCTCTCTTAAATAAGGACACGCGATTGTTTTTATAGCCAACGCAACGAATTTGTCTAAAATTTCGAACTCACAGAATTGGGTATAAAATGAATGATGGACGGAATACTATCGAAAATCGAAAAAGCCATTCTCTTGCTCTTATGGTAAATTGCAGTTACGATCGCGAAACTTTTCTAAAATGTAGAAATTAGTCGACCAACGAAAAATGCTCGGAGAACTGTTACTTTAGCTGTTTAATATAAGTGAAAGTTAAGTTGAATCATATGTGAGAGGGAAAATGGACTCGTACAATATCGAGACACCACCATAGAGCAAAGATTGCACTTAGATTGATCATGACAACGACGCCGTCATTGAAAAGCTTTGTCACCAGCAATAAATACTAAAATTGGACCACTTACTAAGAGCAAAATTGCCCAGCAATGAAACCCATTATCGCTTTATTTCTTGTTATGACAGAAGTCATGAAAGCAAAGTAAAGCCTGTCCAGAAACCACTAAAAGCATTCAATATGTCGCCGATCCGGCTGCACTGACCAGACGCAGAAAATATTTTTCCCGTACTATCCCGGCATAAAGAAACCTGGTTATGGTTATAATTCATTTTACGTTTTCCTACATCTGTTTCTTCAATAGCCTCTCTAAAATCGAAATGTGAAGGCTTCGTTTGAAACCAGTGCCCTAAGAATCATGTGTTCGTGTGGTGTGGCAATTTTATTATTTATTCCAAAGTGTGCTAATTTGTTTTACTAAATTTAAAAAATAAGTCAATTGTATTTTTTCCTTTTTTCTTAAGTCTCTCAAAGGCGCCTTTAGAACAATTGCTTTTTATATGAAAACCATACATCACCTCCCCTGCCTTTCGAAAAAGCCAATCTATTTAAAGAGTTGTCTTTAATGATTACTATCTTCACAGTTTTACATTGAAACTGGTTTAGTAGTGGACTCACTGCACAGTCGTCATAGAAATGTAAGAAATGTTCGCATTATTGTTGTTATTGTTATTGTCGTTGCTGTTACAGTGTTAGTATTAGGTTATGCGCTCAAATTGATATTAAATGTCTCTTTAATTTGACTTTATGCTCTTCGTAGTGCTTGTATTTGTTTTATGGTGTCTTGTTGCCTGATTAGAACATAATTTCAGGATTGTTTTCCCCCATAAACTGAAAGTGCAAACGAATGAAAATTATATTTGCAGTCATGGTGTTATGGCAAACATATCTATTTATATATATTTTCTAGGTTTACATTAAGTAGTGTAATACACTAACTATTCAACTGATGGGTATTAAAGTATTCGTTGTAAGCCTTATGCAAAAAAGCCGCGTACTGGCCTCCCTCTTGTTTTATTCATGACAAGAAATTAAATTTCATTAAAATGGTGCGCGGTAGATGTTGCGAACAACAACTTCGTTAAGCGAAATTAATTAAACAAAAGAAGGCCGCCTTGATTTCAAGAATTGCTGAAAAAAGAAAATATAATCAAAGAAAGTTATGTGCATCTGGAAACATATGTTGGATACGCACGATCTGATTCATACGTTCATAGATTGTGAAGCTTTTTTTTCGTTCTGAAGCGATTATATTAGTTTGCTGGATTAAGCGCTTCCCTCACTGAACTTCTTTCCCAGCAACCAAATTGTCCATTGGCTGTGCAGTTTATTACTGCGCTCCGACCCGCTTAACCTTTTAAATTCTGCACCCACTCAACAAATTTTGGGACTGTTTCCAATCGCACCGCTGACGTCGCCAATTGCGACAATTTTTCTTATTTCTGCTTTAAATTTGAGCTCCTCGAACGTGATCGTGACGTAATGCCTCTCAATTTGAGAATTCATGAAATGCAATTCAATCGTGTACGCTACCATTTCCGGCTAACTTAAGCATATGCGCATATGCGTTTTTCGGCCGAGCTTGACAAGGAAGTAAATGCGAATCGTTGACGACACTCGCGTTTACGGTCGCCCTGTTTTATTTCAAATTTTTCATCTAATTAACACAGGAACATATAAAGGGTAATATTTGCTTAACATCAGATAAAACAAACAAAATAGAATAAGAGAGTACGATACAATACAACGTCTAGAGAGTAGATATAAGTTTAGCTAAAAGGAATGCTATTTAAGTTTGTTTTCCACTCTGGGAGCAGCAAAGCAAATTTCCTTTCGTTCGGAAAACATTCACTTTCCTTATCAACTCCTTCCTTCAACAGGAAAATTTCCTGCGAGGGATAAGCTGGTACCTTTGCGTTTGAAAATTGAGAGCTTCCTCATTTTGGAGACAAAGAGAACACATTGAAAAGAAAATTGTAATTTGAATGCCCGGACAGGAGAATCCAGACGCAGTTTGAACGCAATCTGTCTAGAGATTGTCCAACATCTTCGACAGTCTTAAATGCAAACTATTGAAATGTGGTGTACTTATGTAGAGACATCTTTACTCTCCAATCCTTACAGGTTTCAGTTTTCGCACTCAATGGTCCTGCAGTCCACCGTAGCTCTCTTACTGCTTGTTTCTCAGTCCCATTGTAAGCCTTTTAGGCCTGAAGTTGTCCTTTCCGTTGTGTCAAATGTTTACATTTACCAGGCGACTGCACGCAAACACCACGGCCTTTCCCTCTTTTCTCCCTTCTACTCCTCTTAATCCCGTCAGATAGACTAGTCTTGTCAAATACGTTATAAAACGAAAATGCGCTACATACTCAGAGTCCTTCACACATTAGTCTTAGATGTTGCAAAACGAATGACAGCATAATTGTCCCTTCATTTTTCGGTGTAGAGTAAATTGGAAATTACATTATCCCTGTACGACACAATCGTCGTAAGAAAACATGCTTCTTTCAGTTTACGACACAAAATTGTTCCCTTGTTGTTAAAAGGGCTTATCGTTTACTGTAGACAGACCCTTTAATAGACTATTACTGCGTTGCATGAGAACATTAAAAATTTACATATTTTTTGATTTAGTGAGTGTATAAAACGTGTTTTCTATTATGTAATCAATAAGGCTTGACAGGACATATGATACAGATCATAAGTGTATGTTTACGAGTGTGTATGCAGCGTGTATTTTGACTGTGCATAAAAAAGTTCAACACTTTTGTACGTAAACATTCATTAAAGCGATTATTTATGGAGTTCAATCTATATGCGCTCATCTTAATCATTAAAGCATTAATGCATATTTGCCTCCATATACACATAGGTTCCTACATACACGTACACGCAATTATTTAGCAGCAAAGTTATTCTTTATAAAGTCACAACAAGCCGACAAAAGTCATCCTGTGGCTGTTGCTTGCTGCACAACATGGAAATGATGTCGATGGCGATAATGATGGTAGTGGTCGTGATAATGTTGATGGCGGTAATGGTGGTGGTTAGTCTCAAACTAAAAGATTAATGGAGCGTGGCAATGTATCTAAAGGCAGGCCTGATCGCCTGCCTGCCTGCCTGCCTGTCTTACTGCTCGGTACCCGCCATCATTTTTCCCATTTTGATTATCGCACAAGCACATTGTCTGCTAATCGTTAAGCAAACATTTACATGATAAAAAGCAAATAAAATCGTCTGCATGCCCGTTTGGCTGGGTAAAGAGTGGAGAGAAGGCAAATGCATCAAACAACACAATCCGCTCTGAAGACGAATAAATACATACTTTATGATATGATATGAGTTTCAAAAAAAAGAGAAAAAAAACGAAGAGGAAGATGAATAAACACAACGCAAGAACATTTACTTAACAAACATACCGTTGATGAGAGACATTTAAATTATTTGCACAGAAACTCAGATGTGACACCTCAAGAGACAACAGAAATAACAACAATAACGAAAACAAAGCGGTTAAAGCACTGAAAATGAATTCAGTAAATTATCTTCAGATTCAGTACGCATTTTAATCGAATTTCACTCATCGCATCATGAACATCAATGTCCGGGGACGTTACATATTCAGTCAGTCTATAATGACATTCAATGGCCAACGCATTCGCACACAGATGACTGATATTGCCGGCAGAAAAAGCTGATATTGAAAAGAAGTAAAATAATGCACATGAATAGTAAAGTGCCGTGTTCAACACCTTCCTGTTTTGCATCGTATAATTACCAGATTTATCTATAAGCTGCCCTTCTCTTCTTTCACGATTTTTTTTTTTTTTTTTTGCCTTTTGCTTTCCTTCGCTTGGCCAGTCGTGACTGCGAATGCAGCTCTCTTGGTATTTATTTTTAAGTGTCAATTTTCATTCGTCTCTGCACATTCGCTTATCGTTGGCTATTCATAATAGAGTCCAGTATTTACATAATGGCGACAACTCGTTATCCCTCAAAAAATTCGCTTTTTCATTATTTTCTTTGTATGTAAATCTCCTTCAGTTTATCATGCGCTTTATGGAAAATACAAAACATTAGCGGCGTTGAACTATTCCGACACAAAATTTATCCAAAACCAAAAAAAAAAAAAAAAAACAACGTTTTTTAGATTAAGTCAAAGGAAGTTGTAGATAAAACAAAAAATTGTATTTAAAAACTGCACAGCTTGGTGTCCCTTATCATCTGCGAATTTCAAAAAACTCGTAATTATGTAAATAGCGTTCGGAGAGAAACGCTTTGAATGTTGTTAACTAAAATTATTCTGAAAGCTTTTCCAATGAAAGAGTAAACCGATTAAGATTATAATATGTTTAATATAAAGAAACGAAACTAATTCTTAAGTACTTTATTTATGTCAATGACTGACGTAACTTTTTCCCGAAACAACAATTTTTTTGTCATTTTATCCGTCTATCTGTTTGTCAGTCCCTCCGTATAATGTCTATGGCATACAGAGGGTTGTCTTTGTGCAGGGGCTGAAGGACCGATATGTGGAAATATTTATCTTTACTTCTGTTGTAGTTCGTGAGTAAGAAGCAAAAAAACAATTTTCTTCCGGTTTGAAAATAAAGTTTACGTGGCGCTCTGAGCGTGTCCTCTGAACGATTGGGCCCATTTTCAATACCAACCTGCGTACAAAAACTTCCAATGTTTCTCTCAAATTTGAAACTAAAAGCTCCTTTTTTGCTGCCAGGCCAATATTTAACACGAATTTTACATGGACTGACCGACGGACTTGCTGAAATCCACTCAGAATTTGATCCTGATCAAGAATAAGTATTCTACATTGAGTCTCTGAACCTCTCTGGGTGTCGGAGTCTTGCAAACGTTTTCACAACATGAATATAGCTCCCATCACACGCCAGTGGGAATGCAAACTTGAGCGCATATTCTGCGAATGCTCCTATAGAGTCTGCACAAAAATGGAAAATATCGACCGCGCCTATCCACTTTAATATAGTGTCAAAACGTCATTCTTTTATCGATTGCTTGGGGTCATAAAAAAGAAGATATCGCCTTCAAATTCGGCAAAAACTTTGCTCGCACGTCGCTATTAAAAATGGGTCAAATCGGTCAAAAGGCGAGCTCGCTGCGCAGTATTATCCGGCTTGTTTGCTCATTGTTCATAAACAACAATAAAAATTTGTATATTCTGTTCTAAAGTAGTGGTGAGAGGCACACAAGAGTCTGAATACAATTTCCTTACTTTTTTGTTGTTCTTGTTAATGTTGAAGAGCCGCAGGATATTCGTTGTCGGCTTAATCAAGTTAAATGTGAAACTTTATCAAATTGAAGCTTTGCGTCGATCCCAAAAAAGAGCAGTAGAATATCTGCAACTTCTTTGGGGAAACGGTTGACGAGCGCGTTTTAAGTTCATTCAGAGCATTCTGACAATATTTTGGGTATGATACGAGCTCTTTTACGCCTGGTGTCGCATATCGTCGGTATGACGAATCCTTTGTTATAAAGGAGGAGGATCCTAAACATCTTATATGATTACGCTATACGTTTTTCTGCTTTTAGTCTATTGTGGTGAGATTATTTCACTTCTACAAAGTCGTTTTGAAGGTCGCCTAAGTGCATTAAAGACAATTTCATGAAGAAATTTCATGAAAACCGTTTCTCAATCACCTCGTGAATAACAAGAAGAAGCGAGTCAGACCCTGCTATAGTCATATTGTATATGTTGTCAATTACATTGAAGGTTGCAGAATAAGTTTTGATATTCTGGATATTGCGTATACAGAGTTTATCGATAACATTCCGTTTATATCAAACATTAATGACGTCCACAACCAACTAAAATCGCAGGGATATTTGAGGCATCCAGCGAAAAGAATAAGACTTGTCGTTGTATAGCTTTCTTCGCAACCAATTACATCTCTCCCAATCCTTTCCTTTTTCCTACAATACTCCCTATGGGCAAGGATTAGGCCATCGCGCCGTCCTCTCGAAGGCACACTCCTCGCTACCTTATCATATATATATATATATATAGAAAAATAGAAAAATTCGATTTTTGTTTTTCTCTTTAAGAATCTCATTTTTCTACTTTCATTACAATACAAAAGCATTCACACACATAAATATGTTTAGCCATATAGATCTACTTTTATAATTCTTATATTGTGTTTTGTGTATATGTCCGGCGTCACCGACGTACATCTACTTAGTAAAATAACATTTTATTCTTGATTTAATTTTGGGATTTTATTTCATTCATTCTATTGATTTGGTAAAGAGTCAACTACTATGCCTGTGTGCCAGCGGGTACGTTTGAGTTCACATTAAATCTTTCGGTTCTTTCTCTCTTCATTTTCGAGCCAAGTAAAACCTGTCATTTTATGTGTGTGTTTCTTTGTACCTTATCTACTTTTAATGCCGTTTGTATATATGTATGCATATATATACCAAAGCATATAGCACACAATATATGTATAAGAACAATAAATGGATAAATAAAATTTGATTCGATCATGTTTTGATTGTAAGAACCCATCTGACCGGTTTATTTGTTTTTATTATTGGTCTTAAAATATAACTTGTAATGCGATTGAGCAGAAGATGAAAATTGAAATCTCGAACACGAAAATATTGATAACTTATTTACGCTTAATACGATTTCACTTTTGATTGAATGTCGTCGGATGATATAGCTCAATAAGCCATCATCCACGTAAAAAAGATCGACTACATTACACAGAAGGACTCTCCCATAGATAATCAAATCAAACATAACAAATAAATCTAATAAGCTGGAAAGAAAAACATGTATATGCACACACAAGACCACCCACGCAAAAACTCTCACACACACACGCTCTTCTCATGACAAACTTTCATGGATGATAAAGTTAGTGATGTTTTTGGCTATAAGGGAATCGGCACGGAAGAAAAATTATTTTATTTTATTAAAACTTTCAAAAAAATTACTTGTAGAGAGTAAGAAATTTAGAGAAATATCTCGTACTCTACTGTAGGGGAGGCTATTTACATTTGCTAATATATTTGCAATTGTAAGCAAAACAGAACACACCGGCATAACGTAAGAAAGAAGAAATGTTATCAGCTGTTTGAACGATAGTCGGTCATTTTAATAACTTTTCCTGACTACTTGAAGACCATCCCTTCTGGTTAATATTTTGATTTGAATCTCAATATTTCAATAAAAACAATTCGGTTACCTACCCTCCTGTATCCTTAGAGCTAGCTTAATCCCTTAAAACATTAGCAGCGCGCAAGTAGCGAGCTTCAACTTTTCCAGGGCCCGCCTCGAAACATTTAATGGGTCTTATTATAGTCGAACCCTGTCATTTTATAAATGCTCATCGGATTCGTTTCAAGCCTTGATTTTCTTCTACTTGTTTAATTATTACCCCATTGGATTAGTATCGATCCATATTGACGGGAATTGATAAATTTTGCTGTGCATTGATCTAGTGGCCCCATCTGCCTGAGTCTATGCTAAAGGCCGTAGTGAGAAATGGATAGATTTTAAAGTCAGCAAGCTTCGAATCTTTGCACGAGCTCTTGAACTCTTGAGCGTTCTCCACTATCGTCTGCGTTCAAATAAAGCCTTAATTTGTTCGAACCCAACAGTCGCACCTGCAGATATAGTTGATCTCACATTTAGTATTCGTCATTGTCAAGTGACTATTTTCAGATTTTGTTCTGCGTTAACTCATGACTCATATTGTATTGTATATCTAAGTTCCATGCGAAAATTAAGCGAACTTCGAGTTTAAAAACAACGATTCGTTAAACAGTCTTAAGGTTCTATCCATCCCGAAAGTCATCGCTAATCGAACTGGATGAGTTTTTTGTTGCTAATGTACTAGTTTAAGCGCAGTCCAAAAGGTCTCCCAATTGCTTATTTCACCCATTGGTTTTTATACCCCATTTTGATGCCTATATGTATAAAATATATATCGTTAGTCACGTATATTGCTAAGCAGGTCCGCTGAGTAGATCTGCTACGCTTCCCGATTCTAAGAGTCCATTATGGTACGCACAAATTTGAGAAGACAAATAAATACTGAGGAATTTCCATGAACAATGCCATCTTTTACCGATTTGGCATTCGGTGAAGGACGCCATACCATGGATATGCAATTATTAAAATACTTCCAGATTACGTGATGCTAAGAAACCCTCAACCTCAGGCTTCCCGCCAACCGTTAAAAGTGTATGAAAATCTGAGCGCAATCGTTGTCGACAAAACAGGTTAGAATCCATTATGCTGCTTGGCGATCTACCGACGTGTTTCCTCTAACAGAAACCACGGAAATATGGAGATTTTTTTCCCCATAGTGTCCCTGCCAGAGATATTCAAGAAGTAATTGCCCATATATAATTGGACCTGAGGATTAATAGGTACGCTGAACAGTAGTAGCAAGTCTGCGTCAATATGGATCTAACCCAGAATTGTGTAGTGAAGTTATTGAAGTTACATGCTGCTTAAAATTTAACCTTAATTTTTGTGAAATCATTTCTTATATTACGGGTATCAGGAGTCCAAGGACAGCCTGGGCCTACGAACAAACTTTGAGAAAATTACCTTAAATTATGGTGGCATTCAATGCCTGAAGTTTTCGCTAAGCTTCACTGTTGCCAAAGGCAACGGCATGGTTTGTTGGCCCGGCTTCATTCTCGAACTTCAAACTTTTTCCTGAGTATCCACAATTCGTCTTAAAGTCTCTTACAGTTCTGTTCGCTACTTTAGATCCACTTTCACTGTAGAAATAGCATAATCAAGTGCACATACATACAAAAATAGTTTTGCAAAATCTTAATTTCTTTACTTTGCATTGTTAAAAATTTAAAAACCTACATATAGATAAAGTTTATACGTACTTCGGGTCGGGAAACCAAGTAATGGAGGAGTGAAGCAGAGAGATATTTTCAGCACACAATTTAAAACAATTTAACTTAGAAAAACTTAGCTTTTAATGCGTATGTATGTTAATGTTGCTAACAACAATTTGTCTGATACAGAAAAATACACACACGCATGCACACGGAGGCGCATTTAAGAATAACACAAAACTCTGATACATCTGTAATACATAAACGCAGATGTATGCGTAGACACAACAAATTACTTCGCCACAAATGCAAGTCAAATGGTTTCTGTAGCAACATCAAGCGAAAGCTATAAAAGCCACCATCATCAGTACCGCTACTACTATTACTTGTACTACTGCTACCACTACTACGGACAAGCGATAATAGTCATGCACTTTTAGTTTTAACAGGAACAACAATAACGTCAACCAACACCATCACCACAGCTATGTCTACTAACTGCCATCGCAGTGTTGCTGATGTTGCTTATGGTGTACACAGAACAACATTCGTAATAATTTATTGCTGTATTGCTATCTGCAAGTATGTGCACACACAAGTGCCTGTATATATACAAATACAAAGTTACTTATGCACTCTTAAATGCATACTTACATAAAAATAAATATTTGTAGAGAAATATTTTTTTTCTCTACGGTTCGTTTGCGTGCGCATGAACACAAATATTTATGATGAAAATAAAATATAAATAAATACGAATATTCTCACAATTTCTTTAACCATTCTTATCTTAGCCTAAACGTGTGTTTGTGTGCGTGTGTTGAAAATACGAAAATGTAACTGTGCATTGTGCACATGTACATGCACACATCTACATGTTTTCATATGTGCGATTTTGTGAAAGTCAGTTCCAAGTTAAAATTTATCTAAAAAAAATGTCGAAAGGAAGAAATCATTTGTGCCACCGGAACATGTTTAAAAATATGCAAAACCAGCAAACTTTTTCAGGTTAAACGTCAAACTGTCTGAAAATTATAGAAGCCAGACAATTTCATTCTTAATAACGTTGATATTTTTTTTGTTTTGATAAATAGACTGAGAGTATATGTGTAAAAATCCACTCTATTAGGTGGGCTAGAAAGATACGCCGACTTGCTCGTCAGCTTTCTTAATGATATTTCATTTTCAACATTTTTTAGGAAAATGATCCTTTTAAGGATACACCTTTCAATTGTGTCCCGTTTATCTGTTTCACTTAGGATTCTCCTATATTCAGATATCCATTGAATCAAATGTCTTTCCAATGCAATTGCGTCAGCGTTTGACTCAAACTGACGAATTATTTTCCGAATTATTTATTGAAAGCGAAACAGATTTAATGGCGTTATATACAGTACATAGGGACGGAAACCTTTCCTAGAATGGCGCATTCAAGTCTTGAGTTAACTGCCTCGTTTTAGAAATTTTCGAATTCTTGCCTGATGTTTTCCTGTACTTAGCGGTTATGGTTTAAGCGGAACGAGAGCGGAACTACCTGTTTCCTGATCTCTGTGGTTGCTGAACACGAATTTGTGTGCCTTTGATTTTTATCTATAAGACGCATTTCAGCAAATTGTTCAACAAATTTTTTAATTACAAAATCGCAAGGCGATCCAAAGTTTAGTTAAAAAAAGCGGGTTTACGTACATTGAAGTACATATTTTGTTGTGATTCCTCTCAGAAATTTGTTTGTATTGATGACCATTTAGATGCTAATAAATACGACGTACACGTCTTTAGAAAGACGAAGGTCGGCAATTGGAGCTTTCAACTTTTCGTTTGAGTTTTTGAAGCAATCTTGGCGGATTTATGAGAAATGCCTCTCATTTCTAAGCATCCCCCGTAGGATATGTGCGGCAAATCTCCTTTTGGCGAAAGTGCCTCTCTCTTAAAAAACTTTTGTTTCCTTCTTGATAGAGACGTGGAACCAGATGGGAAACAGGCAGATTTGTACACAACCCGAATATCGAACTCTGGAAGCAGCTTACCGACAAAAGCATTAGTAGATGTAGAGCAGTACAGGTAATTACAAACGTCGTCGATTTAAATTGTCCGCCGTTGTTTCATTAGCTCTTTTTATTTGGGCGCATTCTGACGTGAAATAAGCCATTGTGGCTTCAATGAGCTTTTCGACCTAAAATAGCAACACTCAAGTGATTGTGAATTTTCTCAAAATATTTATTCGGTCCACATTACTATGCAGAATACCTTATTAGGCAGAGTTCAAGTTGCGCATATTGAAATTACAAAAGCCGTACTACGGAAGCGTACTACGAATTTTCTCAAACTATTCAATAGATCGGCGCTACTGTGGGGCAAATTATGTTAGGTAGATTTCGCGTTGACATTCGAAGCAAATAAAGAGCAATTCATACTATTGTGAAATAGCCCTGCCTATGTTTGCAGCCTACCCACGAAAAATTAATTTCAATTATAAATACGTGCAAGCATTCCTCTCCACTTTTTGCTCTAAATAGAAAATAAGTTGACCGATAGAAATCGAGTGATATTTAACATAGAATCAGAAATCCCTCCATTATAAGCTTGAAAACGTATCAATTAACTGCCGACACTATATCAGACATTCACCGAAAATTTTGTACACTGTTGGTCACAATATTCATCTTAATTTCGATAAAACGAAAAATAGGCTGTTAGGTCTTTCCTCTACCCGCTCTTGTCAGGATGTTTTGGTCGAAATATTCAGGAGGTTCACTCTAGAACGTGCACTACGCACAGGTTCTCCTCATGCTTGCAGTTTAATAGCAGCTTAACAAGATCGTATGTAAACTGATTTATGCATGTTTAACATTTTCGGAAGACGTACTTCTATATGCTCAGGTGTTCAGGTATGAGTTTTTTAAAAGATATTTTTTCAATAAAATTTCAAGAAACTTTTTTTTATTATAATGCATCTACACGCATATGTCAAAGGGAAAGACAATATTCGAAATAAAACGAGTGTGTATATGAAAATTGCAGAAAGTTTAACTTCATTACAAGTGAAAAAAAAAGAAGATCTAAAGGGAGAAAAACAACAATAACACGGACACTTATGTTTGTCAAAAGATGAAAAATTTGTTGTTTTACACTCGCCCCGCTCTTCACTTTGTCAATGTGAAGTTTTATTGCGTTTTAAAAGTTTATTTCCGCTTCAGTTGTTGAAGAAGCCAAAAGAGCACTTGAAGTTATACAAAAATAAATTCGGAACAAAATGCCAGAGATGAACAGGACAACGCCAAAGTACAATACACTGAACTCAAATCATGCACTTTATTTTTAGTGTGTTTGTAATTTCAATGTTAATATTACATACGTGTATGCCCAAATGCAGTCAGTCTCTTTGAACAATTGAAAAGGAAATGATGGCTTCATTTAGGAAAGTTTATGTTCATAAAATACATGAAAACATGTACACAGTGTTATCCCACGCGACACTTGCTAAAGTTTTTCCAAACATACAAAAAGACAAAAAAATAAATAAAATACACGAATCAATTTCCGACTCGGGAGAGAATGGGTGTTTATCAAACCCAGAGGTAGAGATGGAGAAAAGCAAAGGCAAAAATAAGGTAACAAACCATAAAATATTTACACAAAATTTCCCCAAAATGTATCTATCAAAAAAGGTTTTAGTCCGCTTTACATAGCTATCGCAGGAACGAAGAAGGAAGGGGGAGGGAGACCAAATGACTTTGAAATTCGTTAGGCAGAGTGAAGCAATTTTTGATGTTACGAAAATGAGAAGTTATTCGCGTAAATTAATTTTCTTTAAAATAAACGACGATACCTTTGTTACATTTAAAGGGAAATAAAGCAAATAGTCCTCTTCTTCTTTTACTTTTCATTTTATTCCATTCCACATCGCATTTCTACTGGTTTTATAATATTAAAGTAAATTTGGAAATTTAAGAAACGCCAACTCAGTGGCGTACGTTTTATGTTTTCTCGAGATGTTGGATAAAAGCCTAATGAAATAGCAGTTGAAAGTAAGATCATGTTCTCTTACAATGGCTATCCATACGGATGTAAATATGAAACCGGAATTTTTGTATAGAAAATACACGTCCACGTATAAAAATGATAAAAAACACTTTGTTCGATGCATTCTCCATCGCTAGCTACATACGTTTCCTAACCGCCTGACGACTTGCATATGTCACGCCGTTAAAGATCCCCTCCTTATAGCGCGGACCATTCATCAAACGGTTTCTGTTCGCGAATCGTTCAGAGTTGCTTAACAGGTGCGTGACACATCGATGCAAACAATTGGTAACCGGAAGAGCTCGATCCAGGTGAGAAAGTCGCGTGAGCAAGCGTTTTCTAGTTGAGTACCTTGAAAGGGTCGCTAATGACCTTGGAGTGCGGATGGATGGGCATTGGACAACAGGTAAAAAAAATCCTTACTGTGCTTTTTTGTGATATTCTTGTCATTTTTTTGAGAGCGAGTCGTTCAAATGGATTAATTATTGTTAGTAGCGTTTGTATCGCCTTATTCCATATCGATTCGATCTTGCCAGACGTGGATAGTCGCCAGCGGACGCTCTTTCTTTGGCACAAAATTCGACGTGTTAGAGGCTGTTGCAAAGTGTACTGTTGCATGAAACTTGTAGTGTTATAAGTTGAAAATCCTTGTCAAATATCAACAAGAGGAAAAGGCGCCAGTAACGCGATTTGGCTGTAAACCATAGACCAACAGCTAAGGGCTCGTACGGGTATATTTCGGCTTCAGATTTACATACTTAGTATATTAGAAGTAAATTAGAGGAGAAAAGATAGGATGGTAGACTATCAACTAAGGTTGAAAGCCAAGCCGAAAAAACCTAAAGACAACGAAAACTTGGGATGATTACATAGATTAGACTTTTCGAATAGTCACAGAAACTTCAAATGTTGACCGATCAAGAGTCTTCAAATGTCTAAAGCTTACTGCAAGGATTCAGAAGCACCGACACGGAGCAAGTATACCTCGAACTACATAAAATGTTGCTGCAAAGTTACTACGAAAGGGCTCTTGACGGAAAGTGCGTTATTTGAAAGAAGTGAAAGTGTGAAAATATATTGTCTAAATTCGGCTACGGGTCATTCACGTCAATATCAATTGGAAAGGTGAATATGCGAGCTTTGAAGATAGTGTGCTGCATGCCCAAAGATCATTTCGAAATAGTGTAATAATTACCAATTCTTAAAAAGTAATGAAAAACGAAGAATGGAACGGTGTAGGACATCGATTGAAACTAGACTGGCAGTCTCAGAATACAAAAAGACGACTTCCTAGCACGACGATGTTCGTTGTTGTGATGCACTGGATGCTGCCATCACTAAGTGAATAAATAAGTTGTTTCTGTGTTTTCTAACAACGTGCAACGTGCCGCGATTAAAGGAAAATAGGCGTTATAGTTTTCTCTTCGGCATAACGACTTCATATTGCAAAACCAGCTAACCGAAGTTGGATCTCAGCCTCAGCGCATTCACCAACATTCCTGTTAGTTAATACGTACTTCAACCGATCAATTATTATTTGTATGGACAGCGCTTTTATTCCAACGACTATACTGGCCGTACAGGGCTAGTTACCTTTCACCACGGCTCTCATATTCTCTTAGTAATATTGGAAAAATATGTAAGCGATGAACAATACTTCGATTAAAATATTTCTTAACTAACACCGAGAAGCTGTAGTTACATTAATTCTATCAAAACCCTACAAATACTTGTGTTCTCGATCATTGCGAAACTCTAAATCGATCTTGACATGTCTATCAATCCGTGTGCAAATATTAATATGTCCGCTATAAATTTGGCAAAAATCTTGCGCGCACGCAAGCGGACACGAGTACACTTGGTACGGATTTTTTTCATTGCCCATTAACTGCAAATTTCCGTACATAGTTAATGGACATATTCTGTGGTCATACTTGCACAAAAATTAAAGAAAACAAACTACTCCCCCTCTTCCTCTTTCTGTTTAGATTTTTTAAGCTGAAGATGGGGAGTGAAAAGAAGGTAACTTTACCCGAATATAGTTTTCCTGCTGATTTACTATTGGCTTTGTTGCATATAAAAAAACGGTCATGATTTATTTTTTTATCGACTACATCATATACTGTCCTCTCTGATTACCGTCGATTTCGATCGACGCAAAAAAATTTGGCTAATGATATCTTTAGCTCCTCCAAAAGCCGGCGAAGTGACCCAAAGTAAACGTTTCCTCGAAACTCTGTCTTCCGAAAAATATACGCTTTTTGAAAAATGGAAGTGATTTTCGGTAAGGATGAAAGTGGTTTTGAAGAACTCATACTTTGATTTCGTTGTAAACATTTTGAGCAGAAAAACAGTGGAAATTAATTAATTAATTACGCAATAAACTCTATCATCCTTTTTACATCTTCATTAAAGGCATTCGATAAACAGATAATATTAACAGCAATCGTTCATATGCAATAAACCGCAAGTTATGTGCGGTAATAAATGACTGTGGTTTCTCTTTTCACAAGCAGAAAACATCAACACACACGTCTCCAAATTACTCGCACAACTCGTCATTGCAAACAAAGAGAAAGTAATTTTACTGCCTGCGGATGCGTAAGTTTGTGTTGTTGTACACTTTCACAGCGGTTGACTATTGGTGTGACTAAAGCAAGTGTCAATGAGTCAGCATGTGGGGGCTTATTTTTGGTCGTGACTAGCGTGGCTTGTAGTTGCCGTTGTATGAGACAAATGTTCTCCTTCGGTGCAATTAGTTGTCCGATCAAAATGCGTTGGTTGCTCTTAGCTTAACTTATTGCAAATGCGGTCGTTGTCTATTACGGAATAAATGAAAATAACAAAAAAGCGTCCAACAAAAAAAACCACACAATCCTAACGAACTGTCACTTTAGTCCCTTACGCATTCATAGACATAGGCTTTCATACTTATGTACTTTACGTGGAAGTATGGCGATCGGTCGACTGGTTTTTTAAAAGCTCTAGAACTGAATAAACTTTAATTGCATTTATGCCTTCTAATGACCTCTGTAGCTAGGAGCATGCTCACCTGCCTCTCGCTGCACTCTTTTTACTTCATACATATTAACATTGAATTGCTTCAATAAATCAGAGATTGCAACAACAATTTTCGATTGTTCTTTAAAAAAAAAAGATAATAAAAATTACAGCAATATTCGTTTAAAAAGAAAATAAATTATGATACGACGAACCTATTACTTTCATCATTTAAGACGTGCTAATGGCAAAAGATAGTCGTTCTCTATGTAATGAAGGCTTTGGCTCACATGTTAAATCATATCATTACTGCTGGCCAAACCCTTGAAATTGCATTGAGCGAGCAGTTTGTGTTCTGGAAAAAGATGTACGTGTTCCGCACGGCTATGTTGTAGGGACGATCTTGTTCTTGTTGTTTTCATAAATGATTTGGTTACTTGTTGTCTAAACTGCAACATTCATTTGTTTGCAGATGTGGGAAATATGCTTACACCTAATGTATGATATACGATATAATTTTAGACAGTCAGTTAGCGACTTACTTAAATACCAGAAATTTAATTTTCATTCGTAAAATTATTAATACCCACTGTCCGAAACACGTGTATAATAAACTTCCGTTCGTTAAATCTGAATGCACGATGAATCTTATATCAACAGGCCATAGATTCCTTTTGTCTTCAAGACTGTTTTTGTTAATACCGTCAAAACACGACATTCTTTGCCTGCAAGTGTCAATTGTACGCTTGTCATTGTATTGATGTATTGTAACGAGAAGGTCTTTTTTGTTTGGCATCAGTACCCTCTTTATGATGATATAGTGTACTTAAAAGGTTTTATAAAGGTAGGTGGATTATGTCTATATGCGATTAACAACTAATGCCTCGTACTTTTTCAGAACGCTAAGTTATGATGTAACGGTTTATAATTGCTTGTAGAAATTGTACTGCAAGAGACAGTGCAGTTTTATTACTTATTACTTATCTCTTACTACTTATTATGATTGCTTGCGGCTCCGTATTATTAATTCCAATTTAATTTTGATTTATCTTTAACTAGGAATTAGTTTGCTCTTAAGTAAATGATTAATTAAAACAAAAAAAAAATTGCAAGGGAATTGCTACATTTGGATAAACTAAGGTTTCGTTAACAATAATTACGAGTGCATGAACGATGAACGCTAAGATGCTTTGGCTATTTTCTAAGCCAATTTGGTTACGTGGTTATTAAACACAAATTTCGCTAAAGGAGGATAATAGGGTACCTTGCTTAGCTATTATTAAATAGTTTGCAGGACTGCAGCAAGGAATTATAGTTTGCGGAAGATAGTTTCACTCTGTTGCTCCCTAAAGATTTTTTCAAGGCGAGTCGAAGCCTATATGAAACTTTAATGGGCAAACAGTTTTTATGCTGTACGTTATATTCAGATACATCGTAGCCACATAACGAAGTAAAATGAGTCAAGATATGATATACTTTCAACGTGTTAAGTTTAATGGATCTTCTCATCGATCTTCCAAATAATTTATCCCATATTTAGAAACTTTTTTAAAACATTCAACTTGCTGCTGATACAACTTCTTTTGATTGATTGAAAACACAATTGTTTGCAATCTTAAAACAGCCCATTAGCCATTAGTTTGAGTGAGGTAAATGTTCCAGTTCCTTCATATGTTTGACGTTATAAGAGAATATTGTACTGGCTCGATAACGTGCTACGCACCAACAACTTTTTTTGCCATTATGTATAAAGCTGTCTTCTCCAAAATGCATTCACTATACCGTTAATAATATCTCATCATATGTTGCTGAACTGCAATCGAGTGGATGAGAGATTCGACTACTTTGGGAATAAAGAAATCTTTGCCGGTTTTTCTGAGAAATGATGTTAAACTTGTTTGTGGGCCTACATCAGGCATATCAGCTCCTGAATTAAACAGCGAAGCTGTTTGCTCGTGATCATTTTAGAATCTTCGAATCGTTCATACGGAGGAAAAATGAGTAATACATCGGCATTTTCCCGAAATAGTTTCAGTTATATAGTGAAACTACATAACTACTATATAATCCGTGATTACTTCATTGGCCGATTTTCTTCATTATTGAAGACTATTGGCAACTATTTTTTTTTTTATTCTATGGGATTTTCTGTATTTAACGATTGTCTTTTCGTAAATATAAATATTGTATGTAAATTTTTTCGTAATTAGTCAATACAACACAAGGTTTTCCGACCGAAGAAATTTTTGAATATAAAATATCAATCGTAACAGTTATTGTATCCGCAAACCCGTTATTTTCACTTTAAAATATTTCATGGTTTTCTTAAGTCTTCAACAGTGTGCTTAGATTACTTAAAGCATTTACATGCTCCTTGAGACAAATAAGTTATCGTGCACCATAACCATATAGTGGACTATATGGATCGCAAACTAAATACAGCCATTCTAATGATCGGGTTTATATGATTTCGTTGTCTTTGTATGCGGTTGAAACACATGTACAACGCGTAGCATGCAGTACATTAATATTAATTGGCATATGACTATTTCTCTATTCAATGTTAAATTAGTTTTTTTCACTAATTATCGTAATCGCTAGTAATGCATTATCAGTGCTTATTAAGTAGGTGTGTGCATAAGTTAGTAATCATTTAAATAATGATGTTCTTTATCATTAAAACAAGATAATAGAACAGCGCCACTTGAGATTATAAAGCAGTCAGTAAGTAAGTCTTAGTTCTCCGTTAACAGGCATATGTTAGCTCGATATGTGAATTCCTAGTAACAGGTAAACCTCTGTTACACACGCTATACATATGCATACTACCACCAGCTGAAGATCAATGTCGTCTACGTAAAAGAAAGCATGTAAACCCCCACACATTCATTCACGCACGACTTAAAAAACTATTTTCGAATTACCCGAAAGAAAGACACAAATGAACATATACGCACACGAAAAGTTTCCTCCAAACATGCTCTCAATTTCACATTTAAATATATTCACGTTTGCAAGTAAAGGACAAAACTCATGTAATATTCGGTTGAAACGAATTTTTTTATACCTACTCCAACTACCTGGAAGAACCAATTATTCCAATCGGTTTTTCGGTTTTGTATTACATATACGTGTATATATGTGCATGTACACAAGGCATACATAGCCTAGTGATATTTGTCCGCAAGACTAAGCGAAGATCGCGTATAAATTAAAAGAAACAGAAAACATTATTAATACACGAGACTTGAAGCAATTTCTCTGAGATGGACATGGCACCATCAAATGATAAGCAGATACATCCCAACGAAAATGCTCGAGTCTTGATTACACCTAAGCAAACCTAAATATCATCGATTCAGTTGATTTTTATTTTACTTTTGAACTAAAGTTAATGCTGCAGACCGAGTCTGTGAAAAACCAAACAAATAATCGATTCGTTCAAAATATACGTGCGTACGAGACCGTACCGTCCTACTCAGCAAAATTTTTTTATGAAAAGTGAAGGGGAAAATTGTAAAGACAAAATTGTGAACTTTAATTTGAATAGGCGGGCAGAAAGGAGAACGCAGATAAACTTAGCTTTAGTTGCTATTCAAGGCACTGAAGAGCATTTACATGTTATTCCTTTGCCAACTGATAGTTCTATGGCTTGCCATTATTCAACGAGTCTATTATGCTGTCGTGTCTACCACAAAGGTGCGAGCAATGTCTGGCATTCATATGCGAACACGTGGTATGGTTAAAAGCCACTTGCACTTTCAGTTCAGTCAACCTTTAGTTTCAGAGTTCTGCGATTTTTGATCGTTTATTCTACACATTCTTACAAATAGATTTTTAACTATGGTGTAAGTATACGGTGTCCGCACTTCGTCTTAGATGCCACCTGTTAACCTCGGTGCTTTCATTTATTTTTTTTTTTGTTTTGTATTTTCTCTTATTTTATTTTATCTTATTTTCTCATTCTTTCTAGGGCACGTTTCATATTAGATTTGATATGAATCCGTCGTCCTTGTAGTTTGGCAGCAGATAGCACACCATCGGCTTAAAGTTGCCGTTTTTGTAATGAGTTTTTGGCTTTGACTACTTGTACTCTCACATACATACGTATATGTGGGAATATTTTAACACTGATGATGTTATGCTAGATGTGAATTTGTTTATAATATTGTGGTCTAGATCAACCTAAAAACTCGCTCATTCGCAGGCACTTAGTTAAGCCTACACGTAAACCTTTACAAAGTAAAGTTAATTTGATTTCTTTGGAATTTTTAATAAAATTTTATTTGACTCTTGCAAGTTTAACTTTAATTAAACTCGTTTCAAAGTTGTTTGATTCTTTTAAGAAAGTTTTCCTTTTAAACCAAATGATAAAGTATAACGAACAAAATTTATAACATAACCGGCCCTTCATGAGGAATGAATGTTAATCTTTTCTCCTCTTTTTTGGAGAATTAAAATATTAACTTTATCAAATGCTATGTACAGTCAGGATCGTATGCATCACATATCCTTTTTTTTAATTATTTATTTAAATATATCATGACTGTGACTCTTATGCGAAACATCAAGTTAGTCCTTAGCGTTTTAAGCCCGTCAAGTTCTAACGTTAAACTTGAACTTAGCTTACATTCTCAAGATAGAAAATTCTAAGACAATGTCTCGGTATATCCACTCGGTATATTACATGTGACAAATTGAGCAACAACTTGATGCTTTAGTTTATCTAATAAGCTTCACTTTGTATGGATTTTATAAGATGCTGAAGATCGTTAAGGTGTCCGATTAACTTATCGAACTAATTCTTCTCTTATTTTTAAACGAGGCTGCGTCAATTGTTTCAATTGTTTCAATTGTTTCAATTGTTGAGTTGGCCTAGTGAACTCCAGGTATTATTCATATCGCAGAGGCAGCCCGAATCCATACAGCGTGAGCTAAATTGCCTTGTTTGGAAATAATGCCAAAAGGGAATTCGAAACCAAGCTTGTTCGCTTATGTCTGCCATATTCCAATTCTATCGAAAACCTAGGTATGGAAATTTATGAAGGTATCTCTTACACTGCGAGCCTACAGGGTGATGAAATAAGTTGTTTCTTTTTTAAAACGTCATACGACCCATATTTTTTTACAGATCTCCGCTAAAATTGACACTTGCGTTGAGTGTTGTATGGCGTATGTATAGAAATTGTTTAAATTTATTGCAAGTCTAATGAATGCATTTAGGCTTCAAGGTGCATGCGAATAAGAAAATTTATGGTCAACATGAGCGACCTACCGAGCTTACTTTTCGCAATGTAATTGAAAACTTTCAGTCGAATGTATGGTATTGTTTGTCGTGTTCAAAATTCAAGCCATCAAAAAAGCTAAACCTCCTGCTGACAATGTCGAATGTGTAACCCAAAGTTTGGATGAACCACCGTAGGGATTATAGTCAAAGAGCAACACTACTGAAACATAATTACTGAGTTTTCGTCTTGAACGATATGTGGCTTCAATAAGATATTACAGCATGTCGTACATCTCACTGTAAAGTCACTTTATTCCCAGAAAAATTCAATAATCGAGCAATCTCTGAAAATACTTATATGAGCGCGCCTCCATGGTCAGGCGATATTGAGTTATATTGAGTCGCCTGATATATTGGACTCTTTTCTTTGGAAATATATTACTTCAATCAGTCCGCTTAGTTTTCAATCATTTTTAATGCATATATTTAAAGAAATGTCACAACAAAACAACATAACAACAACATGTGTATAACAAAAAAAATCATGTTTATATCTTTTACCGTTTCCTTTTTACTATATAAAATAAGAAAGAAATTACGTATATGAGCGATCACCCGGCATGTGTTCTGTCCCTTCTTAAAGTAACACGCCCCTTTAGATAGTGCTTGAATTAATGTATTTAAACGATAGGATCGCTTAGAAGAGGATATTTTATCTAATGCCTCAAGTCTGGCGAAATTTTGAAAGAGTTGATAAGGGACATGCGATGAGTGTAGATGAGTTGATTGGCTTCTTTACTGAACTTACTAACACAGAATAAACAATTTATTTGGAAGTTTAAGATTTTAAATTTTAATTACCTTAAAAATATTCCTTTTTTGGTGAACAAAATTTAAAGCAGCGAATGATAGTTTTCTCTCAGCTGCCTAAACGAGCTGACTGCAGTGAAGACCGCTGCGATTTCTGTTGTAATCAATGTTTATGTTATTGTCTAGAAACAGTTATGTTGGCATGCATGGAAAGGATATATAAGAGTACATATGTAAATTGTGTATGTGGTTGCAAAATAACAATCTAAGTGGGTCATACTATTTTCCAAGTGCACACATGGGCAAACATATACTATAATGAAAATTTTCTGTAATGTGGTCAAAATAGAATCAAACACATATTATGCTAGCTGTCTACAATATACACACGTATCTCTCATATATACGTTTGTAGGTATATATTTACAATAGGGCTCACTTCGGTTAACTACAGTTTTGATATTAGCTTTAATTATTTCCTGGCCATTTGGCCGTAGGCCCTTGCTTGCTCATATTTAACACAATAGTTCTTCTCAAAGGAAAAGTATTGATTATGAAAATCTCTATCGGATCAATATGCTCTACATGCCTTCGCTTGTGTTTGTTAATCTGTATAACACATATTTGCAGTGCAGTGCATGGGAACGTACGGAATTTAGAATAATTACGACACAAGCTTTCAGTTTATAATTGCAATCACAAATTTTTATTTCACTTTTATAGGAAACGCGTTGTTACGGAATTCTAAATTTTAAATAAAACATTTTCATTTAATAGAGTTCTCAAAACGCTGTACCTGTATGTGTGCATGCTCTCTTCACTTTCACATTCACTTTCATAATCATTGCGAACCTCTTTCGGTTGCAATGGGTGAACACGCATTCCACTCTGATTAGTACATTCAAAGATTTGAAAAAACAACTTGAGCACTTGTGCACATACATACACAGAACACAACTTACACACTCATATTAAACTTCTCAGCAAATATGTATTGTTTCAACATTAGGGTGATACAAATTTGGATTTATTTTTAGATTCGTAATAACATTCTCTACATATGCAGCGATTTTTAAGTGTATTGATATAAATACAAGTTAAAGCCCACTTCGTCTAACACAATTCTTCAACTATCTTCGTTACAAAATAACAAAAATTAAATCTTATTCTTGGCGCACATGTGCTTAAAACGATTCAGGAGACGGGTCTAACTCGATTAATGTAAAAAAAAATCTCAAGCCCAGAACCTAGAAACGACACCGACTTTACTAACATTTCCAAAAACCAATTTTCAAGCCCGTTAAAATAAATCGACCAAAGGAGTGTTCAACTAGATGACGACGCTGAAAACCCAGATTATTGAAATTTTAAATCAATCTTTGAAGAAATGAAGTTCATTAAAAGCGTATGCTTAAAAAGCATAGTTTCGAGGGAAGCATATTTAAGGGTTTCAGATAGTGATAGGTTGCCAACAATTTTAAGCAGAGATCGCAGTGAACTTTTAAACCACATAAAGGATTCGACTTATCGTAAAACTCAAGGACTAGATATCGTCCCTCAATATTTAAGTGCGCCTATTTAGGGGGATAAAATACATATAAGCATATAAGGTAATCGGCACTAGTTTCGTTTACAAAGCAAAGAAAGTGGACATTAGCGATTCTTACTTACTTAATAAAGCGTGAAAGGGTGCTTACTTTGGGAGGTTTTCTAATAATTTCTGCGAAAATAGCGAACCTTCTTCTCCGTTTTTCCTTCCACCTCCCTTTTTCTTGTGTTTCCGAATTTCAGAATTCCGCTTTTTTTCTGCGATGTCGTGAAAGTAAATTCTCGAAAGGAGTTTTAAAAACTTGAGAAACGACGGACCAATCGAAGTATAACAGATCTATACAGAGACCAGAAACTTGATATCTGTTTCTACTTTGCCTGTATATGAAAAATCGGTTGTTCCTTAGTTAATATCTTTCAATTAACGCGTCAAAATGAGCTCAGTTGCAAATGTTTCGCTTTGTTAAAAACGAGCACTTATTCGATCTAATTTCACATTCATTTGATTTCACTATCATTTCATAATAGATTATTTACTTTATAACGATTTTGGAGCAGAAAGAGTGTGTAGATGTGTGAATAAGTGTCCGACGATTTTTAGAAAAATCGAAGGGCTATTATAAAAAGAAATTTCAGGAGGTACGTTGTTGTTCATGCAGAAAATGAATTAGTTGTGAAACGATTTTAAGCTTTCCCTCAACAGAGCCCATATGTGGGTACCATTATAAGAGCCGTAGCTCGAAAGAGCAGTAACTCACGTACTGGAACCGGTGTTAATCGGAAGAAGTAATGTCTGCTGGTAACTGTGGGCAGGACAGGATATTCCATGTTAAACCCGTAAACATTCCGTGATCAGGTTTCTTTTTGTGAGGCAGAATTTGTTCGCGCGGAAATCTCACGCTATCGCAACTTTTGGCATATTGCTCGCGTTGCATCAGTTGTTTTTACTAGCTTTCATGGTTTCATTCGGTCAGAACAAAACATAATCCATCGCACCTACAGTGCAGTATATGGCAGCCCAAATAACGTTGCCATGAACATTCATCTTTATCGTCGATATTAATGGTGCGATTACTCTGCATCATGATTCTTTATGCCTTGGATATCGTAACACACCGTAAATCGCTCGGATGAAGCAAGAAAAGCAACGTTTCCCGTTATTGGTGTTTTTTTTTTGCCACAGAACAACAATGCTTTAGTGCGATAATTTAGACTGTTGCGAGTTGCGAGAAGTCGCGGCGAGTCAATAGCTAATAGATTCAATAAATATAAGTAGGCATACTAAGATATTGGAATTAGCTTCCAACGACACCAGTAGTTTTTTATTGATATGAAATTTTCTACATCGACGGACTGTTATTTAAAATTCTTCTTATTCCGTATAAGTCCAGTTAATCTCCTTAATTGATCGTTAACTAAGAACGTTTGTTAAATCTCACATTTTTAATAAGAGAGTAGATCAACGAATTTAAAATTTAAAGTTTGTCGTAAGGCGTTAAGATGTGAAACAAGACGTCGCTGTGAAGCGTTCCAATGAAAATATACCGCATCTCAAGTTGGAATCTACGCGATGGACAGATGTAGACTGTTCATTGTGGAGAGTAGAGTGTCTTGCGGTACTTTCCGACTGTACACGAAAAAAAAGGGGAAGAAACAAACCTTGCGAAGCCTTCCAATGGCAATATACTATATGTGTGCATGAATAGAAAGCAAAATATTGCGGTCGTATATAGACACTGCCAAGTCGCACTCAAACATACACTCCAACATGCTTTCATAGATAGAACTTCCATACATTTAACACACACACACATCCTGTCTGTGCTCTTATTCTTCTTTACTTAAATGTGTGTTTTTGTCTCTGAATAAGTACAGTGAAGTGCACGAAGAAGACCTTATTTACTTAATAAATTTTCAGAACTGCGAGAGATTTAATTAATTTGTAAATGCAACAACACTAGGCTGGCAACGCAATAAAGAAGACGTTGTAAAACTTACGATACGCAATATCGTATCGACTGTGCTAAGAAAAAGTGTTTGGAATCGATTTCTTCGCCCAAAAGCGCTGTGATTTCCCTTAATGCGAATTACTTTCGGAATAAAGTGTTGTATGCCTTAAATTAATAATTATTTGTCTTATAAGTGCATGAATAGCACCCGGTTCAAGGGACTTCATGTTGCATATTCTGGTTTAGAAAAGCAAGCATGCCTTGTAAAGCATCTGCAGGTGCAGTAAAATAAAATCAAATCTCTGGTAAGCAGTAAGATTTATAGAAGTGAACCATGATGTAAAGCTCTCAATATTTTCAAATCGCGAGCTGAAATTTCTTACTTGCCATTGAGTCGCCCTCTTGCTAGTAAATTGAATGAAAATCTGGTAAAAAGCCGCGAAGACAACATTGTGGATAGGTTTCCATAATTATGCAATGTCTCAACTCAGGCGAATGTAAGAATCACTCAGAAAACGTCCGCTTTGTTGGACATACATATCTGTCGAAATCAAATTTGAGCCACACCTTGACAGAATGCCAATCATTTTAAATCTTCTATGGCTCTTAAGTTATGCACAACTGTACTTGAAAATATCAATTTTTCTGCTTTTTTTGCTTTAACGTGTGTTTGCGTGCCACTAAGTTTAGATTTGATCTGCAGACCAAATAGCAAGCATTTTTACCATCTTGCGGAAGTATGATAGCGGCCGCACTATCAATCGGATATACTTTTAGTAGCATTGAGTCTTACGTTGATGAAAAGTTTTCTGATCGCTTGCAAAGGCGTGAATAGGACTGAAATCACGTAAAGTTATATGACAATTGCGTCCAAATTGTGCTTCACTATTTTACAAGACTCATGCAAGAAACATTTTCCTTCAGTTATCATGAAGTGGCATCGACAATATATGACAAACATGAATAGTTTTTTTGCTCACTAATGTAAATGTAAGTCAGTAGTTATTGTAAGATTTCATGAAATTCTAAGTAAGAAATAAATGTTTTTTATATATGTGTGTGCTTACTCGCAAATGGGAGGCACTATAATGCTTCATCCCTTGAAAATACCGGGAGCTTCATGCATATATACACACACGCATATGCATACCTATTTGTATGTACGTTTTATATGGGTGCTTGTATTTAAAGAGCTTATCACCTGTAGTGGTGATGGCGGTAACACTTAAGGTGTGAGATCTGAATGTGCTAAACCAGCATAAAATGCTTCTAAGCAGCATTTAATGTTATACAATATGGAATTTAATCGGATTAAAATTGTGTATTCAATGTAATAATATAACTAAGTGCAGGCGTATACGTGTATGTGTATGTGTATGCATGGGTGGAGATGTACGTGTATGTTTGTATGTAATTGTATTTTGTTACCTGTTAAATTAAAATTTATATCTAGGCATAGACAGTTCCTTTTGTGTGGCTGTGTGCGTGCACAAATATGAATAGATATTTTAATGATGTTGTTATTCTAAAGAAAAAGAAAACAAACAAAACCGTAGTGCATGTGATTTATTCGATATTGAAAATTTATTCAAATTTATCTCATATCGGAAAAGATTAATTTGTGATGCTTCTACAGATGACGTGTTTCGTGTTTCGGATTTATATTAAATCCTTTATGTCCATACCATACCTTCCTCGACTTTGGTCTTAACTGATTTTATTTTATACGAAGAAAAAGTAAATATGTTTTCTTTTAATTTGCTAAGGAATTAATTTATTATCAGTTATCAAAAATTATTTATGCATGAATTGCAATGAATTTAAATTCAAGCTTATGTCTATCTGCCTACATAGCTGTATGCACATATACGAAAAATATTCCAAAAATAATGTAAAAAACATTTCTTTGTACATGAAATCATTGGTTTCGTGTGTACGCATGTGAGCATGTTTTGGATTGACATATTTAATTGGAAGCAAATACGCGCTTACACACACCTCTATGCATTTATGTAAACATGGTTAATATATGACAGTACAAGCATTTCAGTTTTGCTGTTTTGCAGTTTGACGAAAAATATTTAATAAAGTCAAGTTAAAAGCGTCCGTCACCCTCCGTCAACGTTCTTGTTTTATTTTGTTATCATAGTACAGCAATAAATGACACCGTGACAAATTGGAAATTTTCCAAGACGCCTTTCCTCATTCGCAACGAATTAACGCCTTAGGAACGAATCGCTAGCTATTTCCCACAGGCGAAAATACTTAAGTTGTTAGAGAAAAAAAAAACAAAATTATTCCCCTCTAAAGAATGTCGCAGATAAGATTTGAGTGTGATTGCTTTTATAACAAGGGTTACTAATCTTATTCGACTACAATCCTTTGCCTCCTTTACATAAGTAAGTCAAAAGAATAGAAAGCAAAAAAAAGTTAATAAATAAATAAATAACAAATTCTTCCCAGAAAACTTCCCCCAACTTTTCCGTCATTTTCTCAAACGAATTATGAGAAACATCGCGACAATATTTATCCGGTGAGATGTTGATTGCAGTAATACTACAACTTTCGTTCCAAATGCGGGTAATAATTAAGCGAACTACGGTGAGTCCTTAACATTTTGAATACGTTTGACGTCTCCAATCGCGGCATGGAGTTAATTTCATTTACTCGTTGGCACCCCATAGAAAATGTATATCTTTGTTCGGTTTAAACGTGCTTTTATTTTCCTGAGTATCCCATGGCATCAGAACTCTCTTGATTAGTATAAAATTCTGAACTAATCTAGTCATGTTCTTGTTTTCCTCCTATCTTTCCGTACGTCGGTCCATAGGGTTTAGATTTTTATTTTCCTGTACATGGACCGGATGCCATGCTTTTGGGTATATACCCGCGTAACATGCTCTTTATTTATACGTTCGTTCATTTATTCCATTCCTGTGCTTCTTCCTTTTTTATTGTTTATGTTAATCTCTATTCGTCCACTCCATCTGTGTATGCATTTCATCTGTTGAACTCTTCGTCTCTTAACAGTTCTCTCGTCTTTTCGCGGAACTATCAATCTATTTGCATGTCTATCGACTCAACTATCTGTCGAGTTGTCCGTCTATTTATTCAACCGCTAACCATCCGTCCTGTCTTTCTTAAAAATCATGTAAAGTGCGAGAGAGCTTTTGTAGTTATTGTAATTGTGTTTTGCTTCCGCCGCCTAATACAGTGTATAAGATATGAGATGTTCTTTAAGACGATACTTTTGCTTATTTCTTGCAGAAGCAGACCTTCGGTCGTTAGCATTCCCTGGTTCATTGGTTGGAGATAGAACGCACTAGAATGTAATACGGGCAATGCAATTGGCTAACTGCTAACGATATCGCCCTTGGGAAGACTAGCTACTATCACGTCCGTCTGTTTAACACTTCCTAGACTAAACCTACTTTGGCAGCGTAGCCATGGACTAGAAAACATTAATATTTGATAAATATCATAAAAACATTTAAAAGCATTTTCTTAATTCTAACTTTAATGGCCATTTTTTTATAGAAAGAAATCATTTCAGACGTGCATGTAGTATGTATATACACATATAACTGTTTTAAGTAATTAAAAAATATACAAAGCATTTAGATGAAAACTAATCCATTCTGTTATAAAAAAAAAAAAAAAAAAAACAATAGCCTTTGTAGCTTAGTCATTGCAAGCATATGCAAAAGGCAAGCTAACAAAGAGTCGGATATGAATTTTTTCAAAATTATTTTGCATTTTATTGCTATTAATGCATACGCATGCAATATTCTGCAATCGTAGTGTACGCAAAGGATAGAAAAATAGCTAAAAAAAAAAGACAAGAGACAATTAAAACGTTACAGAAGCCTTAAGTCGATTTTTGACTTCCCATCACCTAAGGTCTTACTACTAGGTTCACCTTAATACCTCAGTTCTAAACTAATAGGTTTAGCTCAACTCATATAAAATATGGAACTAATTATTAGCTGGTTTCGTAAGGTGTGCAGCGAATATCTCTGAACCTCCTTAGGGCTGCTGCGAATCGAACGAATGTCTACACTTATGCTTATGGGATATAAGGAAAAATGGAGACATATTTATAAGCAAACTACAAAAAACAAATAAAAACAAAAACTGAACAATAAAAGCGTTTACGGATTCGTATTTACTGTGCTTTTCTAAGCAATCAGCTACTGTCGAGCGGCGTACTTACGCTGCGAACAGTGCATTAATAGTGCAACCCATGCAAAGCACAGCAAGCATTGCATGCTGGCATAAATGCAACTGCATGGCTGATAATTCATCTTCATTATTTTTCCTATGCTGCAATCCTCGACTTCTGTTGGCAATTGTTTCGTATTCTTTTTTTGTTCTCAACAATCTGTGCATGCAAACGGACGTACATGAGTGTGTGTATACCTACGCCTTATGGTAGTATAAAAAATATTAGACGTTAAGAATATTTAAATTCCTTCAGTCAATTCAACGTTATGAACGTCAACCTCCAATTAAAGCCGTCATATTTATATTTATGAACAGGCTCAGTATTTTGTGGATAACCTGGAATAAGGGTTTCTTATATCCTTTCCTTTCGCATTAGATGACGACAATGTTGAGTTGCTTCAATTTGATGTTAAATACACAAAAAAACACTCAAAAACACACATGCACACATAGCCATGCAAACATACATAATTGCATATGCATGCACGAATGTAACTGCATTGCGTATTATAAAATCCTCTCTCATTGCTATTGGACGCTACGGATCAAATGTTGAAATGTAAAAGTAAAATAATTCATAAAAAGAAGAAAGAAACCTAAAGTATGTAAATTAAAAAATTGTTGGGTTGCCTGTGATCCCCGCTTTTATTCTATCTTCAAACTTCTCATTCATTCCTCTTGCTTGCTCAGAATAGCGCTGCCACTGCAGAAATGTCAAAAGATACCGACACTTTAAATGCTTTGACATGCAAACTTCATCTTCGGCGTTGACGAAATGAATGCAGTCATCAAAATGTCATCGTTCCAATTTCATTTTATCTTTTTTCCTTTCTCTCCTCGTTTTTTTTCTTTTTTTTTTTCTCATTTTTATACAAGCGACAACAAATCCAGTCCTATTTATCCTTTTGTATTTTAATGCATATATGCGTGTGCCTGTGAAGCTACCTCATGTTGTTACTTTTAGGATTAAGTGTTTTGTTGCATTAAGTGCTACTGCCATTATAACGAAGGTGTCAAAAACTGACTCACTTACTAGCTAACTGAATGAATGAATGACTGACTTACTAGCTGTGTATAAGAACGGCTATGTGTTGTTTGGATGAATCGAGAAAAGAAAAGCGAAAAAATAAAGCAAAATCTTTCCGTAGCTTATACCGTTAAAAAATTTAGGCGTTTACTGATACCGGCTCTACCATCATCACTGTCATCGTCGTCACCATCTCTTTACACACAGCTTTATCATCATCAACATCATGCTTCGAGTCTTGAACACAAAGTGTAAAGGTTTTCAAAGTGAAATGAAAAAGTAACTGACTTGAGATGTCTCGACTACTTAACTAAACAACAAAACATGCCAAATACACTTTCATCTACATCCATATATATATACATATACATATATACATATATACATATATACATATATATATATATATATACGCACAAACGCTTTGTTCGTTTCTTTTTTTAACCTTTAACCTTGTGTGCTTCCAATAACGTTTCCACAGTATTTGATGTGATATTGCACTTTATGTCGCTACTGTTTCCGCTCATGAGGTGTTCAGTTCTCCTTTTTTTCATTTCAACGGAAATGGCTTTATGTGTGCTTTGCGCTTAATCATTTCTTTGTATCACATTTTAAAGCATTTAATAAACTATATGTTCAACTAAACATATCTGCAAGCACATGTTAATGTTTAGTACACTCTTCATGTAGAAAATGAAAGTGTTCTTTAAAGTTAGCGCTTCATGTTTGCAACAAATGCATATATTCCATAAGATCTACTTCTAAGTACCAAGATTTCGCTGTACGTAAAAACCGCAAATGCCGAACTGGTATTAAATCGAGAATTTACAAATTTTTCCTTTCGCTTACGCCGAACAACGCTTTAGAGAACAAACGACCAATCAATTAAGTACAAGTATTTCCCTAAGTATAGGCGCTACGGAACTACAGGGTCGACTGTCGAAACTGCGCACCAACAATAGCTAAAGGTATCAGGGAACGTAATGGGTGAAAAAGTTCCATAAAGTCTTACTCTGAGTTAACCAACAGCTTGTAGCGCCTTATGCGGCAGGGGCACATAAATCCCCTGTCGCTTACGCCGAAGTCAATTTTTACAACGCTTTAGAGAACAAACGACCAATCAATTAAGTACAAGTATTTCCCTAAGTATAGGCGCTACGGAACTACATGGTCGACTGTCGAAACTTCGCACCAACAATAAAGCTAAAGGTATCAGGGAACGTAATGGGGGAAAAAGTTCCATAAAGTCTTACTCTGAGTTAACCAACAGCATGTAGCGCCTTATGCGGCAGGGGCACATAAATCCGACCCTAAGAAATAAACACCAAATATGCATTAAAACATATATTTAAAGAAAAGCAAACGCATTTATGTTTACTTTAAAATCCTATCTATTTATTTAATACATTGTTACGGAAGTACCACTTCTAGTTCCATGCCAACTAATTGATTGACGAAGAGTAGCGGAAAACACATTAATTAGGATTAACAGCAATGATAACTTGCTTATATAAGCTGAATATTTGAGGAGAATTGAGGCAATCGAGGAAAAACATTTGAGTCGAAGAGAAAGTTTAAGTTAAGATTCTTGTCAAACTAAGTAAACTGTAAGTAATTCTATCCTTAAAGAAATTGATTATAAATAAAACCGCGATCTTGTGATACGAAGCTTGTCGAGAAAAGCATTTCGTAATAATATACGCACTTTGCGACAATTTATTGAAATCTCTTTCGATAGGGAGTTTATGTCACAATTTCCGTTGAGATTGGCTTCCTTGGAAGCGTTATGAAATAGCATTAGTTTGTAAATCTTCTAAGAAACCTTTTAAAATAACAATCCTGCGTTGATCTGCCACCGATCACCTGTACTAACTACCATTTGTAGGTCTAAATTTAATCTGCACACACTCCTCCAATCGACTATGACTATAACGGTAATTTTTAGCAGACTATCTTCTCCCCGCATTTACCTCCGCTGCAAATCAATACGGTAGCGATAGTTGATGGGATGCAGGGTGCACAATGCGATGTGACTGCAATGTGATGTGCAAGCATCCCAACAACAATTTCAATGAAGCAAATGCTAAATGTTTGCTTTTTTTATTTAAATAAAAGCTTACATACATAATTCTTACAACTAAAAGAATAACAATAAAAATCACAAATAATGGAAAGACGCCAATGTTGCGTATTTTACTGCATAGTGCATAAACGAACGAAATAAATGCGGAAGGAAAACTGCAAGTCAGCACAATTAGCGACAGTTATTTTGCTACTAAAAAATTTTGCAATTCTTCTTGTTCTTACTTTAACTCAAAGTCTCTCTAAAGAGAAACAGCTTTTATAGCTTCTCGGATATGACTCGGATCTCTGATGAAATTCTTATACATAGTGTTTCATATTATTGACTAACTAATTGGAACTAAAACTTTGGCTTTTTAAAATATTTAATTTAAATTACGTTCACTTCAAATTTTGAAAAGTATGATCTCATAATTCTGGTATATGTGATGTTTTGGTTTACTTGGTAAGATAGACACATAACCTTGCGACTACAACATCTACAGACCCTAATTCAATACACGCAGTGCTTGCTTTGTGTTCACTTATACGCACGAGTCATCGAGTAACCGAGAAGATAGGAATCGCGATTATCAAATCAGTGTTTGCGGTAAAGCATACTTGGTTTTAGCTATCGTGCACACTCAATCGGTAGAGACCTAGCATTTAACGATTTGGGCACTCGTGCATCCATTAGGCTGCGGTCAGTCCGCATCTCTTTCTTTCTCCTCAGTTCTTTCTAACCTTCACCGCGTGTGAATTATTGATTATGTAATGAGATGAAGTTTTTAGTAACGCCAAAATTATTTGAAGACGATGTTAATTTGTTTAACCCTCACAGAATTTCGTTTTCATAAAAGAACAAACAAACTTAACCGACAAAAACGAAGAAACGAGGGACTGCAAAGAGTTAAAAAATGAATAAGAAAATTTTAATTTCAGTGATGCCATACCAAATAAATAACTTAGGAAAAAATCAGTGAGAAAGTTCGTGGTCTTTTCCTTAATAGATGCCTTTAGAATTTTGTCAATGGACGAGTTCACACTAACCTTATTGAGCTACACTAAAGCGCATGTTATAGATGCATTTTCATAATAACAAATAGGAAAGTTGTATTAGGCGGGGCCCGAATCTCGCATACCCGCCCCTATGTTTTTCGCATTCTACTCTTAAAGTTCTTTTATTTGATGGTATTATTAAGAAAAAGTTAATTGCGGTCTCTACCATATTCGTTTTAGAATTAACCTATTTTTAGGCAAAAAGTGTACAAAATACTTCTAAACTACTATTCGGTCTTGATTGCTTTACGATAAATAAGCATAAAACCTCAGAAAAATGAAAAAAAAAAATGAAGAAAAAAAT
>KK502502.1:0-130614 GCA_000688735.1 Glossina austeni | reverse complement strand
CTACCAAGTTTGAAGTAGAGATATTCATTTTTGCGACCAGGAGAATGCCAACCATGCACAAGCACACAGACGGACGAGCTTGGCCACATCAACTCAGAATTTCAGACTGATCAAGAATATGTGTATTTTATAGGGTCTTTGAAGCTTTCTTTTGGGTTTTACATATATTTTGGAAAAAAACATATGTCTATACCGCATCTTACAGCGGTAAGTCTAAAAGGGGAAACATTTATTAAATCAGTCTTAAGTAACTGCATTTGGAAACGAGTAAGTTGTGGAAAAAGTCACGATGTTTACCGTGGAGACGGGCTACTAAAGTCACAGCACGAACCGTCGATAAGTCTATAAAATCTCTAATAAACCGGAATATTTCTTATGAAATCGTTGTGGAGCTAAATCGTTGATCAAGAATCAGTTTTCGAACCTTTGGTTGAGACTAAACCCGACAAAAAGCTCGCACCGCATTAACAGCGAACAATGTAATAAATGCCGAATCAGAGAAACGAAACGAAATCGAGCCATCTTTGAACAGCTTGATTACGAGCGATGAACGGTGGATCCCATGCGAGAATAGTGTGCAAAAATAATTGTGACCCAAGATAGACGAATCTGTACAAATTAGGGCAACACCTGGTCACGTAAGGTAATACTTTACGGTTAGTAGGACTGGAAAGGAATCGTGCTTTGCGGATTGATTCAATCTGATGAAAGAATTGATGTTACCCCCGACAGCCAATAACTAATGCTGGCAGCACGTGCTATAACAATAAGCCGGCCAGGATTGATGAACATGGAAGCTGTCGTCTTCTGGCTATTAAGGACATATTTTCTCTGTTTATATTTTTTTACTTTCGTTATGTATGTTTACAGCACAGGATGACTTGTTTGGAATCTTCGATAAGGACTTGTTGCAAGTTCGCTTGGTAAGAATATAAAAAATAAAATAATTCGCTCAAGAGAAAAAATAATTAGCAGCCTTGGTGGTCGTAGCTGCTAATTCAAACTATAGGTTCGTCTTAAATTCTGCAGCGAAAGACGTCTATTTCTGTGGCTAAGCTCTTACCACTCGTAGTACAGAGTTCTACAACGATCAGTGCGCCCGCTTTTGTAATCATCGGATGTCTCATTGTTCATGTGTTGCTATAACAATTACACGTGCATACACTAATGTTGCTATTAGTCAGTGTGGAGAAGTGCTAACAATTAAGAAAAAAATTATGTATTTTCGTGAGGGAGTAAAAAAGTGATTGCATCTTTACATGTGCACACAATTGTTATCTAAGATAAATAAGGAATTATCCACTTTCCGACCGTTTATATTATATGGAATAGTTTGAGTATGCTGCGAATAAAACTAAGTTCCTGGTCCTCATACCAAGTACATAGTTGAATAAGAACTGGAGTGCGGCGATAACTTTGAGGCCAAGAGATGTGTTAGTAGGTGAAAGTAAATAGAATTAATTTTCGGCAAATATCAAATGATAATTAAAGCAATTTTATATAATAACTATTTAAACATTTGTGCATAAACCTAGAATTGATGTAAACAAATTTGTATTGAACCTTCAACAAAAGTTATTTATCCCTAAGAAAATTTGCATAATTATATATAAGCTGATGCGAGTACTGCATATATAAGTAATTCTGTGCAAGTGTGATATGTGTGGACAATATTTACATAACATACACACACGCATACACTTGCTTATCTAATCACAGGTGTATATATATGAACTAAGAAATAATTAATACTCTAATACGTCTACAAATATGCATAAGTCTTAATCATAATATTGTGGTAAAGTAATTCAGGATTAACATCATCAGTGTAAACTAAACTAAAACATAACATTTAATGCTTAACACAAATTACCCTGATATGCAAATTTATGCATACATATATTTATTTACAGAAATACATACATATGCAAGCTATGTAAAGAAATTACATATCAATATACTTATACACTTGATATACATTCATATAGCTGTGTGCATATAAAATATAAAAGGTATTTGGCAAGTCGTAGTGATTACAATAACAATAAATCACAATTACGGTTATATTGAATAATCCGAAATAATATGAATATTTAACGTAACTTCCAAGTAGTGTTTGGGGGAAACATTGCTGCAATGACGAACGCAGGGAGTCCACACACACAGCAGCAATACGACCGGGCAAACAATCAACCCCGGCAAAGACCGCAAGCAATGTGTTAAAGTGATTTTATATGAAAATTGTTTTTCTCTTCACCTTATCATTCTTAGATTTTTGTTTTCTATTATCTAAAAAGAGAAAAATCCAGATATATCTGCATATACAATATACACTCACCCGTATAGAACACAGCAACCGCAAACTTGCTAAACCATTTATAATATAATTCTGGTTCTGTTTTCACTTTCGCTTTTGAATCATCTGGTTTTGTTTGTTTACCCCTGATGCTAACTTACACCATGAATATAAAACTGTTCTGGTATTGTCAGTTTGGTCTAAAGTTGATGGCATTCTTTTATTCATATAAACGCGGGTATACGATACGCAAACTGACCCAAGCATCTTAAAAGTAAATAAGAAGAGGCGAGCAAAAAACATGTGCTGAAAGCCAAGGCCAAAAAAATAAACAAATGCTTAAAATGTTAATAAATAAATCATTTTCACACATGTTGTTCTAGAGTGGATGGTAGTTACACTATAGCGACACAATGGGAGGAAATATTCTGCCACTTGTCTATTCATTCACTTAGCTCCACGATGGCACCTCCAAACTGACTACTGATACAAACGTATTCTTTTGACGCGGGCTAACAAGAGTTTAGCAAAAGTCTTTGCTACCCAAACCTGAGTCTGAGTTTAAGAGTCTGCCTGCAAATCCACCCTCGAGCATCCTTCTTTTTCTTAATAATAAGAGTGTTCAGCTGAAATGCGTAGTAAAATCCTACTTACTTTCAAGAGAGTAGCATTGGCTGCCCTGATCTATACCGGGAATATTCATCTAGTATCGATCGTAGCAGTTTTAGCAGAAATAATTACCAGTTGTGTTGCTTTTCGCTCCTGTTTATTTTTCACAAGTATTTGTGAAGATTTGTGATGTAGACACACATTACTTAAATTTTAAACGTTGGTTGTGTTTCCCCGTTCCTCTTCCGAAGAAATGAAAATGGAAATGCTTGCTAAACACATATCGTGTACTGCGTGCTTTGCAAGCCGATTGAATCAGTTTTACACCTGCTTAAAACCCGTTAGAACATTTTTCAGCAAATGTTACTGGGGTATGAGCAACGAACACTGGCAAATCCTTTAGGTTTCCAGGACTATATTAGCCTCTGAAGTAGAGATTATATTATGTAACTCCCTTTAATCAAAGCAAACCTAATCCAAAAGCTCGAATTCTCTGGATATCGAGCACCCGATTACTTCGCAGCTCTACTGTCAAAGACTTGTTTCCTTGAACGATTATTCCTTATTGTCAGGCCAGCACACAACGCACTTTAGTCTGACTCTCTAATAAGACCTGTATGTCAGCATAGATGCTCCAATGACTGAAAAGAAAATACCGACACAATAAAAGCAGAACTCTCAAGTGCTCAACTCCGGTTACCCTTTCTTTACTATAAAGAACGGCGATGACGTCTTCAAACGGATTACCTGGCTTCTCTGTTCTGCTGCGAAGAAAGAATACGCTTATATTGGCTTGTGATTAACATAACCTTTGTGGTATACGCGAGGCGCAGGGGTTCGCGAAAAAGCGAAAAAGCGAAAAAGCGAAGCAAAACGGCTCTATACCAGTAAAAATTTCAATGTAAAATTCAATAAACATTCAAAATATTGAAACCGTTTCTCGTTCATTGTTTTTACTTCGCCGGTGCGTAATAAATATTGCAAAATTGTTCCCTGGTTCTAACTGCCATCTCAAGATCAACGTTTATCTTACATTTAAGAATACTCTTAATAGCAAGCTCAAGGGAAATACGTTATAACTATAACTTTTTTTAAATGTAAAACTAATTGTGAACGTTGTTAACAAATGACAAAATTCGCATTCCGTTATGCAATAAAAAATCGTTTAATTTTAAAACATGAAAGGAATTTCATCACATTTCCAAAGTGCGGAAACGTCGTGTCATAAAAAACCGCTTTAGAACAAACCATAATTATTTTTTATATTTTTGCGAAATTAACATAATCTGACCTTAAAAGTTTTCCCCGTGATGCGCAACCATTAATGTGAAATGCATGCATAGAGCTCTCTTGCTACTTATGCGCTCCACTTATGCCGTGCCCTACTTGCGGGGGTGAGATGATGCATATAAAATATTATAAACATTAAAAAGTACAAATGCGCCTCTAAAAGTTCATATTTATCAAAACTTTTAAACTCTCTAGCAAAGCTGTGAACTAAAATAAACTTTTGCCTTTTTTTATGCTCCCATCAATGCCAACAACGAGTGGCATGTCAACACTCTCGGGCTATTTGTAACGCAAAAAACGATGAAGGGCTCATGCCGAGGGCATATTGTCTCATTTTGGCTTCGCAAAGAAATGTAACCCGGAAAGCAAGTAAATGTTCTAATTTCTATTTGAACTCATCATTTCTTAATTCATTAAAAGTAGTTTTTGCTTCATATCCATACTTCTTTAGCTAAAAAATCAAATCAAGCAAATTGTAGACCAATTTGTCTGGTCAAAGTGTGGGAAGGAATTAATACAGAATTCAGCTTTTTTTCGGTTTGAAAAACTTATTCACACCCTTTCGGATTAATCCAAACGCGAGAGTCTTAGTGATCCAAAATTGCATTACTAGGCCGAATAACTTCTAAAATTATGGCAACTATTCCTGTTACTTTCACATGCACTTGACAATCTTTCTCTTGCTTTAGAAACTTCAGAAAAGCTTAAGAATTACTGTTATTTCGTTATACCGCTCACAAAAACTGCAAGCTTTGAAATTTTCACTTTAGATCTAAACATTTTATGTAGCCTCGAATTATTTTTATTGTACTTTAATAAAACCCTTAACTTTGGCCGGAACCCATCACCTTCTGTTTTTCAGTAAGATAACTTGATGGTCTTAGTTTCGTTGAAGGCAACAAGAGATATTTTAGGGTTACTAGGAATATTTAAAAATTGCATGGGGCTGCAAGAAACCGACCAACTCGGACTGCCCTGTTAAGAGCTTTACATTTTAATGGAGAAGTGTGCTATTCGCGTTACCAAAATTGACGCTCTTAGTTCCGGTTAGGAAGTTTTAAAAGATATTTCAGCGTTATTTCGCGAAACCAAAGAGCGTTCACGTTGCAGTACAATTAGGGCAAGATTGGAATCACTTGGATTGTTTAAGATTATTTTGCAAGTACTCGATGTAAAGGTTGCCGGATAATTCAGATCATTTGTTCGCCTGTAGTGAAATCTCTACAGCATGTGCGACTTGAACCCGCGACCACTGGAATATTAGTCGCCATCCTTCGCTTACTCGGGTAAGAAGATCCATGTAATTTCAACTTAGGACATTTACATTTTTAAATTGATGGAACCGATTTCTTTTGGCAAACTTGTTTTGGACCAGAAACGAACACTAATATGTAACATAATTAGCTTTTTATTCGAAAAAAATAAATAGATTTCTTTCTGTTCGGAAAGGATAAAAAATTTTGTTGAATCTTTCTCGAGATAGTATTCAGGGATTTATAGCCAGAATTTTGAAAAATCTCTACTTCAAAAATGACAATTGATTGAGGTTTCCAGTATTCGTTCTTAACTTAACATGGTTTTATTGTTGGCTTCTTAAGTTTTCTTGCTTTCATCGTTTTATAAAGAAACGGAAAAAGTTGCTGTTGTTATACTCGAACAGTATATTGTTAAAGTTTATAAAGTTTATGCATACATCACGTAATTTATAAATATAGCAAGAGCGACAACAACAACAGTAACAGCAACAGCAACAGCAACATCAATATAAAAATAAAAAAACGAATATTATGCCAATAAGCATTTTTTAACTATGATGTACAAACAAACACAAAGCACAATACATTAGTAAATGCAGGCACAAAGCATAAAAACATAAAAGTAGGAGTATTTCGTTGAATGTTTAAACAAGATTTATATATAAAATATGATTTTTTCCAACATAAATCATAATTATCTTCAAAGGTTATGAACTTCAATTGAATAGACGGACAGACGGACAGACGGACAGACGGACAAGCATAACATGTATAAAAGCAGCCAACGTACAATATTTCCAATTGCAAACAATCAAAGCCCATGCATTTAAGTGGAGCGAAGTGGGTTTTGTTGTAAACGTTTACATAAATACACATACATATACACATACACACATACGCAGACAGAGAGGCCAATTACAAAAGCGTGACTTTCACATGAACTCGAGGCCAGTTACTACAAGTCAAAGTTTAATATCCCTATTATTTGCAGTCGGTCGAGTAGCGGTCATGACAAGCAATCCAATATCCAACTACCACCAAAGAGAATGTTTGACACGAGATGTTTATGTACTTATGTGCAGATATACATATATATATTTAAAGAATAGGTATGAGATTATGTAAAAATCTATTCATCTTGATATCTATCAACGAAGAATATTGTTTTTGTCTCTTGCTTTCTAACATTTTGATAAAAGCTTAAGAATGTCATGAGGTGTACCTATGGTTGTTTAGCACACGTTCTACTATGTCCGTCTGCCCATCTTTCCGCTTTTGATAATCTAATCTAAAACCTAAAATTGCAGATATGAAAGTAAAACTTCACACCCAACCTGCAGGTGGGAATGTTGAAATTAGGCATTATTCCCTCATGCCTGATAAGGAAAAAGCATTCATAGCAATATTTATTTCAAGCAATTCAGTAACTATTGCAACCTTTTGAAATTTCAAGTAACTAAACTATTCCGGCAGTCACATAAAGGATCAATGCAGGGACGAACCCGATCGAGCTTAACAAAAAATTTTACTATAATTCTATATATGCTTAAAGTGGTAAACTCGTGTCCAAGCCGGTGTAATACTTTTGCTGATTAATGTATTTATACCATACACCACTTGTGGTGGTGTAGCGTATATTAAGTTTGTGCGGATGCACGGTACACCGATCGATTCAGAACCATTTCTTGAATGCGTTTTCAATCGATCGAAGTTTATCTGCCCACATGCCATGCGTCTGATGACTGTCCATGAATTCTTCTGTTCAATCTACAAGTCGGGGTTTTTAAGATATTTTAATGAAATTTGGTACACCAACGTATTTTGGCCCAAGGATGAGCCCTATTGAAAATAGTTCGCCTATTGAATAGTTTCTCTATTGAATAGTTGCTCATCATATAAATCCTTACTTTAAAAAGTCGTTCTATGAAGTGGTATTGCAGTTTTCAAAATTTCTCGACAAAAATTGCTGACTAAGAGTATTTCTGGATTCTAAATTTATGTGTAAAATTTGAATCGAGCGACGCAATATTTTGATCCCCTGCCCCTCCTAATAAAACTAAACGTGTATGTGCTAAAAAGCGCTAATTTTCAATATTTCTTCTTCAAAATTGATTCATAATAGCATTTTGACATAGAAATTAATCGTAGTGAATTTGGATCAAGTAAGTCTATTTTTGGAATCCCATGCCATGTAAAGGTTTTAATGACAAAATTTCCAATTTTTGATATTTTATGATCAACAGTGGCTCGCATTCATTTCATATAAACATGACTGTACCAAATTCGGATCAAATTGGTCTATTATTTGGACGCCATACCGTAAGAGCAGTAACCCTCTTAGTGAAAAGGATTTTGGTTCGTAATGGCAATGTAGCATAAAAATTAAGCGTAGAGCAGTTAGATCGTGTAATAGTGTTTTTAGTCTATTGTCGTCAAAGTATACCAAAAATTGTCGCTGGTAAAGATTTGCTTCTCGTGAGATGGGAAGAGGGCCGTAAAATAGATCTATGCGTGCGTAAATTTTTATCATAAAAAACTAAAAATAACTCTATGTGGCTATAAAAAGGCATATATGTGCGAAAAGTGTTTAAACGATACGCGGTTCGAAATATTTCATCCAGTCCCTAATTTTTACAGCGATCTTTGTCGAGAAATATTAATGGAAAATTTTTGTCGTACAACATCTCTTTTAAAAATTACTTTTATATAGGAGCTGGCCGCAAACGTGATCCAAACCATTTTCAATAGAGTACATGTTTAGACTAAAATACGTCAGTGTGCTACGCTTCTTGACAGTACAGCGACGATTAGCAGCTATGCGTACAAACTTTTGGCAGATAGGCGGACGTGCTTAAACCGATTCAGAAAATGATTATAAAGTTATTGGCATAATAAAACTTGCATCGGCTTCAAGTTCTCTTATATTCATAGAAAAAGTGAACTCGCCTTAAACCGGATATTGTAACACTCATATTATTACTTCCTTTTCGTTTCGTATTAAATCTTTAAGAGGCTTCACGCTTTGAAGCCCCTTTTTGACAAGTTAATAAATCAACCAAAAGCTTATTTTGAGTGTATAATGCATCCGTTGGCAAGTCCCGGTATTTGTGCAAAATTCGTCTTTATTCGAACTTTAATTTCTATGCAACATTCGCCGCAACACTTCTCCTTCTCCTTCGCCTTCGCTGGCTTTTTTGGCTATTTCCTCCTTTAACGGACTCGAATTGAAAATAACAAAAATAGTGCCCTTAAGCCGTTGTAACCCGAATTTTGAGAGGTAAAACTTTCTAAAAATAATATCGATTTTTTAAGAGACAGAACATCTTTGTTTCAATCAACTCAGTTATTTCATCGAAAGCTATGCTTTACTTGTTCCACACATTGCTCTTGTTTTCATCAACTTCACCATATGCTTTACTAATAATTGCACTACATACAAGCATATACCTTATATGCATTAAACCTTGTACATCCATTACGTGTTGTAATGATTGCAACGCATTTGACGATTTTTTCTTTATCCATTTATTTCATTTACTTATTTTATTTTTACAAATACGAATATTGCGTGTATGTCATGTAGACAATAAATGCATTCATGAACGTTTTCAATGCTTTGTTTAAGTCCACATGTAGATACTGTTTGAAAAATGGTCCCAAAACAAACAATTGGTATGTTCCGCCAAACAATAGTGCGTTTATATGAAAGCAATCAAAGAAATTCGATACTCAAGCAAATGTACATTTGACATAAATCTGTCAAACAAATACTGGGGTTCATGTTTTCAAAGCTTAATTAATCGGACAAAGTTTTTCGACTTTTGTGAGACTTAAGTTAATTTACATTAAATGTTTACAGTAGTAGTAGTAGTACTAGTAGTAGTAGTAGTAGCATTTATGGTGGTATTGTAACTCGCTAAGATGTTGATCAAAAAATTTCTTTTAGGCTGAAAATGTTGGTAAAGACCTACAAGATAACGATATTCTTTCAAAAACGTGAGGACCTGAGAGCCACAAGATATGGAAATGTTGGCAAAAAGCTACTATGAGAATGTTCCGTCAGCAACTTTAATGACACATGATCGAAAAAACAATAGCTTGAATGTCGCCAAGCAAGAAAATATCAACAAATATCTGCGGTAGTATATAAGAAGATATTCTGTCAAAAGCCCGTACACTCGAATGTTTTACGTCTTCTCTCACTTTACTTAGCTGCAAACGTTATTGAACCCACAAATTATTTTAGTATGTAGAATATTAAATATTTCAATAACCATATTAAGATTTTAACCAATTAGTCAAATGAGGTTCCACACAGCGGTTTCACTCTTTTTAGGACATGCATTTCAGGTCAAGAATTATTATTTTATTTTGTTACATACGAATTGTTTAACAAATGGTAAGGACTCATACCTATGTTTATATATATTTATATATACTATGTATATATATAAAATCCTATAGGATTTTTTCGTAATAATTCTCAATTTTGCACAAGCAATTTAAATTTAAAATGTAAAGTTTATGTCGTAAATGAAGATTCGAAGAACAATACAAAATATGTCCATAAGGGAAGGCTTACAGTGCACTTGAGCAGTGACGTAACTGTGTTAACCCTTAATAAAGTAAATCATAGAGGAGAACATATAACATGGGTAACTAACATGAAAATTATTTATCGTTAAAAATTCCTGGCACTATTTGGACGAGCTGCGTGAAAAACAAAATTGTCAATTTCACAAAACGTATTCGATTAAACAAACTTTTAACAGAAATTAAATATAGGTTTGATTTATTTTTATACCCATCATCAAAGGAAATCGATGCACTCATTTTGGCATGATGTTTGGAAAACCCAAAAGAAGCCTATAAGGTAAGTATATTCTTGATTAGCATCCAATTCTGAATCGATTTACTCATATCTCTCCGTCTATGTGTCTGCGTAAATGCATGTTGTTGACATTCCCCTTATCGCTAAAGCTAACACATCGATTTTGAATTTGGCAGAAACATAGGAAGTCCTCGCACACAAGTTTGCATATAAAACGGACCAAATGGTTTAGCGGACAGGCTCGGTTTACTACGCAAAAATTTGTGGCTTTCTATGCATTGTTCGTAAATATAACGCACTGAAATTGTCTAAATTTAGTTTAGAGGCGACCCTACTCTTCATGTTCAAAAAGGGGTCCCGCTCACAAATAGTTGTCAGTGCTCAAATTCTTTTCTTCACTTTTTTTAAGCCTTCTAATTATTATTCATACGGTAAATAAGACACTGTATTGAAGATTATTCTGAGGATTCTAAAAAAAATGGAACGTGCCTTCTCATTATTATCAAATGCCGAAATTGAGCGATTATTTACAACAGGCATTACACAGAAAGAAAGATGGACATAGGGACAATGGATATGCCTAAATCGATTCAGAATTTGACGCTATTCGTACCTTCGCTTTATATACCTTCTTCTAGATGTTGCAAACGTTTTGGTAAAATGAATATACAACACATCCTTCGGTAATGGGTATTGAAGATTCGGTCACAGCCTAATAAAACTTTCTTACTTGTTATTATTAGGTGGGCGGAGTGACAAGTAACTTCTGTTTTTTAGACATTTTCGTTTATCACACTTTCATTTTGTTTTCATTGAATAACAAAATTATATTAATTTAACAGGTGATTGTCTAGTATTTAACCTTCTTGCTATACCTCGGATTGATTGGCTTGGGTTTTGCTCCAATATTGTCTTTAAAAGATTGTCGTCAAAGTCGGAGGCACGTCCCAACTTTTAAGGTCGTTTCTCCAGAACGGAATTTTAGAAACCAATTTCTAATTACCGATCAATTGTCAGTCCTTCACCGTCTACGTTGCACATATTCACCGGAGCGCTATTGCCTTGATTAAATACCCTAAGCATTAGATGCCGAATATTCACTTTGTGATAATCCACTTCGGACGTTAAGGAAAACAAGTGAATGTGACATGCACCACATGAAACAGTTGGTTTGCGATCAGATGTCTTTAAGTGTTTCACGTTCGCACCTGGCATGAAGCCGTAATCAGATGGGCTCCCCAGAGCCATCGGCTGTTTGTCTAGTTCAACTTAGGACCACCCAAGGAGTAACACAATCCCCATTGAACGGGCCTTACTACCCTGACGTAGGGAAATAGAAAATGGATTTGGTTTACGGTCAATCTGAAGTAAACCTCCTTTGTCCGTAAGACGCTTTGCAGCAGCTCTGTAGTAATTTACATTGCACCGGCGGTTACTCTCCATTCGCCAAGAAGCCGTTTAACGATGAACCTTAATTCCGTTTGCGACAACTCATAGATCCTGTATCGTATGTTGTATCGAAATCAAAACCACGATCGATAGTCTTTGAAAAAAAGAAACATTTCACTTCTATTTTTAAATAATTTCAATCAAGTTCCCTTTGCTCTCTTATCGAACACAACGGAGCTTCTTTCTTGTCCCTAGACTAAGCTGAAAGCAAGTATCAGCTCATTAATAAAGCATTCATGCGAACATCACTGCATTCTCTTTAACTAAGCAACTTCTTAGCCAATCACTATCGCAAATTGCAGACCGTATCACTTGCTTAAGCCTTTAGCACAATATCAATTTGCGTTACTCTTTACTTCTCTTTTTGCGTTTGGTTCAATATTTTGATAAATCGTCGAGTGACAAATGATTTGATAAATCGACAAATAAAACAAATTACAATCGACTGTAAAACCATTAAAAATAAATGCCTCTACGGTATATATATACCGCATATATATATATATTTATATATGTATAAATTTGCAAACATGTGTTTGTAGGAATAGCTATGTGGTGAAATCTATTCAATATATTAGCGTAAAGTCTTGCTATATAAATGCAAACCGAAGCTCATACATTACATGAACATTACTATATAATGTGAACAAGAAATCTACAGTGGATCCTTGAAATAAGAAGCCCAAGAAGAAGAATGGACATATTCTTCGTCTTGCAGTTAATCTAAATCTGAAGAAAGCAAACAGGCTTTTAGCGGAAAAAAGTTTGGGTAAGCAACAGGCTTTCAGTTCTGTTCTGTCATCACTTAAGTTTTTTTTGCAAGAGCTTGCCAATAAACGACTGCATCAAATCGAAAGGTTGGCAAAGCGAGTGCCCAAGTTACTGCCTGATAAATAAAAGAAAAGAAGTGTTGATAACGCTGTATCGACTTTAGACGAGTGCGCCGCTGAATGAAATGATTCACAGGACAATCTGCTAACAGGCAGTGGGACTTGCATATACCATGGACCCCACGACAGACATGAAACTCAGCTACTGAATAGTGGCTTTCTGCCCAGCCCATTGTGTCAAAATGATATTCAGCAAGATTGTGGCTGTCGATGTATGTTCTGAAATAGAGGCGAGATCGTTTGGCATGTTGGGGACGCTACTGATCCCTATAATTTGTGTTTGTGCTTTTGTTTTTTTCTTTTTTTAAAAAAAGTCCAGAAAATTAAATCTTTTCATATCTGCACATACACCTGTCCTTCTACCTCCACCTTAAGTTCAATGTCCATGTGACAACATATGGCACACCGTGGTTGCGCCGTTTCTGATATTTTTTTATCTAATCCGAATGTAAAAAATCATTGACTCTCTGCTTTCTCTCATCCGTCTATAATCTTTCCGGACGCCAACGCGCTTACATATAACGAACACCTCTGTAATTGCGCCTAATTCCTTAACACTTTCCAACTGGAAGAACTATGACTTTTATCGGTTATTGATTCGTTTTGTGTTTGTTCGGGAATTTTTCACAAACGACGCCTCACACAGTGGTTTGGAAGGCCTTTTATGAACTTCTACTAGTACTAACTTTACCGAGGTGATGCTTTGTAGCATTTGAAACCCTTATCTCCTGATGGCTCTCAGTACTTACAGTAACTTTCGTTTTTTCAACATTTGCTTTTGCATGTGTACCTACATGTTATTTACGTAAAGAACGCAAAATTTTTCTACAATTAGGTTTCCGAATCTTTTAAAGGGGGCTATGAGCCGAGGTTCAACTGTGTATATAATCAAAGTAAAATAAATTTTGCTCTCAAACACCAAGTACACAGAGACTGTTGTTGTCAAGACAATTTACCAAAGATACCGTAATCGATTGATTGTGACATAGATAAATGAATCTATAGTAGACCTTTACCTATATGTGCAGGCATAGACATATAGGCACACATGCACGTTTTAATATATATAGATATATACATGTCCATATATATATATATATATATATGTATATGTCCGCACTTTTAGAATTATATTTTATTGATTGCAATAAAATGTAAAAGTTTTAAAAATTAAAAATTAATAATACGTAAAACATCCTTAAAAATGTTATTAAGTATTTATTTGCAATGTTTCTTTTTTCATTTATGTCTTTCTGCATTAATGATTTATTACGACTGCAATACTGTTACGACTTCAAGCCAATATGTATGCATATAAACGCTTACGTATATTTATATACGTATGCTAGTTAGATTACGGCCATCATCAATTACTGTGCAGAGCGAGGCAGATGCAATCTGCTCGAAATTACTGCAAACACAATCGCAAGATAAATGAATTTTCAATAGAAAATGAATGGACACCTGCAAAATAGTCATTTAGTTTACTCGACAACAACTGCTTTGAAAACTGTAAAAAAGCATAAAACAAGTTTCATAATAACAAGAAGAAAACTAGACAAACAAAAACATGAGAAGGCTAAAACATGAGGCATCCACCTCAGATTAGAAAAGCGAAAATAAAGGAAAACTACTTTAACAAATGAATTTTAAATAAGTTTTTAAAACAATCGATAAACTAAACAGTATTCGTATTATAAGTAAGTGAAGATTTCTTTAATTTAATTTTGAAAAGATTAAAATGAAAAGCCCAGAATTCGATATAGTCGATTGTATTAGGCGACTTTGCAAAGATTCTGGCGTGCAGGACAACTAACTTTAGAAGCTCTAGCGCTGTGTCCGAATGTTTTCTAATAAAGTTGATTTGGTTGACATACGTCAAACGGCTTCAATATTAATGATAAATTTAAAAATTATATAGAATGAGGCGTCGTTATGTGAGAGTATCGAATTTCTCAAAAATCGACCAGTTTCGACCGTCTAGTGGGCTTTATCCACCATAACTTGGAAGAATTATATCTGCTTCATATTCACTTGAAGAACATCGTCAAACAGACCATCCAGACCAGACCAGCAAAGAGATCGATTAAAAGCCTTCATTTAAATTCGCGGAGTTTCAGTCACTCAGTTTTCATTCATAAAAGAAACCGCTTGTATATGTTATATCTGGATGCTGCAGCAAAAACCACCGGATATTGACCTCAATATTCTCTTCCTAACATAGTTTGGCTCTAACATTAGTACCGAAATATGCACGTTCACAAAATATTTTCCCTACATCCAAAAACGTGACCACATGCAAATTTATATGTTGTCGACCAAATATACCAAAACGGATTTGTGTGTTTCTATGTCTGTTAGGTGTGTAAGCTGTTGCTCTCACTATCATAGGAATTAAAAAAAAAAAAAAACAGACAACTGAAGCTTCGCATATACATTTGCAACCTGTAGCCATCGCCGAACCTCTAAAAATGAGCGCAGCCTAGCTACAAATACGTCCGCAATAAATACAAAAAAAATTAAAAAATATAAATAACTTTCAAAGCAACCTTCTAGCAACCTACTGCAGAGAGTGATTATAAATTTCGATAATTAGGAATTAGGTGGAAAAGCGTAATCGATTACCGAAATGATGTACATGTAGTTAGTTAAAAACAGCAGCCTTTATATTTAACCTTCGCAGGTGCAAAGCTTTTTTTATATATCTCAAAAGCCAAAATCCACTCGGGTGAGACCTTCGGAGTATGTGCGCATTTTGAGTATTTCCAAAATTATTAATGAAAGGGAACAATGAAGAAAAAAGGGGAATGTATGGTCGCAATCGAAGCATAACATGGAAAGTGTATATAAGAAAAATCAGTTCATTCTTTTTGAGCCGTCGTGATATTCGCGTAACCAGAGTCGCCACATTCGCCTGCATAACGAGCCTAGCCATTAAAAACCCTGTTTGCAGACACTCAAGTAAAACAGCCAAGGCGCTGTTAGCTCTGCTGAACTAAGGTCATGCCGAAATCTATCGATGCCCATAAGCAATGACGAATTTATGGCTTTCTGACAGGCACACATTGAACAAAGAATTAAGTCGGGGACTATTGCAGAAAACGCATATCCGCTTTACAGAGCTACACTATCAAAGTATACGTTCACGTAAATAAATATTGAGATTTATTCGTTTCGACTCCATTCGGTTGCAAATTGAGCGATTAACTCATGCTTCAAGTCCCACTGTCGCCCACATAAGGCCATTACTGTGGACGAACACTTGCTTGCGTTTAAAAGTCGTGCCAAATTTACCAAATGGGCAAATATGTACTGGTAAGACTGGGCATGTGAAAGATGTGAATCAGTGCGAGCGTGTAGTCGAGGACTTGGTTGTTCCGTACCAGTGAACGTGTAGAAAGGCGACGACAAAATATAAAATGTTGTCTCATTACACAGGTAAGAGGGAACTAAGCACTGATCGCTTGTTGTATTCTACAACCTTATTGACACCGATTGATTATTAGGAGTGTCGGTGGAATATCCACCGCAGACGAAGATCCAGAGCAGGACGCTAATGGTTGAATTACACAAAAAGGCAAATGTTACACGTGTCGTGAGAGCAAGAAATTGAAAAATACAGGACAGTCTTGCAACCAGTATGCACGGAACATTTATTCGTACGTAAAATGTGAAAATTGTTATAGGAGCTCGTATGCTTCACGTTACGATTTCAGATAATATTGTCCGATATTTTAACGAATATTCATGTATTTTGAATAATAAATGCAAAAAACAGTTACAAATACAATTCCTTTCCATTATTATAAAATGTTTTTATTTTTTAGCGATATACGAAACGCTACATACAAAAAAAATCAGAAACACGGAGTAATTCCGTTTAGTCATGACTGCCAATCAATTTTCATTAGTTGTCCAGAGATGCGAATGCAAAAGGTTAAACGTCGAGACGACAAAGAAACGATTAGATGTGGAACTAGATAAACTATAATAGCTTCAATCTCAAAGCTTCGGCGTGGAACTGAATTACTAAAGAATAGCTTGGAGTATGATGTTGACATCCATGCAAGAATTTACTATTTTAATGACTGTTCCTGCCTTAAGTGAAAGTTATATGTATGAAAATAGTTCTTTCCCATTTCTTTCCAATTTTATGAACATATAAACAAATCAGTTTTTCCACTTTTCTGCGAAAAACCCAAGGAAACCGTATTAAAAGCCCATAGATTTTAGTGTGGGTACTTAAAACGCGTGTGTGTGACAACAGTATAGTCGTCTTTCGTATGCAAATATTCGAAAAGTGTATGACAACAAAAAAAAGGTAAAAGTGCTTTACGAATGATTTTCTTTTATTTTCCTTTGTACGAGAGGGGGAATAGAAAAAAAATTCTTGTATACTTGCAAAAAAAAATGAAAGAAAGAAAGAAATGAATGCTAACCGCAGAGTTGGAAAATATGCTGAGATAACATGTTTAGGCTTATTTCACTGCATATGTAAATCTATGTGTGCATTCTCATGTATGTATTCGTATACGCAACTGTCTATGTCTATGAATTTAAATGCCTGCATAAGGATATTTTCCATTTTGTTTGCCAGTTTAAAAATCATTGTTTAGCAACGGAACACTACATGCATGTATGTACGTGTTGGTTGATTTCCCCACGCTCGTATGTAGATGCAGAGATACAGTCATATAAAAATAATTCCAAATTGGCTCTGATTGCCAAAATGCACACACGTGCATACACATGGACGCCCATCATCCTACGCGACCACGTACCGTTAGCTAGTCATTCACTCACTCATTCATTCATTCGTTCGTTTTTTTTTTTTGCGTTTATTCACTTTTTTCTGGTTTGGTTACAATTTTATTGTATTTGTGATATGAACGGAACCACATCATGGATATTTCTGGCGATGACAAGTGAAATTCAATTTTGAAATCCCGTAATTGGATGTTTCGTCCTTTTTTTATCTCTTTCTCTCTCTCTCTCTCTCTCTCTCTCTCTCTCCTTCTAGTTTTTTTCCTTCCGCAACAGCATTGGTCGTACGTTTAACATGAAATAGTTTTAATGCCGGATTTATTTTTAAAATGATGGAAAAATACTAAAATTCGTTTAAAAAAATTTATTCTATATTGAAATAATAACAGAAACGTTTAATATTTGATATTCAAAATACTGTTGCTATGTGATACATTTCTAAAAAAAAAAAAAACAGTATAAACGCAGCAGAGTCATTTTGCTTTGCATTTTTCCCAACGTAGGAAATAAGAAAAAGCAAAAAATGACATCACTTCATAACACTGCTAGACGGGTGCACCGATCTCTTACCGAAGGCAAGAAAAATTGACTGTCGTGTAAGTTTGCTTTAGATAAGAATGCATTCGAAGGGTGCCGTACAGACGGAATGATAAAATTCAAATGATTTAAATTTTTTGTGACGGTGAGTATAAAAAGATGCAACAATCCTTGAAATCCTTGAAATAAAATCGTTAGCCTGTGTTTTCAGGAATACTATACGCCATCGTCTGTCAGAGTTTGAAAAACGTCTTATAAGCAACGTACGGCTCATTACTTTTGTTCGTTATTCTCATCTTCTTCATACGTGACACAAGTAAGTATTTAAATTACTTAATTCCACTTGAACGATTACAGAAAACTTTACGGCCATTGCGGAAAAAATCTCCTGCCATTAGTGTTTAATTGACGATATAAAGAAATTGTTTTCTAAACGGAATTAAATCTTCAGCTCTTTACGTTATGTCGTACGATGCATATTCAACGTACATAGTATCCGGAATTTCGTACTTTAAGAACAGAACTTCCCTTGAAATGCGCATTAGAGCCCTCATAGAGTGTATGGCCTTTCAAGAGGACGTATCACTCTAGATCAATTTCGCGATAAAGCCAGCGGTTCACGAGCTGTAAGGCAGGTGATGCCGTCTTACCGAAATTAAACATCGTCCCTCGTTCGATAAGAAGATTCATTCAATGCAGTTTTCAGAAACATAGCGAATTTAAATCGTCCGTCTAAAACTCGGATCAAACTGTCAGTCGTCGTAATTGAAGAGGATGTTACATTATTTGTCTTGAACAGAAGACTTTTTCTCCTTAAAAATCATAATATTATATAAAAAAGTTTCCTAGTTTTCATTTGTCAAACGTTCATGTTTGGGATCAGATTCTAGGACGTTCTCCGCTTCTAAAAATTGAAATAGAAAGCTGGGACTCGCCATACGTACAACCACGACTGCGTGGAGAAAATGCAAGAGTGTTCCATTTAAACGTAGAAGAAATGCTGAATATGTGAGGTGTTGAACTAAATCCTGAAACAAATATTTTTTAGAATTCTGGAATATGTTCGATCGGCCAGAAACACCCCCAAATTCCAAAAGACTTGGATGTTATTGGATATTAGATTGGGTTTAGCTCGACTATAAATTCTTTATTGTGGTTGTTCCCCGTTGATTCGCAACAGTGTATAAGGGCGTATTTTGGAGCAATTATCTTCATTAACCACACTTTAGGGAACTTTATGGTTTCAGAAATAGCAAAATTAGTTTAATATTGAAACTGCTTCAAAACGTATACTTAGAGATAAACTTCGTAAAAAAAATTACTGAAAATACTGCAGAGCATCTGTAGTATATTTAAGCCTTTTTTATGCGCTGTTTTTTATACGTATTTTCTTGGTGCGAATATACTTTTACGACTCATTTTTATGCATAGATAGATAGAGAGAGAGGAAGAATAGGTTTTGAACTATGACAAATCGTATTGAATTAAGTGCTTTTTGAAAAAATATCTCCATATTCACAATGAGAAAAAAAAATTTTAAAAGTGTCCATGCCTAGTTCCAGTGTCCAAGGATGCCAACGACAAAATGGTGGGTCAACCCAACGGACTAATGTTGGAAAGTCCCCTTCTCTAGAGGGTTACTTAAAAATATACTGGATACGCATTTTCAAAAGTTTTTTCTTGACGCTTTTCGGACACTTATTACACAAAATGCCCCGGCTTTATATACATATGCCTACATGTCTGCAAATGTATGTACATTTTATTCTTTTCTTCTTAAACGACTTTCTCATCATTCAATTAAGTTTTTAACATTGACCTCCACAAGAAAATTAAGAGGTTCTCTCAACCGTAACAAATACAATAAATACAAAATAGCAGACTGAAAAATAACAAGAAGCAAACAAACAGAAACACTCGCATCTACAAGCACATGTAAATCTTGCAAACTTAATGTATGTAGTGCATATGTACATATGACGATAATGACAGTGACGATGGTTTCAAGATCAATTAAATAACTTGTACGCATACTTAAATATTCTTAATTGTTATCCATTGAAGTTTCCATTCCTTGGTAATCGTCACTGCGTGTAAACTTTCAAGAAATTTCCTTTTTAAATTTACGGTTATCTGTTTGCCACATTTACCACATAAGCGTATCGATTAGATGTGAATATGTCTGAGTGCGTCTACGTACTGATTAAAAAAACTGATTAAAGAAATAGAAAAACAAATAAGAAAACTATGTTCGGTTGCGGCGAACGCTTTTCTACCAATTTTTACATCGGGCACGAATTTGGACGACCACGGCCGATTTTCTCTACTTGCTGCTACACACATTGTGGGAGCGTGCGAAAAACCCATGATGATACTGGTGCTGAAAACGAGTTTTTTGACCAATTGGGTCAATCCTTAATCAAAGGCGGACAGACAGACGGACACGCGGATGGCCGGACGGTAAGCGTATACGTATTTTGTGTATGCATTTTCGAGCGGTGGGTATACAAATGCGCAAAGTACGCGCTTTGATTCTTAAATAAGTGAAGTGAGTTGTGAAAGCGGATGATTTTAAGTTAAACTTTTGTCACGAGTTCTTCAAATCGCACTCTGACCTTTAAAGCTAACTAACATTACTTCTCTTATTAGATTCAATACTTCCTAGTACGCACTTCCGATTGTTTAAATACGCCGGATACAGCGCAGCTGTAATCACACTTATCCCCTTTAGGGGAGATTTTACAAAATTTCTTATTAATCTCTAACTTTTAAAAGGTCTCAAAGAGTGTATATCGTAAGTAAGAAAAATCAGCAGAAGTGCTAATTTCCACTGTTAATGCGAAATAGTGTCGACTCCAGTAAATTTTTGAAAAGAGGATAACAAGACATCGGGTCCAGGACGGTTTTTGTAAGATTTGACTTTACTGTCTCTGAAAGCTTTTGACAAACTGTGACTTCTCACTATGTGCAGATACCGTCTTCAAACTTTACTCAACACAAGTTGTCACGCTGAAGTGCACACAACGTAGTTTTCTGGCGGCGTGCATTGGTTGAGTCCTGTACTGTATAGGATGTTCAAAGCGTGTAGAACACTGGCCGCGCTTTTTCGAGGCTTACTTTCTAGCGATGCATTTATGACGAAAACTGTCATGATGATATCCTAATTTTTCAGCATGACGATGCCACCGTCTAAGAAACGGCAGCACTCCTTTAGTGGAGTATGCTGCCGTTAGTCATAATTCAATCCATGGCTTACTGTCGTTTCGAGTTCCGATTTTTACGATAGTATCCAGAAAATAGTTTCCCACATAGGCAGGCTGAATATCACATTAGTGATGCTTTCGGCATAGAATTAATGTTCGGTCAGAAAGACGGAAAAAGGTGCCAGGGGATAATATTATTATTTACCATCCTTTTGAAGCAAGAGCTTTTTCGATGGAAAAGTCGATCAAGATTTATTTCCAACCTTGATATACTTGCTGATATATGTTGTGGATTGGATCAATCGGCATTCCCATGGTCAATAAGATGCTAAAAAAATTCCGTGAGCACCAGTTTACAGGTTATTTCGATTTTTTCACCCCTTATTTATGAGGCTTTTGGAGGATTCCGAGGATTTGGTGGATGTAAACAAACAGAAATTTGTTTTTGGCGTTATTGTAACGAGATCCTAACTCATCTTTGTTGAAATGCGATCGAACCCATCCCCATCAGGAAAAGATTAACCAATCTATAATTTGAAATTAATTTGTCCAGTAATCACGTAACGAACTGCATTTGATTAATTTCTTTGTTCAAATTTTAAAAGAAAAATTGCCATAATCAACAAAAAGCTCCTCAATAATTGTATCAAAAATTCTCACAATTACAAAGGTTGAGATAGAAAATTGAAACCGTGCACTTATGTTTTTAATTTATTGCTACAAAACTATTTTTCAGAAGGACTTGATTGATGATGAGTAAACGCTCCTACGACATTTCATGAACACTGCAACACAAAATTCATAATATATGTCCGCCAGTAGCTGAACTGAAGACCAAATCGCTTTAAAATTCGGAGTCCATGTTAATCCGAGCTTAACTGTCCGTCCGAAAAACCTAGGATTTATGTTCGATTTTCTGTTGTTTGTGGGGAGAAACATCCGAAACTCATTCTAAACCGAATACTATTCCAAAAATATTTATGAATCAAATCATGTTTATTCTGGATAGATTATATATTGACTTGGACATAGCGTTGGCGGCCCATACACCACTTTCATAAAAGGACAGAATACATTTAGAAAGTATATAGAGAGTATGAAAAATATAATATTAATTGATGGCCACACAGATTGGCATGGTGGTGTGATGCTCAGGCATTTGGAACTAATATATCTTATCGAGACTCTTTGGAATACCAATTCAATGAATATACGCCCGCCATAAAGAAAAACTTGCACTTACGATACGAATCAAATTAAAGAAATTCTCCCTGAAATGTTTATGGAGGGAAAGTTTTGATCGATCAATTGTTAGGTCCGCAATTAACGAAACCTATAAATATTCATGCTGTACATCCCTTGTGGTACCATAGACGTTAACTTAATCACGGGATATATTATAACAAGAAGAACTGAACATTTTATTACACCAATACTACCTTCACCCATCCACACTTCTTTATACAATACATGGTGCCTCGTGCTATGTATACTCAAATTTTGTACTTGTTACCTCTCTGGGGTATAATTATACCCTACATAACTTGTGGTTTATATGTAAGTTATGGTAGGTGCATCAACATGAAGGACTGACGATCCAATCAACTATTATTATGCGGATCAATTCAAAAGCATTTGCTGAATCGGTTGAAGGCTGTGGGTTCGTTTATGTATGTAATGTTTGTCCACATGTACATGTGTCCAACCTCTAAACTGGAGCTTAAAACATATTTTGAAGAAATCTGGGAAATCTGTGTCGTGTGTTGGCGGGACAACGAACATTTGAAAATGATTTGGATAATGCTTAATATTAAAAAAATCATTGCGACGCGCTACGGAGTATTTAATTTATTTATTTACTCTTTTCAATGCAGCTGGTATCAAGGATTCGCCCTAAACCGTCTGTAAATTTCTTACTTCTTTCAATTTGTGTCTTAACCTAACATATGCTAACATATTTTACCTTTAAGTTTTTGTGAATCTGACTTAAATAAAATCCCATTTTTAAACAATTTAAGAAATTCCATTCGTAGTAATTACTACGATATAATCTGATTATGGGCACGTAATCCGGCTTTGAGAACGAAAGCTGATGATTAAGTGAGTTAATGTGAGGAAAGCAAAAAGTAAGATAAGTAGACCGAAGAAAAAGAAGGAGAAAAAGATATCAGATCGCCTTGTTCATGAGAAGACCTCGAGAACAATTTTTCAAATAAATTTACTTGCTTAACACACACTTGTTTAACACACAACTACTTATATACATACATATTTGCTTGTGTAAATAGTTTTTCTATTAGTACATAAGCAATTGAATCGAATTGACTAAAACGTGCTGATTTAAGCCTGTACACGCATACACAACAACACCCATACATATACGCATATGCATACACTTACATTCGCTCGCGCGCCCATACATCACGTAGTTATTGTCTAGCACTTTACTTGCATTGTCTATGAAAAGGATAATAGCGCGTTGTTGTTGTCGTCTGGCCGATTGTTAGTCTATCCCCTTCGTAGATATTGTTTCGGTTCTTATGAAAATCTGTTTACTCAATATCATGTTACAGAACATCTTCAATTGTTGGTATTGGCATTAATGAAGACTTAGATTATTTAACCCCACTCGGCCTAAAGGTTAATTCATGAACAGACGTATTAAAGGGAATGTGAGCAATAATTTGCCTAACAAATTAGGTATTAAACTACATCTGCAAGTTCGAGCAACGAAGCACTTACTTACTTATTGCATATTAAAAGTACGTGCTTGGAACAAACATGAAAATTAAAAAAAATAGCAAGAACAACGACTAAAAGAATAGTTAAACGATTAGAGAAAAACACTTATGTACATGGACACGGACATGATTACGTACATATTTAAATATATCTAAGTACATAATTCTTTTGCTATTATTGTTTTCACTGTTGTAGTTGTACACTAACGTAGGCATTGACATCATTGTGTGCCGTTGAAATGCGAAACTTCATTGTCTGAGCCTTGTCTGACAACAACACTGAAAATCTACACGTTTACATAGTTTGCAATGAATTGATTTCATTTGAGCTGGGCTGAGTAACTGAATTCATTGAAAATAAGGAAAACGGAAAACAAAGGCACAAAGAAATAAATAAATAAATAAAAGAAAGAAGAAAATTGTAGAAAATATATTTGCTTCGCTGAAGTATTCCAAGATGTACTGACAACGGCTGGATAGCCTTAGCAACTCAATAAATATGTTTTGTCTGGGAATTGGATTTAGTGATTAATTGCATTAAACCACCCAAAGAGATTACAAAAGTCTACTTACTTGAAGGTTACACACATACATAAATACATAGTACATACCTGCTCAAGAGCAGCAATGTTTTCCTAAAGTCTTAACGTTTAATGTAATTCAATACTGAGCTTGTTTCTAACCACAGCTGCTCAAGGGGAGAAGGAAATATTCTCTAATGCGATAATAGAAGCGAAGAAGGAAAGAACATTCCATATGCACTTAATGAACATGAATAAGAAAACACGAAAAAAAGAAAGAAAATATTTTTCTCACACTAACATATGAATTTTCAAAACTCGCTGAAGCGTCAAACAAACGAAAGAAATTTTAAACCGAGAACATCGAAAACATCTTGAAGTATGCACACAAAGTAACTCGACAATCTTCTCGTACAACATGTCATCTCTCATTTACTTGTGTTTATTTTTAAGCGCAAGCACAATATTGCCCCAATAATCAGTATCAACATAATGATCAGCATTATCGTCATTATTGTTGTCAAATAAATTACTTGTGCAGATACGTGCATCGACAATTGTAAAATTGTTGTTTTTAGTCCAATAGTCCTCACCCACACTCACGCACCCCAAGAAATGATGGCGTCTTTGTAATCATTATAGGCAAAGATTATTATCATTAAAGCGGTCTCCGCTTTGCATTACTTGAAACTCTTTTCCCCCCCATGCAAGTGACGCAGGCAGGCCACCCATTCGTCAAAGCAATAAAATATTGTACAAAAGAGAATGTCATTGCCATCGGTCTGGTAGCTTTAGTGTTTCTTTTCACATTCCCACATAAAATCAAAGAAGCATTTTAAATACATAGAGTTTTCACCATAAGTGCATGTAGTAAGTGCGTTATTATATTCTCCTAAAACTGCATAAGGTGACTAAATTTATATACTTTTGTTTGCATTTTCGTATCCGTTAGTTACTTGTTATCAGTTTTTGAAAAAATCAAATTACAAAAGTGCGCAGAAGTATGTGACAAATTTCGTCAAACAAATATAAAATCAATTTATGGCACAACAGGTAACAAAAAGTCAGATATGTTTGAAAGTGTATGTTGCACAGTGGATTTTAAACCGAACATTGGCAGTCGACTAAAAGACACAGACTTTGCGCCAAATTTTCATGCATTGAATTTACGCGTGTAATCAAAACGTGTGGTGAACTTGTCATTCAAATCGCGATTGGCTCTAAAAACACTCGCTGGTTCTTCGGGAATATTACGCGAAAAACGCGGCACTCACCGTTCCACAGATACCGCGTTTGCCTGACTTAGCAGCCTGCGCTACCTACGACCTCTCAACAAACTCAAAAGACTGCTGCGAGATCGCGCGAGAAGATAAGACTCGAATCGAAGAAAGGATTTAAGGCCGTCTGACTGACTGAATGACTTCTGTGACTGTTTCGAGGATCGGAAAAAATGTAGGGAGACGTAGAGTACACCTTATTTTTTAATCAACATAGTATTTTTCAAATTTTAAAAAGGATAAAAATTACTTTTGAAACTCTCTACTCTTTTTGCACCCTACACCATTCGGGGTACAGGGTATATTAAGTTTGTGCGGATGTATATGATACCCTGAATGGCTTAAAATATACACACCTTTCATTACACCGACCGATTCGGAAAATGATCCCAAGCTTGTCTGTCCATGTATTTTTATATTCAGCCAACGTACAGCTAGTAATTTTTGAAATATTTTAGTGAAATTTGGCACACCGACGCGCTTTGACCCAGACATGATCCGCTTTACGGAAAAAATTGATATTTCAAAACTTCACGGCAAAAGTTGCTGAGTAACAGTATTCCAACAACCTAAACAGGTTGAGCAGGAATAATTTTTTGAATTTCGAAGTCTAGTTTTTAATATTTCATGGCGAAAATTAGTTCGTAATAGTAAATTAACATAGAAATCAACTTTGGCCAATTTGGGCCACGTAAGTCTAGTTTTGGATGCCACCGCGTATAAGGATTCTTAGGAAATGTAATCCCTTATGTACCAAAAAGACCTATATGTTAATATTTATGATGAAAATCTGTTCATGACAGCGGACCAAATTTAAACCCTCCTATGGGTTTATTTCTTGGATCCCACCTCTTATAGGATTTCTAACGAATAGTAAGCCTTTCAGAGAAAGACTTTAATTATTAATAATTTGTAATGAAAATTAATCCATAGCGGTAATTTAGCAAAAAAATAAACTGTAGGAAATTTGGATCACGTAGATGTATTTGTTAGACCCTAATATGTATATAGGGGTTTTCATAGAGAGCAACACCTTCTATGCAGAGAAAGTGTAATTTCCAATATTTCATGACGGTCATTGAAAATTAATAAAATTTTTAGAAAGTAATTTAGTTTTCAATATTTCGATTAGGTTATGTCATGTTTTGGGCATTCTCCAATATCCGAGCTTACGTGAAAAATATGTCCTTGCATGAAAATAATATACAGTTTTTAGTGTATTATCCCTACAACGATTGAAGCGAATGAAAACGAGTACTAGACGAGGTGGTGCAGAGTATCTAATGGTCGGTCTCATGCGATTATCTTGTTCTTACTTGTTTTTGCACTATTTTTAACATGTTCGAAATTCCACATCGTAGATGACTGTTTTGGTAGATTATGTTCACCTTCAAATTTGATTTGTGGGGTTGGTCTTGTGGTCAAAAAAAAATTTTGCATTTTTGTGTATTAACCGGGGAAAGCAATTTTCACGATTAGCAAAAACAGAAGACTATCATTTCGCGGCTAAGTGTACCCAGAGATTAAGAATACTGAAGAAGAATTGTCTGAACAATTTTTTATTAAATAGTTCCAAATTATCAGCCTTGCTGCCAATTTCCGTACAGAAGTATTGCCAGTAGGCTTCGATTTTTTCTCAGATTTTTAAACACTTACGCCAATTGGAGTAAATTAAAAGGGAGCTGCTGCAAGTAGACTCTCCTTTATTCTCTTCAAACCCTTTTTTGTGCTTCCACCACATCTTTCAGTTCACCTTTGACTCCATCATGTGCTGCTGTTGATGGAGCTCCGGTGGAAGACGTGCGTGAAGTTGGTAATCGTGACGATCAGGTCGCACGTGCTCTGCGCTTTGCCGCCATCGCCATCGCTGTCTCGCTGCCATCTATTGCAGCTTGTAATGTTGCGCCCCGTATATCGTTGTATACCTGAACAGAACTGGCAAACCCCCATCTTACGCTGTGACAGCACGCAGCTTCTTCGGGCCCAGAATCCAGAGCTGGGCGTCTTCATTTGCGCCAGCTTTGTCTCTGTACGAATATTATCTGGAGAATTCTTACATAAGAAACATTGTATTTCAAGAAGCTTTCGTTAAAGTTATTGCATAAGAATAACAATGAAAACTGCTTTGCTTAAATTTTTACTCATTCCGCAAGAATTATCTTCAAGCAAGAAAATCTTTAGTTAATTCTTTTGTCCGGAGAATCATATTAAAACAGGGCACGACTTAAACATCGATTATTTTCACTAATTTGCTGGCATAGCTAACGTGTTCCAACTGCGTGTTGCTAGATAAAAAAATTTCATTGCCTTTGATTTTTAGACTTCAAGTTGACCTTATTAGAGACAGTAACAGTAAATATATTTAATTTTATATACCGATTTCGTACGGAACGGTTTGTAAAGAGAGACACATTTCATGTGCACCTGCCTTTTTCCTTTTGTGCCGCTTCGCTTGAACACGGACAACAATACTCTTCGACGTGCTGTGCATTTTTATTGTAGAAAAAATGTTCAAAATACCGGCACATAAAACAAAGATGCTTACTTACTATTGCTAGTACAAGTCGGCATTCGCAGAAAGTTACTGACAAAACATTTGCTGAAAATAAAATTTTTATACTTTCCTGCATTGATAACAACATACTTGCTAACGCGGACAAAAAACATGAAATTCCATGAAACATGTGTTTCTTTTCCAATCATTAGATCGCATTAGGACTTCTGCAATCCGCGAACTCTAATCAGCCATTCACCGAATTAAATGCCCATTAGCATGCGCATAAGGTCAAGTAAGGTCACTCAAGGAATTTCACAGAAAGTACATATATTCCCAATCACCCTGATGTTGACCAAGAGATTACATAAGATCTGCAGACATATATATATAGTTATATGTAAGAGTCGTCGATCGGTCATGTCGGACCATCTACTGTGTGTGTGAGAATTCACGGAACTTCAGAATATTCATATGGCGAAAATATCAGGAAGGCATGGCTTTATCGCCTGCACCAAACGGGCAAACAGAACATTATATAATTCTAGTATAAAAATTCCGCGAGCTGATGTTCTCATAAAGGCGTCGAACTGAAATTCTCTAATGAATTTGTATAAATTCTTATTCCTTTCGTAGAGTAATAATCAATGGATTAAATTTACTCAAAAGAAGCCATTAATCAGCCAATAATGTTTATTACTTAAAAAGTAATCGAAATTAGAGACTTTGCCGTCCTCACGATAGTTTTGTTGAAGGTGATCCTCGCAGGGCGCTATAGTTTAAATCTTACTTAATCTACTTTTCTAAATTCACACGTTGCTTATGAATTGAAAAACAAAATTCATGCAGAAATTATCGTTAAATAAAACTCTGTTGTCGCATCTACCTAGTAAAACATCAAAAGCTATCCGGACTAACACATAAGTAGCGTCTTTAACGCAAATCCATGTTATTTTTAGAAAGTATCGGCCGTCTAACGATGCCTATCAGAATTTCATGTCATTTTGATCATCAGTTTACGAGTCATAGGGGTTTTAGTAACACTAGTTATTTCCTAGAATTTCTATTGCTGACTAAAAACAATCCTTTCAATCATTCAATTTCGACATTGGCTCGAAAAGTGTTATGGTAACTCATCGAAACTAATAATTCGTAGGACATTTGGCGATGTTAAACGAAGACGTTCGTAACCAGCGATGATGAAAACATTGGACTCCTGGACAACTAAACACAATGGGTGCATTTACATCGTGCATCGTGCCCATAAATGTGATTTGATTGCACGTGTTTCACGTAGTTGAACGTAAAGCTTGCGCTTCATTGTCGGCATAAAATTCTCATAACAAAATTAGTTAGTTACTAAGAGAAAGTGAACGATAATGCTGCCACTCTTACCACATTCTTCCGAGCGGCCATTATCTGTTGCCAAATCTCAAACGGATACTTTGAGGTAAAAATCGAATCACATTGTGAGGTCATTTCGGAAAGTAAGCAACATTTTGAGTATCTTGAGGGTCTATAGAAAAGACATTGCATTAGAGAAGCGCTGGACTGCTTGTAGTATTCTTAAATTAGAATATGTTGGCTACGACGAAAAAAAACTTGTTCTACTATTGGTTGCATTAGGTACACTGCAACAATAGTAGGTTACTATTTATGTTTAATAAATCTGAGTTATTTGTTGCAATTTTTGTTCGAGAGACAAAAGCTTGCAATAATTTTGCATCACAGTTCTTATGTTGTATGTGTATACATATATTTTTCTATTTCCATTTTCACTAACATCAGCTAGAACGGAAATAAGTGCCTACACGTTCTTCTGCACAACATTTGTTTAAAGTAAATAACGAAAAACAATATCTGTTCCATATTGCAAGCATGTATACGACGCTATTTGGGTTTTATTAAATATATCCATCGCAAACAATAAAATCCATGAAACCGAGAAAAATATTGATTTCAACAAACGTTTCGCACTATGTGGTTTAAGAAATTGCTTGTGAACTCGCAACAATATTTTAAATGTGTATCAATAATTGCGCGCATCTATTAAGGCACAATTTATTACGCGCGATTATCTATTACAGACTAAATGCAGGGCGTGTGAGTGTAATAAAATCTCCATTAACTGCCTCATAATTAAGCTGACGACACCCTTTCGTAATTAGTTTTGCCTTTTTCTAAGCGACTAGAAGAAGCATATAAAACAAAAACAAAGCACGATAATAAATATCCGCTCTATTCTGTGTGTCGCCACCATGACAAATTGCAATTGCCGTCTCACATAAAGACCTAAGATCCCACTTGTGCTTCGGTCCTCCTTCTCTTCTTTTTTTTCTTTGTTCAAGTTGTCATACACTTATGCATACTTGGAGATCATAAAGTCAGTGACAGTATAATCTATTACAGTTTAAAGCATTAAAGCATGATTTTCCAACTCGCGTTTCATCGCGTTGAAGTTTAACTAAACAATCGTTTTGGCCGGCAGTAATGTGAACCAACTGTTAAGCATACTAAATTACTTTAGATGTAGGTAACTGCCGTAGAATACTTAATTCAGCGTTAATCCGGGTCGTAATCATCTTTACACTAAGCGAATACATAGTGTCAAGGCTAGTTTCGATAATAATTTTCTTCACTCTAAGCCAACTTCACCAGCTTGCATAAAGCTAGGGAAACGAAAATTTTATAACCAATAAGATAACGTGAATCTATAATATGCCTCTCTGTTAATTATGTCTGTCTCGGCCTGCCGATCTAAACAATAAAAAATAATTATCGACTATTTTTAAATCCATATCTATATAAGCAAACTTTTTCCTCAATTTTTGATCATAAACAAAAAATTTCGAAGTAATTTCGTTTGAAAAAATTGAAAATAATGGAAATGGAAACTATGTCTCCCCTTACACCTACAATCGTAGACGCTAGATTTGTTCCTAAATGCACACTGCGTGTCCTATACTATGGCGAAAGTATTTTCATGCGAAGTCATTGAGTATAAAAGAAGTGTTAGGATTAATTTATTAATCGATCTTTTATTTAACAAGCTCACGATCACAACAATTGATATCGACATGAATGGGTTGATCCCGTAGATGATATATTTAAGGAAGGAAGCCATTGCAAATTTCGCTCTGTTGGTCTATTAGGTACTTGAAGCCTTCTAGAAAAGTCGAAATTATTTCATTAACTGAGAGATATTCTTTCCTTACAATTTCGTGCTTTTCCTCCAAAAGACTGCAAAAAAGGTTCCCATTTGGGTACATCATAGCTCAATGTCTTTCCTCTCGATTTGTATGCACTAAATGATGCCGTTGAAAGAAAGTGCCGAACACTTTATTGCAGTAAAAGAAAATGTCTATAATGCATATAGAAACTTTAAATACGTTTTCTTTGAAAAGCGATTTTCCAAACCGGCAAGCAGCGTTACTACTACACTACAAAAATTCTCATTTGTTTTGCTCCGAATTTTTTACAATATCTTCAGAGTAATAGAGCCTTAAGGAGCGTATACCGTCTATTTCCAATAAATTAATTTAAATATTTTCTATTAATAAAATCGGACCGTAATTGGTTTTCAATCACACCAAAAATATGTAAGAAATTTTATCTTAAAACGTGTAGCAGATATTTATCAAATAGCGAATATTGGGTGAGACCAGGCTTACTGCAAAAATCAGTTTGATTGGGCGCCTAACACGCGACTAACAATAAATAAAGCGCTGTGATGCGTGGTGGTCGCTGTCAAGATTTAATTCCAAGGCAAATATCGTTTTAGTTGCCGACGAATCGAATATCGTTGGTAGTTCCTATGTCAATTTCTATAACTTAGAAGCTTGAAAAGTAAACTCCAGGAAAGGGGGCAGGATTGTTTCCTTTTTAAAGACCAATTACACAATGGATGTTTTCCGGACCCTAATATATTATTATTTCTATTCTATACTTCTATGCTTAACACATTATTAATATATTGCAGCTTAGAAAGGACTATGAGTGGAGAAGGGAGGAAAGAGGTCGAAATGTGCTCAGAATCTTAAAAAAGAAAAAAAAAACGAAAGTATATACATTTTATATAGTTGCGGAACGGCCAAGCTTCGCTATCTTCAAGGATATGGAATGTAATTAATATAAAAAGTAGGAGCTTTTGTCAATGCTGAAAACATCTCAAGCCAAATATAAGTTTGGAGCAACTGCATTAAGACACTTATTTGCACATTTCATTCAATGCGAAGAGAAGTTAAATGCAGATAGATTTACAAATGCCTTTAACACAGTTTCATAAATTGAGACGTGACAGCCGCAACTAAGAATTCAAATGTATATATATGTGTATGTCTGTGTTTTAGTATATGATCGTTCGTAGATGTTGAACTTTATACAGTCTACGGGAGTAACATTTGTCCGTCTACAGCGCGAAGGTAATGACAAAAACAGTTTTCTATTAAATGATAATTAGAACAATTGTTTAAAATACCAACAATTACACGGAAGATGAGCGTTCGATGATGGTTTGTTTCGACTCATTAAAAGTAAATCAATTAATATCCGTCTTATTTATGTTGGAGTATAACAATACGTTCTATTGTAAACAAGTATATATAACATCTGTATGCGTACCTATGTTGATTTCAAGCGTTTAGGCGCTCCTTACCCAGTATGCACTATAATTAATAAAAACATGATCACATTCACTTAGGGATCTTTTTCTAAATAGCAAATAAATTTAAATTTAAAACAGCAAACTCTTGCTTCAAAAAATATAATAAATAAGTGGCATAATTATGTTCGATTGTGACCGAACCTTTTATACCCTTCGCTGTTGTCCTATAAAGGCTTGAAGAAAAACGACCAATTTCAATTTTTTCCGGGTTGGAGTTGGCGATTTTTTCTATTTGCGTAGAACAATTTGGGAGCACTTTATATCCTATATTTATTTTAGTTTATGACCAACGAGCAAAAGACGCAGAAAACAAAGGTGTTCTCACTTTTGGTTGTATAGACATGTGGACGCAGCAGACGTGCTTTTTGACCTGCTTGCGTAATTGCCAAACTCTTTTTTAAATTTGTCTTCTTTTTGCGGACGGAAGAATGTTTACCACAAATACTACGCAGTTGGACAGACAGACCGATGAACAAACGAACGGACGAACATGCTTAAGGATACACCGAATTTGAAACTGGCCAAGTTTTTATATAGTTTATATTGTGGTTTGTGCGCATTATAAAGGCATTGAGCAAATATCAAATTGTGATGCACTTCATGTGGAATAGGCGTGGCCAATTTTTTCCATTTTTCACAGGTACTATACTATACGTTGCAGTTGATGAGTAATGTGCAGAAAACCAATTTTCCTTTAAAAAAAAAAAGAGGTGTTCTCAGTTCACATGGTACTGTAGGCCTGTCCTTCAACCGATTTGGCCCATTTTTAATACCAAATTGCGTTCAAAAACTTGCAATCTTTGTGCCACATTTGGGGTCGATAGCCTCATTTTTGCGCCCACGAGAATGCTTACGATATACATTACGCAGACGGACAGACGGACAGAGGGACATATCACCACCACCATCTAGAATGTTAAAATTTTTTTCCGTTGACAACATTTAACAGCAAATACAGGAGAGCCTAAGAAGGCAAATTTCTTTTTTGCCTAACAAATCCATTGCTTCTAAAAATGAAATTTTATGTAAAATGTATTAAAAATGTTTTAGATTTTTGTGACGGCTCTGGTCTTTCCTGCAATTTTGCATCTATAAATGCAATCAAATGCAATTTGTTTATTTTGGGCCTGCAATTGTTATCATTTTGAGGCAAGTGAACAAAAAATGGAAAAGTTTGCGGTGCGATCACCTCGGAAAACTTACTTTCGAGAAAGGACATTGAAATTTTTCAAGACTTAATTTTGAAGGAACATTAATGCACGATTATATAGTTGATTATTGCTTTCGGGAGTTTCCAGAAAACCAACTTTTTCGATCGTTTGAAATCGTCCCTCATAGGCATCTCTTTATATAACTTTTGAATAGATTTATTCGTTAAGCTAATAAAATAAATCACAAATTGACATGACCGCTTAGTCAATGAAGGATTCACCTGTCTCTCAGCCCCGACCCAGCTTACTGTTGACGTTCTTACATTGTCTTAATATCACACTACCGCAGAAAATTAAAAGAAATGCCTCACCATTTAAACACAACTTTTATGTATTTATTTATGTATTCAAATTCAGCAGAAATTTGCTCATTGCAAAATCCGCACGATTTCTTGCTTTGCGTGTTTCTCGCATTTGTTAAACGACTCGTTAAACGACATTTGTTATACGTGTAACGTATTTACCTAAATTGGCATCAATTACATTCAAAGAATGAGATGTACTAGAGTTGTCAGTCCGTCACAAAAGCACTATTTAACCTTACGGATAAACAGTCGGTCTGCTTATTACAGGAGCTTGTGTAATTGTAAAATCTAGCGTAGAACGCTGAGATGCTGCCCATGTGATATCCGTTGATGGCCACAGCTAGCTGTGAATTTTCTTGTCACAAATATTTAAACAAATTTAATCTATCAATATTTTATAATAATGCATAAATTAATAAATAATATATTTAACACGATCTGTAAGCAGGCCTACGATGTTAAGAAAAACGAGAAAAATCTTATAAAAGTGATTATTATTATAAGTTTCTCTGGAATACACCCTCAGACGGATGTAAATTTGCTACAATATCTGTTCAAATAAATCTGAAGCACTTCACTGTCCCTGACTCTCGTTATCTTTGTGTTAATACTGCAAGTGTCGTGTTAACCCTGCCTATTCGCTTCAGTACTACCAGCTGGTATCCACGTACCTTAAGGAAAAAGAACCAAAATAATTTTCTATTTATTACATAATAACATATATGTGATAATAGAAGCAAGTACAACAACAAGTAGAAGTTTAAATTGTAAACTTGTACATGCATACATTTCGATGTGTGTTATGTACATCAGCATAGACTAAAAATTAATTTTCTACGCACTTCATTATTGTATGCGCTTGTACCGCATTAATTTATTTCTCTCTCTTATTTACATAAAATTTATTTAATGCCCATTAAAATTATGCATAAAATTGTTTGTTGTTATTGTTGAAATGTTCAAGTGTTTTGTTGATGAAATTTCGTTTATCATTCATTCGTACCATGACAAACGCAATCTGTTATGCCTTTGACACTGAGCCGACATTTATTGGACACCAGAGGATTTAAAAACGAAAATAAACATTGAAAAGAACTACTATCAGCTTGTGACGAATTCGAGATACTTGCTACTTAAACAAAATATTTTAAATGAAAATTCGAATATTTGAACTCTTGCATATTTTATATCGTTTGCATTATTTTTATTAGTCTTTTACTTATTGTTTTTATTTTATTCTTTTTTTTTCTTTTTCTTGTTAACTGTCTTTGTTATTGTTTTTTTTTTTAATTAGTCTTTTTATTTAAAGCTACTTAGCGCAACCGACTAGGATAAGTATCAAGCTCTTGTTTCCCGTCTCTAAATTCACTTTAAGGACTGCAATGCGAAACGCATAGATGAACGCACATGAGTTATTGGAACCATTCGGACTCTCTGGCATATGAATTTTTTATTAGTTCTTTTTACCTATGGATTTGCTTGTCATAAGCGTTCCGAAAAAATTAATTTACTCACAATTCTTGTTTTGCAGCGTGCAATACGATCTTAAAAAGTATGCTTATTGTTGAAAAAAATGATTATTAGAAAATATTTTGATTGATTGCGTCTAATATTAGTAAGGAGTAAGAAGAAAATTGTTCCCATTACAATCATTTAATGTCAACAAAGCTATGAAGTAACAAAGGAACAAATTATTTATGGATTTTCTATACCTATCGTCGGGCAAGTTCAATATAAAAACTGTTTGCAAAGTCGCTTTGTAATCCTATAAAAAAAGTCATTTTGTTTTTTTACGATATTTACAAGTCAATGAAGTCAGCAATTAAATATATATACGATACGAAAGGCTAATGTAAACTTAAACTAGTGATAGAAAATTCGTAATATTTTTGTGTATACACCTTTAAGAACGAATGAATCTCTTTTTCAGACTCGCAGCCGTGTTTCCTTAGCGACATCACGGAGACATCAAAAGTTGCAAAGAAGAAACATTTTTTTTTTCTACTTTCTTTAAGGTAACAACCTTGTCAAACCTTGTTAACAAAATTCAATCAAAAACTTAATATTCTCGGGAATGTTTAAGATCGATTATAAAACTTTTTCTAATTTCTGTTTTTCAGCGGAAACCAATTATGATCGCATTTGGGTACCACATCAATTGATAGTGAAAATTCGCCGCAGAAACGAAACCGAATCAAGGTCATATTCGCCACACAGGCGCACAGAGAAACGGACGCACAGACGTGCAGATATGGATGGCTTAATCAATTCAGAATATCACGCTGATTAGGAATGTATGTAGTAATATGCGAAGAAGATCATGGTGCAAAATGCATGAAAATGTCCACAGAATGGCGAAGGTAGGATTGACGACACTTAAGCTATTTGCTGCAATTGAAAGGGACCTCATGGACTGCAGCAACCTAGTAGGACAATTTGTTCCACTCTTTGCAACTAGTACGATAAACGTGTAATTACCAGAAAAATGGCAAAAAGTTATCTATCGAAATATCATTTCGGCGGAAGCGAGACAAGTTCTCTCCTTGATTCGATTCGTATGTTATTGTTGTTTTGTAACTTTCCCAATACACTCAAAAAGTGTAAAGAAATTTTTTATTTAGAATACAAAAAAGTATAATTAATTACTAGCTTTTATAGTGAATAACCTGCGAGAAGTTAACTATTAAATTCAGCGATCCGACCAAATGAATTTCTACATCGTCAAAAAAATTCAAATTATATGTGGTCACAACTATGCTGTGACATGTAAATATTAAATCATTTTTTCATTATGAAATAAAGTTAAGCCAGTCAGACAATAACTGATTTATATAAAATAAAGATTAACCTTAACATCGGATATTCAACTGCGTCATGTCTGGCTTGGAAATCTTTGGAAGAAAATTGACCACATATTTAAACACATGAATTTCTCTTCTTCTTGATAATAAAATAATGATGACTAGCGATAGTGGAGACCAAGCTGATTAAGTTTGGGGCCTCTCAATCAGACAATACATATATTTGCGTTATGACTTGTCTTGGACATGATAATTAAACATCTTGCAATTATGTACACTGGCCTCTGGATTTATAGTTACAACAATAATAACAAATAAAATAAATAACTGTACCTATACTATAACTATTTTACAAACTTAAATATTTTAGATTTTCAAGCCAAAGAAAAGATGCAATAAATGTGATCAAAATCGGTAGAAAGCTTTTCCTGTCAACGAGTACTAAGTTGAAGGACGATAAAGATGGAACTGTGTTTATAAAAAAGCCCTGCGAAAGTAAGGATAATTTCTTTCTTCTATACATATTTGGAAGCGTTTGTCCAGAATAACTAAAAAATCGAAGTTTGTCTGGCAATTAATTCATTATTATTTCATATACTTATTTATGCAACTAACCCCTACACAGTTGCGAGTCAAAGCGGACTTTCTTACTCGTTTTAAATATTGAGCTCTACTATACCAAATTAGTTTACCACAAGCGTCCAGTGAAAACGATTTTATGTGATGTTAAATGTTAATAACGGCGTAGGTGACTAAAAGTTTACGAATTTTTCTATAAACAGTGATATTTGCAAGGAAATATAGTCTCAATTGATTAGGTTGCATATAGAAAGTCGTTACATTTTTCACTATTTTCAATAGCCCGTTCATTGTTTTTTTTTTTTTTTTCGCTATATTCGCTTTTGTCTTTTTTATATTTTCCAGCCAAATAATTTGCAATTTTTCTATTCTGCAAATATTAAGATATACGCATAAGCTATGCACATAAATGTAAATAAAATTTATATTCGAATGATATTTTTTTAAAATAACGCAAAATATATACACATTCGCACGTTCGCTTACTTACTCGTAAAGCCATGCAGACGCACTCAATACCAATTTTAATCAAAGTGACATTATCCATATTCATAAGGAGACAAAAGTGTAACAATAAATTTTTATAAATGCATATCTGCATTGAGGAAATACTCTCACAAGGATTTCATAACGGTTGCAGTGCATAAAATTTATGTGAACATTAAAAAGGAAGAAATAATAAAAAAATGCATATATATGTACATGCATGTATGTATGTATGTATGTACATGCATATAGGAAAGCAAATGATTTCAGCCTGAGAGTTACTTTGATGAGAAAGTGCGCCAGAGCAATCAATGGGTTAATACCAATATAATTTATGATCTCACAGCCCAATTCATACACATAAAATGTACAAACAGACATATAGACACATACGTACACACGCGCAAGAAGCAAAAGCAACGATTTCTGGTAATAAATTGTCGAAATACAAGTATTTTGCTGGATGCTTGAATTTCGACTCCGTTACCGTGTTCTTGAAAACGAATGGAAAAATGCGCTCTACTGGCATGAATGGAAACAAAGAAAGTTTTGGTCGCTGCGGTGGTGATTGCGCTACAAATATACATGTATAATGAACAGTACAAGACAGACTTATTTTGTCATTCTGCTTGTAAATCTTAACGCATAGACGCATTGACAGAGTAAATGATCAAAAATATGCTCAGCACTTAGTAGAGAGATTTAACTTTAGAGAGAATTCCAAATATCGACGCATGTAAATATGGAATACTTAGTCAATACATAAGTTTTTAACTCCTAATCCAGAATTTTTTATTCTACATGATGGCAAAAATATATTACGCCTAACAAAGAAGCAATTGGTCCCAAATATCGGAGAGTATGTTAACATCAATTCGATATATAAATAATATTTATATGAATTTCGACCTTCTGAAGGGCCAGTATAACGTTCAAACTACTTATTCCTTGCCAGACACACATACAAGATTTCGAATCAACTCAGCCAGATTTACTAGTTCGATGGGGAACTAAAATCTTGACGATATATTCTTTCGTCAAAATATTACAGTTAGGAAAGATTTGCCTATACTTTCATTCAAAGCCCAGAATTTATAGCAGAAATCGTTTTTGAAAAGTGTTTGGTCATAATATTTAAACACACAAACAGTGCTGTTTTACACTTTTAGTATTTTGATCACGCCCCCAATAACAGACAGTTAAAAATGATGCATTTTTTATATATTCGCTTGAAGCACATCCGCTCTGAACAAAATATAACCTTTTTATTCTAGATTTGCTTATCAGAGCACTCATACACACTCCACTTTTTGATTTCATGCTAACGAAATAGAAACAAAAGTAAAGAAAACTATTGTTTTCGTGACTGATAGCAGATCAAGGTTAAACAGAGTTTTGTATTTATGTATGATGTTATGATTTGCAATTTGTAAAATTTTAACGCAGATTAATTAATACCACGTGTCCGTCCTTCCGTCCTTCCGTCCAAACCGACTTAGAAATAATAATCAGAAAGTTGATACTAAGTGCACGCATTCATGGCGAATGACAGCAGAGCAGGTTTAAAAATTAGTCGTGAGCCACCTTGGGATAAACTTATGACAAGTAAATAAGAAATTAAAAAGCAGCACAATTTGAACGCAAAATCTTGAATATCGTTATCAATAATGTACAAGTTGTAGCAGATGACAATCGAACTTTTATTGCAAACGTTAACCGAAATCGTCTAAATGTTTGGTGCAAGAATGGTTGCGATCGTGCGTGAGTGACGTGTCAAAAATCAAAAGAAATTAATGGGCAGTTACTGATACAATCGGTATCCGAGATTCGTTCTAAGCTAACATAATTTTCTCGCTTGGTTTTTTTTCTCGTCTAAAAGTTTGTTAAGTGCATAAAATACAGGAAATAAAGTACAGAGAAGGAGTAACACAGTCAAGTATGTCGATATGTTCGTATATTCACGCAAACTTTCTTACTTGGCGATAAGTTTATAACCGTAAAAGAAATATTGAAATTCTCATATGAATTCAGACAGAGTTACACACAGTCTGCAAGCAGTAGTATATTTGAAAGTTTGAGAGTTCGCATACGTAAAATGTAATGCCAAAAGCATTGTTTAAAAACAGAAGGGGTCAGGAGGCGCACAATTTTGTCTCAACACTTTATATACTTTGCAGATATAAGCCGAGCAAATATGTATGTACGTATGTATGGCCATGCTTCCGGTTTTGTTTGTCTTCGTTGCAATCAAAATTGTAGTACGGTCGTGTGTGCGAGCGCGCGAGTAATCAAACCAAACAAATAATGTATATTGACTCGTGTGTGTACGGCATAAATTATTTTACTCTTGCTGTTGCTTGTTCACGTTTTTTATTCATCACCGGCACGCGGTTATTTACATCTGGAATTCTGCTCGATTAAGCACAAAGCCTTTTGTACGCGTACGACTTTTCTCACTTGCATACTGTTATGGACGTTGCAACGGTCACGTGCTGCTACTTACTGTCACAATCAAAACGGCGCCCTTACGTCTGCTAATTGTTTCTAACAGATACTGTTGCCATTTCTTTATTTATTTATTTGCTTTGCTTACTTTTATTTATATACAGATACACGTTTGAAGGCGGCTCCTCTCGCTTCCAACTCCTCGTTCGCTTCATCTTGTTTTTTTTTTTTTTTTCGTTTTCAATTTTCATTTGCTTACGTGCACTCAGAAACCTGCATACGAGTGTACGGTCCATGTTGCTCTCCCTTCAATTAAGTGAAATTCTCGTGTGTAATGCAATTACGGCAGATCATTGTCGTAATAATTTATTGTATCAAAGTTAATACTTGAACGGAATCAATTTCTTTTAATGAAATTTATAATTGTATTAATGAGGATAATGAAGTGAACTAAAGTAAGCTAAAGCGCGTAAAAATATTTCTAAATTCGACAGTTTGCCACTTTGAATGCCAATTAATATCACAAAGGTGTTCTTGTTTACTTGCGTAAAGCATGAATTGGAAGGTTCTCTTAATTTGAATTAAGCATAGCGGCTTATAAAACCTGAAAAAAGTCAAAAATCGAATCAAAAGCAAAGTCAATCAAACAGTCGTCGGATTCCCAGCAGACCTGCAGGATACCTTTTTATCCTAAATTTTTCAACATCTTTAATGAGTTTTCGAGCCCATTTTCGACTGGATATTTGCCGTGTAAAGGACATAAGAACATTTAACGATATTAGGGAGTTTTTCTTCAGTGTCAGTTCCATGTCTTTTAGGCGCAATGCATTTTTTGCATTGTCGCAAACTGGTGGCTTACATTAGTACGCTAACCTCTGCTAGGTAATAAAGAGGCAAATAAAATTTTACATATTTTCACTTATGCTATTATGTTACTTTGCTTATAATGCTGAAGTTGAATGCGTGTAGGGGTTGACCATCGTGGTGGTGGTTGCTTGGTCATTAATAGATGAGGCGCTTAACATTTACATTTAAGACTTTAATTGGCTACGGCGTGGCATATTTAGGAAACATTAACAATATTCTCATTAAAATGATCACTTTTACGAATTCACATTAACTGCTGTTTATCATAATAAAATTAAAGATAAACGAGATACCCGCACGCGAGTAAGTCCGCCGCTTTCAATAAATGTTTACATTATGCACAATGCTAGCCCTTAATTCAATGAATATATTAATCGATGATGTTTGAACAAAAATGTATATGCAAATGCTGGAATGTAACCCTAATAATGCCAAGAAGGAAGGGACGCTCAGTTATCTTCAAACAACTAACACTACAACAAGAGTGTATGGGAAATCGGATAAGTGCAACTAACACATAAAAAGATTTAAAAATAGATAGACTTTGAAAATTTCAAGACAATTAATTCTTAAGGATGATTGGTTATTGATTTTTCATCGAAACATTTTCCTTAAAACGCAATTTATGTCCTCTACATTGAATATCTACAACATTCGTATGTATCAACTTACAAAAATCGTGATAAGATATTTCAATTTCACTCTTTTATAACACATCCTTTTTTTTCTCAGTTATGAGTAAGCCTCGTTCCACGTAATCTGATACACAAAATCTTCGAAAAGCTATTGTACAAGCCAAGCCATATGTGTGGATGAAGTGTTTGTTTGTTTATTTATTTACTTATTTCTCTCTTTCTTTTTCTTCTGTTTCTCAAGAATTTTTTAATTCGATGTAGTTTAAAGTGAAAGCAAGAACGAGGGAACGTAATACTTAAATCGACTGCCTGAGTACCCTTAAATTATGTTATTGTGTAACGTGAAAAAACTTCTACAACCAATCTAAGCGATTCGTAAAAACCGTTACAAATTTTTTGGCGAAACTGACACAGGTAACCGAAAACAGTCGGTTTAAAATCGGTCTTTACCTAAAGAATTGCTCCTGCATTGAAAAAGTCAAAGTACATCGGCTTAAAACTGAAAGCTGAAATTATTGTAACCCTTTCTTATGTGGTATTTTCGTGCCAAAATATACTACGTGTCAGTATTTGTTCACGATGATTGGTTTGAGGAAAGGAGTTTTTAAAAGAACCAAGAAGCCGTTTTACGAGTACTGCCACTTGTTTTCAAAAACGTGGACCATGTTGTTTTTAACCTATAATACAAAATAAACAAATTCTCTGATTTTTATACCCCGCGCCGAAGGATGAGCGGTACATTGATTTTGTCTAAACGTTTAGCACGCCCAGAAGGAAGCTTCAGAGGCACCCCAATCTATATGTAATTTTGACCAGCATCAAATTCTGAACCGATTTAAGCATGCGTCTATTCATATGTCCGTCTGTCCGCCTGTCTGTGTAATGTCTGTTGTAAACATTCGATTTCAAATTTGTGGAAACATTGGAAGTGCTTGCACGCAGGTTGATATTTAAAAACGGGCCAAGTCGTTCGAAGGACATGCCCACGGTACCACGAAAACTGAGGACGCAACCTGTTTTGCATATGGAATAAAAAATTGGCTTGTTGCCCACTGCTCATAAATTGCAAGCTAAAAATCTATAAAAATTGAAACGTATATTCTACAGGCAATGCTGTAGTACCTGTACAAAAAGAGTAAGAACTTGGACACGCCTACCCAATATTATTATGTGTCATAATTTCATTCTTTTTTCCCAAACCTTTATATAACCACCACAAGCAAGCTTCAAAAGCCCCTAAAATATATAACTTCTTAGCACATTTGGAGTTCGGAATGCACCTAAGAATGTCCGTCTATTCATCTGTCCGTCATTCGCAAAAATGAAGATGGCGTCTACAAACTTGCAAAAGAATGCGAAAATGACTCAAAATTTTCAAAGAACGCGCCTACCCCGCCCACGCGCCTATATAGCCAAAACAGTGAACACTTTTGCTTTCCTCCTCCCTTGCTCATTACTCATAAAGTACAATCGATACGCGGTATAAGTTTCCACAAAACTATTCTTTACGATCATTATTCTTCTAAAATTATTCCTTGTCTTTATTATTATTATTATTATTATTATTATTATATTTATTATTGTTATTATTCTCCTTATTATTATATACAAAAATAGGATAACGGTGATGGGTATAAAAAATTCGGTCATAACCGAAGATAATTTTCTTACTTGTTTTATATTAAATTTAGGAAAATGGTCCTTAGTGCACAAGAGTTGATATTACCTCTCAATACTACCTAAACATCAGACTTGTTTTTCTACTACTACGTTTTTCCAACTAATAGTGCGTTTAACGCACCTCAATTCTCCTCTTTACATTTCATTGTAGGATCATTATAACATTTTTCAAGATTTTTGATTTCAGAAAAGTGCTGATTAATGCCTCATTATCTTAATGCAAAAGAAATTGTTTTATTACCTAGTCCAAGTTCTTCTTAATGACGTTTTTAAACACGTTATTTTGGTTTAGGATGCTTAAATAAAACATTGAAGTTCTGCGATGTTATCGGATTAAGCATAGATCCTTGATCGAATAACTCAATATAACGAACAAAAGATCATGATAATGTAATTCGACGTAACAGTTTTTAACACTTCTCCCCATTCATGTTCGAACTTAAGGCCTTTAAAATTCGATCGTACACCGAGTAGAGATCCTCCAATAAGACGCTTTGTGATGAATAGCAAGTCATTTAAACTTTACGTGAGATTGCAACACTTATGAAAATCTTATTTAATTCGATGCAGATGACTTTAAATTACCCACCCATCGACAGGGTGCAAAAACCTAATGTTACTCGTTGAGCTGATACTCCTCAGCTGTCGCATTTCGATCGACCTGCAGTTGCCTTCACTGGGCAGCCGCCCTGTACCATTTGGTGAGCATTAGAAATATTTTCAGTAGAAGCTTCAGTTTTGGTGAGGCTACTTGTCAATTCAGTTAATCAAAAGCTCGCAGGTGTAAAGGTGTATGCCGCAGAGTCGCTGTACGGAGTAAGCTTGATGCCACTCAAAAACAATCAATTGATGACTGCCCTATGCTCAATTCTTCCATTTTCACAATGATATTTCCACCTTCACATCGACTTCCTCAAACGATTAGCACCCGTTACCTTCCCAGGGTTTTGTTGACAAGGACTGCCACCTTCATGTCCAAATTGGAAACTTTTCGGACAACCCATCAGCATTCTATATGACAAAACTAACATGCTCTCTAACCATAGGTAGAGAAAAGGAAAAAGAAGTAAAACCCAAAACAACTTTAACGAATTTCGTTAAGTTGCTTTTTATTAATTATCGTTAAATATAAACGATAAGAAAATCGTGTCGTTTGAAAGAATTTATAGAAATCTATACAAAAACCTGTATGTAAGTTGTTAACCGATGATCGATACCTTGTATTTCAAAACACAATCAAAAAAAAAGAAAAGAATAAAATCCGCATGAAGCCGCACGAAAGTCATCGGAGAGCCAATGCAGTCAGCTTAAGTCGAAATGTAGATACCTTTCAGCAGCAGCAACAATTTTTTGGGAAAAACGTCTGCAAAGCTGCCTAAACCAAAGCTTAGTTAAATATGGAAAGGTGGTCTAGAGTGTACATAAATGTAGATCATACATCGTTTATCTCATATATACATCATATTAAAGCCTTGAACACTTATTTAGACAACGTTAAAATTTCACCTCAATACGACTCACAATATTTAAAAGTTTAGGGAAGATTTAGGTTTTTTTATATACTTACAATAACCGGGGGCCGATGTATAAACCAAATACTGAATAAAATTCAAACTCTGACGAGAGGAAATCGTTTCAACTATTGAAAGTATTGCAAATAAATTTCATATTTATACTCTAAGATAATGCGATTTCTGAACACTATTGCATTGCAAGCATTTGCTTTAGACGTTCATTGCCGCACTCATTTAATAAAATCTGCAATCAAATTTAACACCTGACGCAATTGAAATGATTTTCTTGCAATTATAGTTTCCTGCCTAATTACGAATATTGTTTTGAGAATCGATACGACTATATTGATCGATCTGTGCTCTTACTGTAATCTGAACAACATTGGATTCTTGCTTTTATTATTATCGTGGTATCTTGCGAATGAATTGACAAAGTCGGTATATATCCGCTTTTAATAGTTACTTTATAAAAAGGTCATAGCGATCTTATCGGCAGCAACTTCAGCATAAACCTACAAAGAATTATTGTCACTCGAGGAGTTTAAATATGTGCTCAATTCCAAGGATTAGATGTTGTTCTGATAATCACGTACATATACGCAATCAACTAAAGAGACAAAGACGAAGAAGAAGAAAGGTAAATAATGTCGTGTAACTTGAGAACATACGGTGTTGGTTTTTTTCAAGGGATATTGTAATGAAGAGATTTGAGATGTCGATTAACAACATAAATCTTGGCGTGACCGAAGCATTCATGTATATGCATATGCTTTTATTTTCGATACCATTTTTTGCTTATTTTATCATCTTTGCTGCTATGAAGAAGAAAACCTATAAGTGATTCAAATTATTTTTGACTTCTGTATGCGGTGACTAACATTTGTTTATTTTTACCATCATCTACCAGAAAATTTTCTTAGTTCTATTCAAAATAACTAAATATCTTGAGTTAATTACTTTTTACACACACTTAAAAAGTTTATGCACCAGTAAGCTTAAAAGCAAAGTATACGTATTTGTTATCTAACATAGCAGTAGTACAGGTATACATATATATGTACACCATTCTAAATGCTTACAGTCAGTAAAAATAATGAAAGTGAACTTAAATGTAGAACGACTTGCCTGAAATGAATTTCGGAGAAAACATCCGCGGTTCTGACAAGATTTATGTGTAGCTGTTCCGCAAAGGTTTTAAAGCAAGTTTCGGGATTTCTAGATATTTTGACAAAATTAATGGGATCCAAAGGGCTGATTTCCACCCCAATTGAAATTTTTCCTTATCGCTAATTTTTCTTTTCTCTTGCTATTCGAAAGCGCCCAGATTTTTTTTCTATTTTCTTTTTCGCTATGTTTGTATTATGCTAACAAAACAAGAAGACATTTCATTGATACGATATGAATCTGCTATGGAAATGAATATTTTGACATCAATTGGATCGACGAAAATATTGTTCTGATCTTTGCATTCACATACATGGACGTCATTTTTAAAAGATAGAGATGGCACTTTATGGAACTCAATATCGACTGCTGTGGAATCGAGAAAAGTGTCTCAGTCGAGAACTAAACAACGGATCATTTCTGATATCGTTTGTGTATGAATAACAAAATAAGTGCAAATAAATGTGAAGAAGAAAAAGAAAACTAATAAATAAGTAAAACAATAATCCAAAAAGAACTATTTCCAATTTATATATACATACACGACAGAACTCTTCTTGGCATTTCTTTTAATATTTCGCCAAAATTCTTTTCCTTAATTTCTTTTTCACGCTGACGCTCCATTTTATGGCGCCAGAAAGAAAAAGTATCGAAGTTGGCCAACATTTTGATGATTCCGTCATTAACCAGATTACTTAGAGTTTACATATTTTTTAACTGCACCAAATACAGTGAGTCTCATTAAAATTGGGTTTTTTCGCTCGAAAAAAATAAACGCTTATTAAACCTAGGTGTCCAAATAATTGTCCAAACATAAAAATTTATTTTCAGGTTTTTCATATAAGGAAGGGTACAAAGGAAAGGAAAACACAGCATATTATTAGGCATTAATATTCGGTTGGGTGTCCTTTTTGCTTAATAACATCATTTAAACTTTTTTTAAATATATTTTTGTATTTAATTTTGCTCGTGAGCAAAGAGGGATCTTACTCCATTATACTCTCCAATATCTCTGGAGTATACTCCAGTATACTATTGCAGAGTATTTTTCACATATTGGGCGGAAGAGATTGAATGTTTTCGTACACGACGGTCTAATCCATCTCGCATATTTAAAGCACTTTGGGGCAGTTGCATTAGACCCATTCTTAAATCAAGCGGAGCTTATGCTTGAAATCGTTAACTTGGTAGAATTTGAATCTTTCCACAATACCGACTTTGTTCGCACTTTCTTTCAAATTTTCTTTCAATATCCTCAAATAATTCTCCTTGCTTAGAATTCCATTCATAAACATAAGTCTTCCGACTCCCTTGGCTTCAGTGCGTATTCAAACTATAATATGATCATTGTCATGCTCACTGTAAGTCGTTAATACAAAGAAGTAATAGGAAGGTAAGAGAAGAAATCACGAGAAACACGTTTCTAAGCTAAATTTTTTCGTCATATTTACTGATGCGTGCGTGTTTCTCGCAAATTATAGTCTCGAAAAATAGACTACAAGAAGAATGGAGCAAGATCCCTGTTTCCTACCTAAGAAAAATTATATAGAATACGCTAAAAAAGCTTAAATAACGTTATTAAGCAAAAAGGATACCCCACCGAATATTAATTGTTAATAATACGCTGTTTTCTATCTTTGTATCCTTCCTTATGTTTGCAAGAATTTAAATCACGTCTATCATTTATTCTCACTATCGGACTCTTCAAAGTCCATTAAAGCCACACTGCTTAATACACGTGCTGTACCTATTTCGTACTTAAATTAGCTTTCAACCTTATAAAGTCGTTATGATTCGAAGATGAATTGTTGTTAACTATTATTGGTTGCCAAGCTTATGCATGTTTGCGATGGCTTAGGGGTTCATTTGCAATTTGGTCCTGTACCGGTTGTGGGCGTGGCCCTGTGCTAATTGTGTGCATGCCTTTCCTTTTTTCTTTTTTTTCTTTTTTGTCTTATTATACTTATACTAATTTTAATAATAATTAATTTAAGATTACTTTAAGAGTCATTTGAACGCGACTGCCATTCGGTTTTAGTTGAGTTGGAATAGATTTAAAAAGCTTTTAATGAGATTCACTGTAACTACATTTCGTCATACTTTCGTTTATTTCCTTCTGAGAATGCTACTCGACCGCAAGTCTGTAGTCGAGAGATTTTTCACCCAATAGTACCAAAAATGCATACTCTATAGATGAGTGTAAGCCGTCTACTTGATTCATCAATTATCGACAACTATGAACTGTGCACTCGACATCGAGTCCCTTATCTTATTTTTCATACATTTTCCGGTGAAGGAAAAAAATATGTCGACGTGACAAAAGCTGTAAAAGTACGCATCTCATAGATTTCAAAAGCTTCCGCCCATACGGAAGAGAATCCATTTTATGTTACAAAAACAAAATTTCTTAAAATTTAATAATTTTCGTATAAATATTAGACAACTGATTGACTTTACGATAAATGATATAAGTTCGGCCTGGTAATCTTTCGATGTTTTTATGGGGCAAGACTTCAAATAAAATCAGTAATGAGGTTATATGCGTCTGATTGGGACTATTTGTGCAATTTTATATCGACATCGGTATCGTTTGTATTATTGTCTGCAAACCTTTGAAATAATCATTTGTTGTTATTGTACGCAAATTCGTAGGTAAAGCTACTACCTAAACTGGTTTGCTGGCCATAAACCAATAGTTTATTGCAGATTTCTACGTTAACGGTGATCACAATAGTTCCACTTATTGTCTATTGACAACAGACAGACGGACGCACCTGGTTATCTAACACTTATCATCTTTATGTATATATCATAAGTCCCTTTAGCCGCGGTTCTCTTTACCGCAATCGAAATAAAAAACGTGGTGCTTCTTCATTTCATATTGGCCGTGTCAGCATTCTTTCTATTAGTATATTTCACATAACTTTCATACGCACACATCATGTGCATGCAGGAGCATTTCCAAACGAGAAAAAGCCCAGCCACCCAAATTTCGACGTTTTACTAAATCCTAAAACATACAAAGCCAACCACCAACATCTCATCATCGTTGCAAAACGTATTCGCATTTTGCCTTTTTTGGAGAGCGGGCGTGGGGCACGATGATACTTTGCGGTTCTTGCATTCGTCCTCGCTCATTCGCCCTTTCTAACAATTCTCCCACAACAAGCGGTGATTGTTACCCCCTTTGCAACCAAACTTAATCGGTTCTTTTAATACATATGTATATACGTACGCCTTACGTTGATTGTCTGGTTATTCACACGATGCTTTTCTTGCTAAACAAACAAAAGCACACGATTGCCACTCTCCGGCGAACCGAGATGATTGTTATTGTTTAAATCCATGTATACTGAGTACGTACGAGTTTGCTCAAGAAATCCGTTAAGTTGTTTACATTTCCTTTGCGATGTTAATTTATTATCTTTTATTGTTTACTTTCGATTTTGGTATGAGTTTAATGGCTGTAATTAACTGCTTTTCTAAAGTACATGCACTCTGATCGTTTTTTTGTGAACGTATAAGTTGTGCGGATCAAATCTGCGGTAATTGTCGTCTTAACCACAATCATTTGAATTTTGTAAATGGTTCCTAGAGAAATATTAAAACTTCCTTTTTGTGATTTTTAAGTTCCTCAGAACAGCACGTAATATAAAAATTTGGATTCTACGTGCAGGCGCAATAACCATGAGGCCATGTTAATGAATCCGTTTCACAATTGATCATAATTCGGATCGAATTATCCTTAAGAATTATACAAATTTGCTTATGCGAACTATCAATCAAGCAATTTCAGAAGACCATAAATACGTCAAAGCAAAGGATGATTTCTTCCAGTTGTTGCTACGGCGAGAATTTAGAAGGGGACAAAGGAAATGAAGCAGCCCGGGCCATTCGGCCACGATCGATTCTTTTGTACCCGCCAGCGTTATCCTAGCAGATTAAAAAAACAAGTGAAGATATTATACTCGGGCTAGGCCGACTATTAAATACCCTACACCACATTGTCTAACAAAATTCTTATTTTTGCCATAGAACACAAAAATTGTACCCTATTTTTATAGGAACTTACTATTGTGGGCGTGTATATTAACACATTGCCGGCCGCACAAATTGCACCACAATATATGCTACGCACCAGGCATTTTTTACGTGTGATAACTAGTGAAGTTCTCAAATATATGTAGACAATAATTAGTTATTTATAAACATTGAAAGAAATAAAATAGTAAAATAGTGTTAATAGGATGAATTAATTTGAAATTTGTTTTCCATATAGTTTATAACATTTCTAATTTTAAACAATCTATCTGATTTATCAATCATCATGTCATTATTACAAAAGTGCCACATTTTCCATATTTGAATAAATCGATTGCGACGCATTGTCTTGGAAAATATAGGAGTTTCAATGTATGGCGAAGTTGACCAATAATCATACAAAGTTCCTTTACGAACTTGTCCCATCAAAATGAGTAAACCCATAAATTTTTTCATTCCTTGTATTTGTGTGAAACTTGAATGTGATACCTGTTACTTTCTGTTGTGAATAATTCAAACAAATCATTTCCAAGAAACAACTGCATTACATCCAATACATTTTCTTTATTTTTTGGTATAATGTTTACACCTGAAGTTCGTTGATATTCTTCTAAACATATATCCTTGTCATTTTCTGACCACTCGTCCTCATCACTTTCCGAGTCGTTTGAAATTATTCTACGACATCTATTTCCTGGTCTGATAATGTCCCCATCACTATTACCGTTATTCTCTTTTAAATTCTCTTTATTGTTTAAAAACTATAGGGATCGACGAAGAGAAGCGGGCATCAAATTATATACAATAAATATAGATTGTCAAATGGGGAGATTTCCCTGATCGGTCGTGCACTGGCATTTTTCCCCGAGCGGTCAGCAATGTGTTAAGAAGTAGACTTCTTCGCAAATGAAGGCTTTCTTTCTGTAAGAATGGTTGTGCCCAAGAGTCTCAAAAATTGTCGTACGTATTCAAAATCCAACATAACTAATTTTTATATCAAACTACTGTAGGTATATATATTATCATATAATGTTAAGACTTAGACTTTTTGCTCTAAAAAACAAAAAATGTTGTGCAAATATTTATATAGGGTAGCAGCTAAATATAGACGTACGTTGTCCAAATTTTGCAAAGTTACTTTTTATATCATATTATTATTATGCATCACCTTTCATCATAACATAATAAAAACTTAAACTTTTTTGCCATAAAAATCAAAAATTAAAAATAGGCATGTGCGGTGCAAATTTGGTACAGTTGTCTTGACTTACTATTACGGGTTAGGTTTCATTATAACATATTAAAATTTAGACTTTTCTGTCCTCCAAAGTATAAAGTTTCGTGAAAATCTATATGTAGGGTAGTATCCAAAAATAGATCAAGATGGTCCAAATTCGGTATAGATAATTTTTTTTATCTCAAATTACTGTTTTTATCTGATTTTCATGAGGCAGCAGTGAAACTTAGAGTTTTTTGTCATGTGAACTTTAGTTTTCGTTATATGAAAGGGGGTTTCAAAATTTCCAAGGTTGGTTGGTTTTCCTCCTAATATAGAATATCTTTTTTGTCGAGAAATTTTGATAATTGCAGTTTGTCCCAAATAACGACTTTTCAAAATTAGGCGTTATGTAGGGAATGGTCGAAAAGTGAACCGATCCTAACCGTTTTCAATGGTGTTCGTCCTTGGGCCAATACACGTTAGTGTGTAGTGAAATTGCGTCAATATATTTCAAAAATTGCGAGCTGCAGCTTGAACACAAATTTTCATGGATAGACATCGTATGGACAGATGAACAGACAGGCGTAAATCGATTTAGAAAATGATTACGAACCGAACGGTATAATAAAAGGTGGGACTATGTCAAGCGCTTCTGCGCGTTACACACGTCCGCACAAACTTAATATATCTATGCCACAAGTGGTGCAAGGCATAAAAATGAAAAACAAAATATCCATACTTTATAATAAAAATGGAAACTTATATCATATATTTGCTGTAGTTTATGGCCAAAAAACACAGAAGACTGGTAGGAATTTTTACCAATTCGGCCCATTGCAAATTTCAACCTACGCGCAACAACTTTCAATGTTTTTCTCAAATTTGAATCCGCTATTTCCATTTTTGCCATAATGCTTAGGTTTATCATAGCAATTGACAAAAAAATGGCATTCCCAGAACCACTCAGATAACACATCAATAACTACTAGACTTTGTATGGTCTATGACGTTCCTTTGTGAGCTGCAAACGTTTTGATAAAGAAATAAAATTTCAATATTCTATAGTTCAATAACAATCTTTGTGCCAGGAGAATGTTTTCAATAGACATTACATGGACAGACAGGCAGACAGGGGACATACGGACACAGGGACAAGCGTAAATCTGTTTAGATTTTGATTCTGCTCAAGAATACTTTGCGGAATATCTGAGGCTCCTTCTGGGAATTGGCGACGATTTGATAAAATGAACATACTTCACGTCCTTCGGTGATGGGTATAAAAGGTAAGATTAAAAGCATGTAAATTACAGAGAGTTCACTAAATTGGACGCTCTTCCACAAATTATTTAAACTTTTTTGGTGGATCGACACTAGTGTCTATTTCATCACACACTCAACTTGGTTTTATTAAATGTAGGTCTACTATGAAAAATCTGCTGAAACTTGTTTGCAATATTTATAGTGATTTCTCTGAGGATAAACAAACCGATGTTGTTTGCACAGACATAAAGCGTGTTGTTTAATTCTTGTACATTACGTTCTAACCAAGTCATATTTAGTGTTCCGCAGGGGAATCATTTGGGTGCGCTAATTTTTAACTTATTGATTACATTGACATCGTCATACATCAATCTTTTAATATCTTTAAGTGTCTATGTCCTGACATATTCGAGATATATGTTTGACCTAAACATAATAACATGTCACTTAATTCGAAAAAACACGCTACCGATATTTTATTTGTTGGTTCTGGTGCGCTAATTACTAATATTATATTGATATCTATAAGCTGGATGTTGTTTCGAACGTAACGGATTTGGGGATTATACTCGGCCCTAAATTGAACTTTAATTTTCACTTGGTTGGGCATGTCGTTTATGATAAAATTACTATCAGATGGGAAAGTTGCCACAGTGGCCGCTGTGCGGTGAATCACCCTCTTTGCTTTGTGTGTCGATCTTTCAATGGCTATTATAATTTTTATGATGTGAAGCCGTCGTCCTTTCTAAGACGACTAAAAAATACAATTTTAAATTAAAATGCCTGACTGTTCCTTCGTATTGCTATTGCTATGGTCTTTTTTCTTGTTAGTATACTTTCTTGTACGGAACTTTACATTATAACTAAACCTAATTTTTATCAGGGTAACCGTTTGCATTCTGAGCTTTTTCTGATTCTAAAATCGATATTTTGCCAACATAATCAACAGTTACTAGTGAATGGACAATAAATGAAATAAACACTAATTGATTTAACCAGTGGTGTTGTCGAGCCGGAAAGCTTCGGAACGTCGTTGCGGTATTTCCTTTTTGGACAGGAACGCGTTCCGGAACTAAAAATGATTTCTGATAACGAGAATTTATAATAAACATTAGAAGAAAAAAATATAAAATTTTAAAAAAGTAAAGATTTCATACATAAATTTTAATGCAAGCGGACCGTACGTTACTCATCCCTGGTATAGTTTATTGCCATACCCAAATGTGCCTGCGGCTAATGCTAAGAATTTTTATTATACATTTGTTGTGAACTAGAATTTCCAGATGTTGGTTTCCAGTATTGGTAGATGTTTTAAACTTTATTAGTTTATTACTTATTATTATTATTACTCACCGCATAGAGCGGCCGCCTACCCAGGATCGGCCCTGTCTATATAATTATGTATACGCGTTCCGGTAAAAAAAAAATTAGCGTTCCGGTAAAAAAAGTATTAGCACAACACCACTGGATTTAACTTATATAGTCACGGTAAGCTACGATAAGCTAGAGTAACCAGGACCTACGTGCTTTGTATTTCTTATTAAACCAGAATCTATCTTTTGTATTTATGTTTAATTTTAATACGACTCAATGTAACTAATTCGCTTTGACTAAGCAAATAATGATAATAACCGGGAGCTATAGAGAGTCTACGAATTTATTTTCTAGAAATATGGAGAGAAGTAAAGAATGATTGTGGCCGCGTTAGCAGCGAGCGATAAATGTATTACTTTACCTTTCATAACAAACAAATCTTGGCCGCTTAAGTTATCTTTTCTGAATTTAGTAAACTTCGACAAATCCCCTAATAAAGCTGGGGGTAGAAAGAATTTGGAATTCAAAGTGCAACGTAGTCCCTCCAATATAAGTTATTCATCTTTTTCAAAAAAACATTTTAAATGTACCTAAGGCTATATGCATTGGTTGTCAGTTACGACTTATGTTTTGGATGAAAAACTCCATTTGAAATCCATTAGTACAGAGATATAAATTTTGGATAGTCATCATTTTTTTAGAAGCACAATTAGTTATACACACGTGCTTATGAATGTAATTCGTTTTGTTATCGTTATAAAAAATTTTTGGCAACAGACTCAGCAGTTTTCATAAAAACTGTTGGTATTTAAGAATAATTTTCAAATATGCATTTAGTTTGCATTAAAGTTTCTAGAAGAACATCTATTCAAATATTTGACCGAATTAAAATTTCTACATTTTCATCATCTCTTTTTTTGCTTTTTTAATTTTTCTTGTTCAAAACAGAAAGAAATAGAAACTGAAAACGAATAAATAAACATCTACCGGGCTTAACTAAACTTCCTTCCACTCACAAATGCATAGACATATACGTGCATATATGGATGCACATAAACTTTTATATTTATATATACATAGATAAAAGATAGGTACATATATATATATATATATATATGTATATACAAACATACATTTGTATTCATTTATATATATATATATATATATATATATATATACAAATTCACGTACGCAACTATATAGAAGAACTGCCTCGAGCTTAGCAGCTTTTTGTTAAACCCAACACAGGTTGTTGCAAATTGCCATTTCCTTTTTGAGTTTCCTGGTTATGTTGTTTGTTGGAATTGTTGTGTTTGTACTTTTTTCTCTCTCTTTTTTACTTTCGTTCGGTTGCTCGTTGGCATTGTCCGATAGTTGTTAAACTGCTGCACAAGGTGCAGCAGCAGTATCATGCAACTTGAAACGAAGCCATAGCCTGCCCTTGAACACCTCATATAAACATTGAGAAGCAAGCAACAAGAGGAATTGACGCAGTGAAAACGTTGCCAACTGCTTCCTACTGCTTCTGAAACTTGAAGTAGTTTTCATCTTCTATTCGTATGATTATTATTGTCTGTATGAGTTACTCTTTTGCTCAACAGCTTACCCGGCTTTATGCTGTTGCTATTGTTATATTATAACTATTCAGACTCTGAGTTTTGGTTGAGTTCTTCTACCTTCTTTCATGTTTTTTTTTTTTTTTTGTTTTCTTTGGTCTGGAAGGCCGAGAAAAGTCAAAAACTGGCTACACAGCAGCAGGAGTAGGCAGAGCAGACTGACTGACATTCATGTCTGGCCTGCAGCCAATGTAATGAATGCGATAATATACAGTAAACTTTGACACTTGCCAAGTACAGTAATTTCTTCTTTTTTTTTTTTTTTTGTAATTTTGTGTTTTGTATATTGTGCTGATGGCACTCTAGTGACTAGGCATTCATGAACGCATGTACATAGAAAGCAAGGTGATTCTTAATAATAGCCATTTTGGGAAATTTTTGTTTAAATTTTACTAACTAAGGGAAAGAAATTTTTTTTGACGTTTTAGATTGAATTTAAGCTAATTTTAAAGATTCTGTGGTATCCGCTTCAATTAAATTAGAACCGAAAAAGAGATATCATTCGAACAAAGAAGATACAATCAATCCAATGTCTCTAAATGAAAACGATCACTAAACAAGACTGAACCGCTTAAGAAGGCTTATCAAGCACTTTTAGTGTAAAGAAGAAGCTCTTGAGGATGAACTATACGTGGTCGAAAAAGCGGATGGTAAGTCAAAAACTGGGTGTGAATCAGCAGAAGTTATTTTATTTATCGTGCTAGATAGGATGACGTTTCACAACAACAACAAACAAACTTTCCTCATTTAGAAATTTCCTGAAGAGAAAACTCTCTTGCATCTCTAGCTTATGAGACGATTAATAATTCCACGACCCATCATGGGTTCTAAAACGCTTACATCCTTTACCTTGCAACTCTTACCTTTTGGTTGGTAATTACTAAACGTTTACTTTGGTTTTTTAATATTGCGATCCAACTAATCGATTCTAATTTGTGCGGAATGTTCACGTGTGCCATTTTGGGCAACATGGCTGGGATACGACAGGTGAGAAGTGTTAGCTTTACTTCTAGCATAGATGTAGGATGTGTGGTAATGGAATCAATCGTAATCGAATAATATATTGAATTGAGTTGCAAGCTAATCGAATTAAATTAAAAATCCGAAGTCGTAAACTCTTTCTTTTTGGCTTTTATTTTGATAACATCCATTCGCAGTTTTCACAAAAGCGTCTTAATTGCTGTCTTCCATACTCTCATGAAGCGTTTTACCTTTCATAGAAAGTTGAAAGCAAATATCGCCTAAACGATTTCTGAATATGGGTTTTGCGCGGAAGGACAAAAGATTTTCTGAGCTATCTACCTAAGCATTCTACATTAGGAGGAAAGTGTCGCTCGGATAGATAATAGGTCATCAGTTGAAATAGGTGTTAATAGGCAGTTGCATCAGATCGATCAGTGCACCTCACAATGCACTGCGTCCAACCAATTTTGCTAAATAAGACTGCCAAAGATACTTAGTTTTACCGTCGGTATTAATGGTTACCCTGACCTGAATTGTGAACTCTGCTCATTCGGTCTTAATCCAGCAATACTTTGGTTGGAATTAAACAGCGGTAATAATGCTTCCTAATTTTGGGGCCTTTTCGGCGCAGAACTCGACTAATTCAAATTCAACTCTCTAGGTAATAGCTGCTGTGTACCCTTTGGCGAAACCTGTAAAGATTTTTTTATACACGCAGATAAATATAAATCTTGTCTATACACAAAGAATAATATTCCCATAAATTGCATCACATGTATCCTGAAATTAGTAGCTTTTATTTCTAATCGATTTAGCTTATGGAATAAGTAAACAATTAATTTTGATAAGACCGAAAAAACATTTAACGGTTATTGGCGGATGAGCAAAATGTTAGTCAATATTCCGGGCAGCGTAGAATGGAAGCAAGAAGAAGGCAGAAAGTAAAAATGGCACAAAGATTGCCAAAAGATAATTTTTATACGAAAGGTGGACTTTTGGTTGCCCACATAATATTTTAATAATTTTAATGAAAATTTATTTGTGGTTCCTTGTACGCCTATTGATCCTACAATCTAAAAATTAGCATAAGCCTTAGCCGGTTAGATTTACGATTTTGCTTACAGAGACAGCGCATTCATATCGCAATATGTTTATTTGCCTATGGTTCATATGGTAAACCTAATGAACTCTGCTCGTTCGTCTGTTTGCTTGAATGTCAACGTCAGAGGAGAGAACTTGAAGACCTAACTGTATGCGGTAAAGTCGATATTAAATTTGTCTATGCTTTGAAAATGACAAACAGGAATTATCGCGACACGAAACTATAGATAAATAGTGAGTTCGGTTCTACTTAGGCTTTTTTTTATTCTTAAAAGAAAAGCTCGATCGTTCAACTCACTTCTACATTTCTTCAAACATTTTTATATTAAAAAGTGTTTGACTTACACTCCTCCTGCCAGGAATATTAGAAAAACCACAATAATCATCATTGATTAAAAACTATTTAGCCTTAGCTTTGGTGAGAGAATCGCTAAAATGAATAAAAATAAACGAATAAAAAAAGTAATCGATCTGCAGCCTTTAATTCAATTATTTGTTTGTTTATTATTAAATTATAAAAAATGGCGAGCTATAACTATTGGATAGTGGTATCATGCTGCAGAAGATATCCAAGGACAGCTGTTGATCAATAGTATCGAACTGCACAACTATTAAGTGTTATGATTAATGACAGCTATCAGCCATTGCTATAGAACTATAGGGGACATCACTGCATAATTATTGATCGAGAGCATCGATTTGTATAAGGAATTTATCTAGAACTACCGAAGTATAAAAGACGCAGATCTATAACTGTACTTGCATTGATTACGTAAATAACGATTTGCAAATTGTTGTCGAACCATAGAAGGCATCCATAATTAACTACTGATCGAGAATGTACACTTTACAATGATCCACAACTATCAGACAATAGCATCGAGCTATGGAACATATCGACTCCCTCCAATTAACCGATGGTATCAGGGTATGGGAGGCACGAACTCAAATTTCGATGCAACGTTATACCAGGAGCGGATAAAAACTAAATCGAAAATAAAAAGTTCCTCATCAATGAGATGATGCATCGATAATTAACAATAACAAGTTAGTATTACTGATATGATGACTTCTAAAAAAATAAATTGCTTTTTTTTTGAATGCAAGATGTCGTCGGCTTAACATAGAAAATTACTGTTAGGTGGAAAACAAAATCATAGGAAGCGGTAAGTCTGTCAACGCATCTGAATAACGTCAATGTTTCAACTTCCTTTCAACTTCCTTTTAGCAGTGTTCGAATGAATTGAACATTTTCGTGTAGGCCCATCTCCCACAGCGCGGAACACGGAACCCTTATGGAAAATTTTTGGGGTCATCTAGTTACAAAGTAAATCGATAGACAAGTTTGCCATTCTAAGCATAGTTTTCATGCCAAACATATAATAAAATTGCCCAATCCGAATGTTAAGCGTCACCTTAATGAAATTGCATTTCTTTCTTTCTTATGTAATGAACGGTAGCCAAGCTCTTAGCCTCCTTTACAGATTTGCAGCTTATGGGGTTTATGCTTGAAATGTGCAAAAATATTTAGCTAAACTTCCGAAACTCATCTTAGCACAAATTACAATAGAAACAAGCATACCGACATATATATATATATATATATATATATATATATATACATATATATACATACATTTACCAGTTGTTATGACCAACAACGTTTGCTTTAAATACTAACGAGATTTTACTGTAATGAATATAAAATACATTCGGGCACAGTTAACAATTGCACCTAAATGGTGCAAAAGGATATTTTTGATGTCTGCTGGTTAAGCTATTAAGAAATAATAAGCAATTAAGAATTTAAAAAGAGTAGGGAAACACAGAAAATAACGAAAGAGGAAAAAAAGACGAAGTGTTTATGAATATAAAATGATTTTAAATAAAAAATGAAAATTGTGCATAAAAAAATTAACTCATCGTACAAGACATCTTGTACGTATGGCAAAGTATATCTTTTATCACTTTACATTGATTAAAAAAAGGATTAGGAAAGCGAAAATAAAATCAATGGAGCAAATATGCGCCACAAAATTCCAAAAATGTATCGTTCGTTAACACAAAATCTGGGATATACCCGAAGTAATACACTCAGTAAAAAAAAAGATTGGAATTTAAAAAAGTATATTTTCAATACTTACACGCACACATATATATATGTATATAGAATAGTTTAGAAGTTTTAAATGAAGAACGTAAACAGCACAACTAACAGAGCCTTTACGACCACACACATGTACGCGTACATTGCATCTACATCTAAGAGATTTAATATTGTATCTGTATCCAAAAATTGTAATAAAAAGCATTCAAGAGAAAGAAAATACATAGACAAGGAAGATCACAATCCATCTGACCCTAGCAAGCAAGACTTTTATTACTTAGTTTTTGTTGTTATAATAAGAGTTTCTTATTTAAGAAAGTAATACGTGATACGTACACGTACAAAATATAAAAAATAAATAAATAAATAGATAAATAAACGAATTGAACTGAACTGGTAAAGAAAATACACATTAATTTCCTCCTTAAAATATTCGAACGAGAGTAAGTATCGGGAAACGAAAATCCCTTTTGAATTCTATTTAGTTGTAACAACAATTTTTCAAAAGCATGACCCAATGGCACCTGTCACAACTACGCTCTGTTCGTGAAAAGGCTAAAAGCGAAATTTTTACGTGTTTTCACGCTTCCATTTTCATACGCAAAAATCCGCACGTTACTAAATCTCTTCATTTGCGTTTATACAAATCTTACAAAGTTGGCCTATTTTAATGCACAAAAGATGGAGGCCAACGATATAACCGTATTTTATAAAGAACGCAAAAACATGAAAATCATTTAAGGAAGCCCGTGAAACTAGCCTAGAAATCGTCTTATGAAGAAACTCAATCAAAACAAAAGTATTTAAAATTCTTTAAACTACAGTCAAATTACTGTCGCTTTTTATTTATTCCATGAAGTATTCCTTGACGTTTTGATTTAGACCTTGACCGTGAAGCGAGATGAACGTTATCATCAGAACTCATTCCAATACAAGCTATTTGATCTTTTTGACCGAGCAAGGAAGCGAAGGAAACAAGAAGAAAAGAAACAATGAAAATTTTCTCAAAACATTTTCATAAATACTTTAATGTCTTAAATTGCTTTACATTAAAGAGTGTTACGTAACTCTTACAAATTAAATACAAAATGTATTTTAAATCAACTATTCCCGGTACTTTTTTGTCCGGAACGTATATTATTTTTGAAGTTCATCATCATCAAATATGTCCATTAGATTACTTATTCATCCAACATCAACATAATAATAAAAACTAATATAATAAATCTTTTAAATTGAAAATATATCGCATAGATAAGAACAAGAAAGTCCCACACACAGTAAATTGTTTGAAAATATTGACTTCTCCTTTCGAATTTGTTATGCTTTCTTTGAAAAGCGTTGGTTTTATATTTAATTAATACAAGACTGAAAAGCATAGCAGGCGACAGATAAATATAATCTCAACGGCAAAGATGCTTATTTTCCGGATTCGAAAGACCACATCTAAAGGAAGGATTCGTAATTTTCTTTAATGCTACAAACAATTGGGATCTTTTAGGGATTTGCTTATTCTCAAAGTTTGTACAACTCAGAAGTAAACACCAAATGGAACGCCCGGAAAAAAATACGTCAAGTGATAAATGAAATGACAAAATGTGAAAGGTAAAGAGACCATACAAAAGGGAGATGCGACAGCCAGTGAAGCAAGTAAAAGTAGAAACCCTACAGTGGGGTACGACCCATCACGATACTCTACACCACCCTACAACTATCCATATATCGACTTTTCGAAATAAGGAATTATATTAGAAAGGATCCGAAACATTTTTAATAGCGGTTCGTCCTTGGGCCAAAACAAACCGCTTTCTCGAATTTCATCAAAATACCTCCACAATGGCGACCTGCAGGTTAAAACCAAGAATACAAGACAGACGGACCGATTAGATTATATAGAACTTCTGAATCGTTTTCTGAACCGATCGATATAGTGAAGGGTGGGTCTATGTCAAGCTCTTCTGGGTGTTGCATGCATCCGGGCGATTTTGATACACCTTTGCATGCAAAATGAAAAAGGGACGCCAGTCAAATTCACCTTTACGCGCACGAGCAAAGCCACACACGCTCAGAAATATTGAGAACAGCCAGAAGGATTAGCACGTTATAGTGAAAAAGTGGCAAAGAAGGAGAAGAGATCAGAGACAACGGAGAAGCAAAGCGACGGGGAAAGAGATAAACAAAGTTAAAAGTGAACATCAAGCAAATGAACAAAAAAATGCGTATTCGAACTTATAATTTTCTACAAGGAATAACGGGACATACGCAGGGACAAACACAGGGAACGATACACGTAAAAATAAGCAGAAGAGAAACGTTTAATGAAACAACGATAGAGATAGCTTAACAAATGCACACCTGTGCAAAAAGACACACGAAGTTACAAACGAAGAAAACACCAAGTGTATAAACGTAAACACAGCCAAAAAAGCGGGAGAATAAGCGTAATAATATATATACACCGGTAGATAGAAAGAAGGCGCCTAGCGAACGGCAAGCTTACGAACCCTCAAATTTATGCTTAGACAAAGACAAGCGAAAAGTGGTCAGACAAAGGAACGAGTATAGAGGAGTGCGAGAGAAATAAACAATCAAACCGAGGAATGTACAGAGGGGGAAATAAACCGAAGGGACGATGGGAAAAAAAAAGTTAACAAACAACGAGCAAAAGCTCGAACTACAACAGTCACTGGTAGAATGTTTCAAAAAAACTCCCCATCCTGAAAATATTGTGCTCATTATCTGCAGCGGTTAACAAGTCATAAACAGTTTCTTATTTTTCTAAAATAAAGGGGAAAAATATATATGGGAGACTTCAAGATATTTTTTCGCTATGAATACGATTTCTTCTTGTTGTGTCCAATATCCAAGAGATGTAAACTGCTCGTGATCTTGCGTCACTAATGTAATTCGCATCGGCATACGCCCTTGGTAATTATCCAAAACCTTCGGTGCCGGCTTTCTTTCGCGACTGATTTAGTGGGACATTTAAGAGCGATATATCATTTAGTATATAAATTCCTCTTATCTTACCGCTACTGCCGATTACAACTTATTCCTAATTATTAAGATATTCAAACGTTAAATGCAAGCAAATGTTAAAAATTGAAAAATCTTCCTCTTCACGGGCTATTATAACCGGAGCATTTGCATATTAAATAACATTTTGTTTGTTCTTCACCGAAATTCATTATGAGAGCACAAAAAAACGAAGTATAAAACCAAACATTTACATTTACATTTACGTTTACTGAAACGTTTAAATTACTTAAACAAACTATAATATATGTGCGCACTTCTATGTGTATGCATCTCTGCATTTATTATGTGCACATATTTGTGTGGGTTTGGCATAAATTAAGCAAAATATGCCTGACTATAAATTTGAATTGAAACGGAACCAATTTTTTTCCTTTACCGATTCCTCTGTCTTTCTCTCGCCCGTTTTCTCATTCCCTCACAAATGTATTCACATATTTATATATAGCAAATAGAGAAGTTTTTTTGTGTATTTCATTAGCACTGCCTTTTGTTTGCATTTGTTGCTTTAATATTTTCTGATTAGTATGGTTTTACATTGCAACGTATTTCCGTTCGGCCGATACAGCTGTAATCGCCTTTACTTTTATTTACATGCATACGGAAAATGTAAGTATAAACTGTGTAGCCGTGTAGTGAATAGAAACCGGGTAGGCCTCTCTTGAAAAGGTTTATGCTTCTCTACGTATCGGCAGGCATCGAGATACAAACATGTTCACTTTAAAATGTCTTCGATTAAATGTCGTATTTTGTTTTGAGTTTTTCTTTGCTGACAAGTCATAGAATTTAATCGGACAGTTTTCACACGAATAGCATACAAATTAACTGTTGCTTTGAAGCGAAATAAAAATTCTTCGGCTCACTTCAAAGTGAAATCAGTTAACATTGATTTAACGCACTGACCTGAGGCCATCATTTGTAAATAAGGTAAAGCGGAAGGTAAGTTATTGTTAAGTGAACACATTCAGAAGATATGCAACGCAGTTTATGCTACAGGAAATGGTTTGTTTAATTAAATCGGTTTAAAGTCATTTTATTGATTTTTGCTAAGAATTGAACAAAAACCAAAACCATAAGCAAACACGGAGTTCAAAAATATTTTCGTACCAACCGACTTGTTTAGAGAAATAACAAACGAAGAAAAGAGAAATCTTGAAATCTAAATCTAATCTAATAATATTTGTCTTCGGATAGAGATCTGCTGGGGTCCTTTTTTATTTCAGGGTGCAAGCGTTGACTAAATGTTCCACTCGGAAAATTTTAACACTTAAATCCACTCATAATCAAATGCGTAGTACAGAGTAAAGTCTCATGCATTTCGTATCGATTAAATCGCTATTCCTGTATCTACTTAGAACAAATTGGCAAATATGAGAGAAAGAGAATTACAGTAGCAGAAATAGCAAGAGAAGAAGAAAAAGATGATAAGCATAGACGGAGAGAGAAGGAAAGATAACAAAAATTAAGCTCGGTTGAAAATACAGAGGAACATATGAGGCGATGGAGGTCGATGTTAAGGAGAACTAACCAAACGAACGGACTTAAATGTAAGCAAAACGTAAACGGCCCAAGTAAAAACCAGAAATCGACAAAAAATCGGCAAGATATGGAGAAATAGAGATAGAAGTTCTAATATGCATTTATGGAGGCAGGGATGCAAAGAAAACGATAAGAAACCATGGAACAAATAGGGAAAGGGACAGATGGGGGGTGGAACGCAAGGTCAAAAAGAGAATTGGACGCGAATTCGGGGGATTGTTTAGACAGACGACGGGTTAAACAACCAAAGGGGAGATGGATATGCACAAGAAACAAGCAAGCACGCCGACGATCACACAACACTAAATAGATGCAACAGCGATCACAAATGAATCAGTTTATAAAAATATTGATCAATCAAGAAATGCATGCACAGGGAAAAATGATTTAATTTTTTTTTTCTTTTAGCAGAAGAGGCCATAATAGCTTCCTTTGTTTAAAATTACATCAGCCAAGTGAGTTTTCAACATGCCCGTGTTCAAGATCCTGTCTTCATTCCTATTCTTTAACTCTGCCTCACTTCCGATTCCAATGTTAAAATATTAACATCACCCGAATGTTAAAAATTCTAATATCCTCAATTCGCTGCGAGCTCAAATTTCTAACTATTAGGCGAAAATTGAGATTTAGCTGTGGCTAATATACTAGCGGGAAACAGAATATATGGAAAAAGGGAGAGACGTAGCAAACAATAGTTAGACGCAAGAGCCGATGGATATACACACACGGATATGTTTGCATATAGGGATGGATGGACATGGATATCTCTTATAGAATGATAGAAATAGCATGTCATGCGCATAATACGGACAAATTCTTGTTAGTTTTTTAAAACGTAGTTTCGGTTCTCTAAAGCTGTTAGTTTGCGTATGGTTGTATTCAAATCACTTGTAAAAGGGCTCTAAAAATTCAGAAAGATCTCTTGAGTATAGAACTTTTCATGAAAAAACTAAAGACTCAGCTTTAAAGTCTAAATCAATTTCTTACGCAAATATTAAAATAGGTCATAAAGTGTTCAAAAAATTGTCCCAGCTGAACCAAATTTATCACAAATCGTATTGCATGGCAATTTTTGTCGCAAAATTCGGAAAAGAAAAGGGTTCCCTTTAACGACAATCCAAAATCGAACGTTACTTGGGAGGTAGTCGAAAAAATGGGCCGATCTGAACTATTTCCAACACTGATTGTCTTAAGATCAAAACTCATCAATGTACCAAATTTCACTAAACCATCTCCCAAAAATTGCACCCTGTACTTTGAGCACAAAATTACATAGACAGACTTTGGACCGACAGATTAAAAGACAATCCGATATAATAAACGGTGGGTCTAGCTTAAGTCCTTCTGAATGTTACGTACGTCCGCAAAAATTAATTAATATAGCCTACGCCACAAGTGATGTAGGGTATAAAAATTTATGAAAATGTATTGCATAAAAATAAACTCGCAGAACAATATGTACATTAAAGTCGTTTTCTGAAGTTGTGACTGGTCACTAATCATAAGAAAAAACAATATGTTTTCTTATCATACTTTTTGTAACACCATATCAAATTTGATAATGCGGGTCGATATTCAAAGGCTTCATATCAGTTTGGTTATAAAACAACGTTGCTAAGCCGCAAAAATCAAAAATCTTGTGACTTGTAACAGCCTTGTGATGTTGTCTAGAATACGACCGTACGACTCTGTTCACAAGTCGCATATTGTAATAAGAATTGAAAGTTAGCACACATATAACGTACCACTATCTGAAGCCAATAAATATATTTTTTTAAGGAATTATTTGAATTGAAAAAAATATGTACATATATTTCTCGTTTATTATGTGTGCAGTGCCTTAGCAATTAATCATAATTTATTTATGACTCAATTATTTAAACTGTTTTCTTTTATTATTTTTCTTCGTTTTTGCCTGCGTTATGAATTATATATCAATTGTAAGTAATGTTTGAGTGTATGCACATTTTAATTAAGAAATATTACTGTTTAGAACTAAAATTGAATTCTTTTAAATTTAAAAAAAAAAAATGTAAATCTAAAAAAATATAAAATTTAATTAGACTCGTCTGAAGAAACAATAACGCTGTACAATGCACGGTAAATATTAAAAAGGTTTTCAAAAATTTTTACTCCCAACTGTGCATGTAGAAATTGCGCACATTGCACCCTACGCGACTTGTGGTACGGGTTGTATTAAGTTTGTGCGGGTCTTTGTAACATCCAGAAAGGCTTAAGATAGACTCTTCTTTTATTATACTAACAGGTTCAGATCCAGTTTGTGAACCGTTTCAGATAGATTTGCCTTCCTGGATATCTGTCCATGTGTTTTGTATTCAAAAGACATGTCGCAACTTTTCAGCTGTTTTGACAAAATATTGTACATTAACGTGCTTTGGTTCAGAGACGAGCCCCATTTAAAGTAAATTAGTTCGGGTAATTTTTATGAGTACTCCCCATACCAAACCTAATTTTAGAAAAGTCGTTGTATAAAACGAAATTCCAACTTTCACAATTTCTCGGCAAAAGTCGCTTTGTATAACTAATTCGGGAGAATAAGTTAAAGTGTAAAGGTACCCATGGCAAGTACGTCTTGATGTCGTAAGAAAGTCTAATTCTTAGTACTTTATGACAAAAATAGATGAATAATAACAAAGTCTTTCAGAAGAACACCACGTCGTTCCACGATTTGGTCTTTCTTCTATATAAAGGCTACCATGAAAAGTAAGCCCTCTCTGGGAAACTGACAACAATCACAAATGTAAATGAAGAGTTGTAGAAGATGAAGTGCCCACCTTGCACGCTTATTATAATGTTTTTCTAATCCATGTGTAACAGAAAAATGTTGTGGTAAATAAGCTTAATATCGACCGACTCGATTGCTCACCCAAGGAGATGAGACCAGATTGCTTGCATACATTATTAAGTAATGAATTTCTGAATCAATTCATTATTAAAATGTTCGAAGTCGCTTACTGACGTGTTATTTCTACAAAATGCAGGGCGATGCATTTCACCACACATCTCTCTAAGACGTTATCTAATTTGTGTTATATTCATGGATGAACAAAAATTAGTCTGCTTTGTAGCAGGTTCCTCGCCCAAATGATTGTTCATGACCCTTACCAAATGCCAGGCTTCCAAAATGTTGCATACTTTATCCTTGGAAATGAAGTGGCTGTACGTGAAGGCACTATTAAAAATTATTATTCGTAACCTCAAAATTTTCGATATTTAGATAGAAAGGTTCCGAACACCGAAGATGAGTGAAACGTGGTCAGTTATTCAGGATGTGCTCGAACGTGGGCGTCATTGCTTTTGTTTTTGTACAACAATGGGAAATCCAAATTTTCTCTGTAGCTTCATTTTCACTTACTTACACAACTCTGACTTCTAAACTCATGAGATTTTGACACATTTTGTTTGAAGATTGGTATTATTTAAAAACCATGTCACTTCGTTAATTGCCATCCTGCATCTACATGTCATCCTGCGAATTTATAGAGGGATACGTTTTCCCCACCTCAAAAAGTAAATCATTTTAAACGTTCAGGTGTCAGTTCATTTACTGTTCGAAATTACTTTCACTCTGCATAAAAGACTATAACTAAAAATCTTCTAATATCTAAGCACCAAATCGCATGTTTTAAGTGAAGAAGGTGGCATTTTTCACCCACATTTACACGTCATTTTCTTACATTTTAAATGAATTTTATTAAACCAAATATGTGTCATTACGGTTGACAACCTCTTGCATTTTTCTGACAAAACCATTTTGTCATCACTACAGAAATCCTGAGATTGCTGAACGAAAAATAGAGACAAGCGATTTTGCACAGACTTCTTTCTGTTAAGACCCGCTAAGGATATCTTCTACAAAAAACCTTGGTTGTTAGCAGAGAATTGTGTAGCGCCCTTTTCTTACTAAAAGGTTATTAAAAAATATCTCCAACCAATCCTACAATCGTAACGACATGTCTTAAAAATTTGTTTCAAAAAAGAGTCCTTTGTAAATAAGTTCGAAAAAATTGCTCGCAATTTCGCGTAGCAGCGTAGTCCCGCTCCATGGCTTCGACGAAATGCGATTTCAACTGACCAAGTGTTGCTTAATGTTTCTTAGGCGTTTCCGCTTTACACATAAATCTTTTCAGAAACGTTCGCGAATCTAAATTCAAAAAGAGTTCCATCTTCCTTTGTAGTGCACCCAAAGCTCATCGTTTCCTATTGGGTTTATGAACTTTTTTTGACAACTCCAGTCACGTCCCTACAAACGGAATGCACGGCAAATATAACACAATCCCAACAAAGTCAACAAACCACAAATGAAACTGTTTATTATATGTAAGTATCTAACTAACTACATTTATACATACCTATATACAAATACATGCATGAATATATAAGTATGCTCTAGAAAAATATTACCTACATTTATATATAGTTTTGCCTTCAGTTTTGCACATAATACGTATGCACTTTTATGAGCACAGTACGCCTCAAACAGGAGGACAATGACTTTGGTAAATGAAATTGCTTCAGGCATATAAAACTATTTATGTAAGTATGAATGTGCTTATACCATGCCATTTATAAGCGCGTCTATAGATGTTATGAGAAATTTATGAGATTTTCATATTATTTTTTGTAAGAGAGCGGCTAGACGTGTACGTGTGTACTTGAGCAAGCATACACACCTATGGATACTTACGCATATATATATTTAATATATACATATATTTATTTATTTATTTATATATTTATTTATGTACTTACTTACCGCGCACATATATATATATATATATATTGTGTGCATTCATATGCACTAATATTTTTCACTAATGTATATTTATTTCCAGTTAAAATTTTACATACTATGATATATAAAACGCATAAATATTTCTGTATTTGCGTATGTATATGATGCGCGGAGCATGTGTACTTTCATGCGTATACTTAAAGTTGAAATATTATTGAGGCGCATCGTGGATATGTTTGTAATAATTTACTGCACCCACGGTATAGAAGATTGCAAGAGTTTGACTTAAATTGTCTTTTCTTATGTAACACTTTCCTGCATCATTAATATATTATATGTAATGTTCCGTGCTGTCAAGCCTAAGCGCATTTGAGCGGACTTAATTTCGCTTCGAGGAACAAAGCAGTGATACTTCTAACAAGAAGCGGGGTCTATAACAGGTCACATATAAAATCCTAGAAAGCACAACAGGTTCAAGTGATGGCCAATAGTCAATATTTGCTAAAAAGAAAAAGAACCATTTGCGACATAAGCATGACAGCGATTCCTAAAGTTTACAAAGAACAAATGCTTACAATAAATTAAAAATGTAGTCGTCGTAGTCGTAGTCTTTGATTCCAGATACCATATGGTTTCTAATATCAGCTAATATTCTGTTCGATAACTTAACAACGAGTTCACTCTGCCGTATATTGGAAAACTTGCCCACGAAGTGTGAAGAGCATTCAACTCTACACCAACTTCCACAACATCCAGCTGGTGATGCTTATTTCGGTTGACACCTGTTTCGATCGATGATTTATTGTTTGCTAGCTAACACTTCGATCGTGACGACAAAGTCTTTTCATGAACGAACTTAAAGGACTAATAGTTCTTTCTTTCCTCGACAGAGAATCGACGTCTTGCGTCCAATTATGAGAATAATAAGTAAAATGTGCCTAAGCTCGCCATCTATTACGAATATGAAATTCATCGCTTTAAGTTAATTAAGCACCGCATTAAATATATCTCTTACTTGGTCAACGACCATATATGCCCTTGCTCATTTACCTACTGGATCCAATGCCTCGTATACGCCCTATGATACCTGCTACTAAGTAAAGTTGAAATTCATTTTTTCCTGTTGTTATTATTATTATTAAGTGCGTTGGCAAACCGTACCGCGACCTAAAAGATCCATTGTACCTGCCCGTGCCCCTAGCACTCCACTTTTAGGACTTTTATACATCCTGTCTCCTTCCTTGGATTGGACCCACGTCCCGTTGACCCATTGTAAAATACTCGCCAAACACATTGTTTCTGGTTCTGCAGAATGCCTCACGTTCGCACAGAATATGGTGGGACGTATCCCTCGTCTTTTGGCAGAATCTGCATGAATCGGTATCGGATATACGCATGCTTTTCAGATGGTACTTGAGAGAATTAGGACATTTGTAGAACATCGTGACTGAACGTAGCTCGATTCTTCTTGGTTCCAGTGGTAGACAGGCCGGAAGCTTTTATGAATCTTTTTGATTGCCGTTGTGCTGCACATTGCTTCCACCGGCAATCGGATTTCTTATTTCAATATGGCTCCTTGGTACGCTACAGAAAAGTTCAGCACCTACCATGGTCCCTCGTGGTCCCCTGTTTGCTAAGCATTCAGCTCTCAATACCCGAATAACCAGGCACCCACATTAGGTGCACATCACAACACAACATTCGCCCCTTTAAGGACTTTAATGCGGCTTGACTGGCCCGATCGCGCGAGTATGATCGCTCTGAACCGATGGGTCAGTACTAGGTTTGCAGTTGTTCCAGTTAATATGAGTAATAATTAGCACCATTGAAAGGGTGGGAGCAAGGGAGGGCAAAAATTATGATATTTTTGCAATCAGCGAATTGTGTTCGGTTAAACGGGAACGCTTGAAAGAGGAGGTACACGTTGTTCGTTTCGTTGATTGTAATGTCAATAAAAATCACTTTTCTCTCAACGTAAAGGTCCGTCAACAATGAAAATAATTAAAACGTACAAAATCAAAGGGTGTAAGTGAACAAAGCAAAACAAATTAGCCCTTGAAATATTGGAACGATGAGTTTATATTTCTCTATGTGATTGAGGTGGACTATGAGCTGAGTGTTGCTTCAACATCAATTCAGTTGCAAAACGCGGATGCAGGTATTGACGGAAACATTAAAAAAATATGCAAATAATAGCTGAAAGTAAATTAAAGCTTGAGTTTATACCGGAGCAAAACAAGTACTTAAGGCGGCAACAACATCAAATTAGATAAAATTAAAATTTTGTTAGCAGCAATATAAGCAAGTAAAGTCAACACCAAAGATGACAAATGAATTCAAAATACTTTTGTAAATACGGATATGTGCTCAAATATATGTGCACTCTCACAGCACGTATCAAATTCTTCAATTACATAAAGAAATTTAGTTAAGGTTAAAAGAAGCGTAAAAGAAGCCAACGATGGTAGCAACAAAAAGCAGCAGTTGTTTATTTTAATTTAACACCGCATGCAGTTAATTGTTACCTAGACCTCAAACCAAATAACATCTTCTAATAAATTAAGCTTTGCTTATGATGAGCAATAATAGTCCCACGAGGCTAAGTGCTTGCGTGTCATAATTGTCTGATCTACAACAGCAAGGAGTTCCCTTCCTTTCATAAAATATGTATTGTGAGCTTGCGAAACTATGTCGAACGTCTTCCGTTCCCTTCTGTTGGTCTCTTAAACCTTTCAAATGCCAATATTGCAAAAATCAACGAATATCTAAAGAAAATTGGATGGTAAATATAACGAAAATAATTAAATCAATGGCATCCTTTTTCGCCTCATTTCAGATTGAATTGATTTTAGTAAGGGTCTGGTGTAGTCGAAATAAGTAACGGAAACCTATCTAAATCTGGCATTTTCCCCTATGGCATGGATATTATTTTATTCCCTGAAGCAGCCCCCGTGAATTACGCCAAAGATGTGCTTCTACCAAAGGTGCATTATGCTTATGGGCTCAATTAATTGAAAAGCAAAACTTGTGGGATATGATTTCATTTAAACTTAATCCAAATGAATACCGAATACCTATGTTGGCTTAGTGTCTAAACTTTCTCCATTATCACTGTTCGTACTGCTTGAACGGCAATGGTGTCTCCTGAGGCCTTGTAGAGTTGAAATTATTCCCACGAGAGGTCCTCCTCTATTAATGCAAACAGCTACGTTGGACAAAGTAATTTTAACCAACTTTGGCTTTGCCTACAACTTGCTAATGATCACCTAACCCCCTCAGAGTTGCTGAAAGCGATGAAGGCATACCGATCTTGTTTTCTCAAGGTATTATATATAAGTACTTCTTTGCCCTTATTTTTATTATTATAAATTATTTAGGCCAAAGAAATAAATTCTAGGTCTAAAACTAGGGGGAGGACTAACAGATAGAACTATCGGTTCTTTGTTTTTAAAAAGCCAAACTAAATGGTTAGCTTAGCTGCTCTTATAAATCTAAAAATTGTATTGACATTCTGTTCTCAAGGTACGATGTCCACAGGATTATGCGTTCCAAAAATGAGTCTCCGTATATTGAAAAAGGCTTTGGCGTTCGCGAAGCAAATGTTTAATCGTAAGATTTTATTCGCAATTGCAAATGGGACGAGTAGTTTTCTTAAGGATCCATTGCTGTGTTGCAGTGGTACGATCGAGGCAAATTGTGCAAACGCTTTGATCTCGACTTTCTCAACGTTGATTGAATGTAAACTCAAAAGCAGATTAGGTTTAACACGCGTGTAGTGTTCGGCCAGGTCTCCGCAAAAGTACGCGTGATTAAATTTTTATTTTTTCCACTTCTTTGAAGTTTTCTACTTCTAACTCGTAAGATAAACAAGACACAACGTGAAGGATTCTTTCCTTCTTAACACTACGATCAATTGGGTGTCACCCAAAAGGACTTGGAAAATAAAATGCGACAAGCTGAGTGCGTTAATGCTAAACTAAATATCGCAGACGTCATGGCGATATATGACGGATAACGGTGATGGTTATAAGCGATTTGATCCTGGAGGAATGTAATTTTCTTCCTTTTTGATTATCAAACTTTTCAACCGCCTGCAGCTGAAAATGCCGAAGCTGCCGATTTGGCCTATATTCTTAAATTTTAAGAGATCATAAAACACAATTTTATTTATTTAATCCTTGCATTTAGGACTTTTATCCTTTTGATTGCTGAATAATTAAAAATTTCGCACTATATTCAACTGCTAGTTTTCAGTCAGCCTCATTTTTTTGATTATAAGTAATTTACCGTAATTTTACTAAGAATACCATTAGCCCCAAAATTGTTATAATCTTCTTGCCTCTTCAAAACTCCTAGGGCTTTGTAAACACACATAAAAATTTATTCAACAGCCACTTATTCACACTATTAAACACTTACCTGAATCGTATTGTTCCCTTACCCGATACAAATAATAGAGAAATTAAAGCAAAACACACTTGCACGCAATTCATTTAATACATTCGGACGTTTACATTGTTCTTTATTATTATTCTTCGTACTTCTACACATATACATAAATGCGTTGGAAGGGTTCACATATTCATTTCTTTACTAGAAATTAAAAAAAAAAAAAAAACACAGGGATGCTTACCCAGAAGTTAACTTAAGTTGTGATTAAAAAAAAAGGAAAAAAAAAAACAAAAATAAACAGAAGACATTGCATTGTAGGAATGCATACTTACGTACATACATATATATAAACAAATACATATATTTGAGCTACAGATACAATAACTACACCTGAGTAGGGGGGAACGGAAACTTAAAATGATATCCTTTCTGTAGAGAAAATAAGGAGAGAAAAGACTATATAAACACGACTTTCTGCTGTGTTTTCATTTAACGCACTTCTCCTTATATTATCTATTATCTCTCCTTCTCTTTCTTTCGCCCTCTCTCTCTCTCTCTCTCTCTCTTCTTCTTCTATTTTAATATGGCTTCTTCTTCTCATACTACTTAACATTTAAAAGCTTAGGAAATATACTCACGTACAACATGTTTATGTATAGATATAAATGTAATCATATACGACAAGTACAACATGTATACATATTTATACTCTTGCAGTGTACACATGTTATATATGTTTACATTTACACATACGCACATAGATGTTTTACTTATTTAACTATTATGTACACGTCTTAACTTTAGATAATATTGTGTGTTTTTTTTTTTATACCCACCACCAATGATTTTATCATTTGGTTCGTAATACAGTAGAACAAAAACATTCGTCAAAGCATGCTCAAGTAACCAATAAAGTAAAACAGGCAATCTCTACGAGATTCTGAAACAATTTCATTGCCTTTGTCCGCCATATTTCTGGTTCATGATGCTCTGACTAATCTGACTAATCGGTGCTGAAATTTTCAAAGTTCTTTAAACCTTTACAATAACTGAAAAGTAAAATATCGAGAAGCCAGTATATTTCATAGTATTCCACTTAATACTTTTAACGAAACCTTAAGTGATGGTGATGGGTGTCCAAAATTCGACTCGTTGCGAAAAAGCATCTTTTTTATGTTTTCTCATAAAGTTTTCATCATCATAATCTTCAGCATCAACATACAGTGATTATCATTTAATTTTAATATCTTAATTTAATATCCTTAAAGGTCAAAGGAATTTAAGATTACCACGTTCCTTAAAATTTTTGTTTTTCATGTAATTTTCATTATGTTAACACATTTCGTTACTGCTATAAGTTTTGACGATAAAATTCTTTCTATATATAAAACAAACTTTTCACTTATGTCTGTATTTAGTATGCCGTCGTGATTCTATCTACAAACTAAACGCAGAAATAATGCTTAAAATAACCTCTTGAATGGACTTTTTAGTCAAAAAGTGATTACTTAAGACCATGCATTCTTACATATACATATTTACATTTATAAATAATTGTTAAAGAGAAAAAAAGCAACAAACAAACCAAAACTACAAAATTTCCAAAAGGGAAAATTAGGAAGAAGGGGCAATGCGGTAGGCGGGCTAGGGGGAAGGGGAGGAGAGGATTTAAGGAGGACACAGAAGAAAGGCAACATTTGCTTATACATAACGAGTAATTTGTGTATGAAATTCCGATAAGCATATCTGCAATTGAGTGAAAGTGGGACGTTCCGCTGGCATGGAAGCCCAACAATAAGCCATAATCGTAAATCTGCAAAGAAAAATAAACAAATCGTTCGGTTTTTAAAATTTTAGTTATAAAATATTAACAAGAAATAATTGCAGTAAAATAATAGCGCATAAGAACTAATTTAAACAAGGGCTATATACGCCGTTTCAATTAATACAGACACTGTTACTCAGCTGTTGTTCTTCTTACAGCCAGCTACCTATTTGTTAATTTTCCGAAACATCACAACATCAGCTAACCTGATGATCTTCTCTTTTGCTTTTCACAGAAGCGTTCTATTTTCTTTAGCTCTCTTTGAGGCCGCATTATTATGTTTGTCAGGTATTTTCTCGGGTCCGTTCACACTGTTTCTGATCAGATTAAGAATTATGGTCAACGACTATTTCCCTTTTTTTGTTAATACCATAATAGCTTATATACTTAGATCCCCCACCGGGATAAATTGATCTCTTGTTTCGATTGCGATGTAAGCGAGTTTTTATCACGCTATGGCGCACAAAGCTTATTCGTCCAGTTTACATGCACGATCTATGTCAACTTTTTGGATTATGTGAACTAGGGACGGGAAGTGACATCGCTTATGTCTAAAATATTCAATTGTTTTTATATCAAGACATATTCATAAAAATTGTTTAATTGTGAAAAGGAGCCCCCCCCCCTACGATAGATTGTTTTAAAAAATTGTTCAAAATCAAAAACATTTTCTTACAAATTCGGATATAGAAAATTCGTGCCACTTAATGAATAAAACCCGTAATTGGAAAAAACATCGCTAATTACAAGGTCAACAGAAGTGAAACAAGCTTCACGCACTTTAACCAAATTTCTGTGTAACCTATTCGACCCTACATTACAAATGATATGCAAAGTTATTGCATCCATGGAGGCCTAACTAAAATTCTATTTTATAATACAAGTATCTTGTCTTCAAAATTAACCGCAGTCACATAACTGTTAGTTAAATTGAGCGCCGAAACTGCTAATGTTTTATTTTTAAATTCGGTCATTTTATCTTCATCCTCTTTTATACGTAAATATCATATGAAATCGCTATCAATTCGCCAGCAGACAAAAGCAATCTAATAAAAAAATTTATGTCACACGACTTCGCTCACAAAGCAAACATTTTTAACGGCATCGCTTGAAGCCTTATCATATGGCATGGCAGGATACGAACAAACAGCGATGTGTATTTATTTACAGTAACCGTAACTTATCAAAAATATGGCATGCACCTAAATAACATCGTGTGCCATGACACTTCGCTTGCATCGCAACTGTACGCTGTGCTAAGAAATGATACGAGGAAGCAATAAGCACCCATGAAAATTGCTAAAATCAGTCATTCGAAGAAAGCATAAGCTGCGTTCAAGTGTCTTGGGCATACGATGTCTCCATTTTGCGTAATTATGGATTCGATCACGAGTCAGTGTGAAATCAATTGCGTTGAAAGACAAATAATTTTTATTTTTGTTTATGAAAGATTTCTTAAACTCTTTCGGTAAAATGCTATAAATTCTGTAAAAAATTGAAACTCTCGTCAAACGGACAGAAATACACATTTCCTATGTAATTTGAAAAAATTGTGTCAGTCAATTATGTCCTCGAAAGGAATAAACTTGAGCGTGTTCCTTGGATTACCAACTTACAATTCATCGGGACAATTAAATGGCTGAGCCAATCGGTAGCCATCCTTCAGGTAGTGCTCCATTTCGTACGGATCAATTTCGGAATATGGCATTTTGCCTAACGTACACATTTCCCACATCAGGACGCCAAACGACCAAACATCGCTACCTTCATTGTAATGTTTCTTTTGTATCGCTTCTAGCGACATCCATTTAATGGGACGATTCTCGCCATCGCCCAAGCAATGATAATCTAATGGGAATAGATCTCGACTAAGCGAACTGTCGCACAGCTTCACACGTAGTTGCTCGTCAATGCTGCTCGAAATAGAATGAATGACAAAAGGAAAATAGATGTTAATAGAAACGTTCAATTTGCGTTTTGCAAAATTTGTAATTGCATTCCACAGTTATACTTACACACAATTTCTTGCCGCTATGTCTTTGTGTATAACACCATGATTATGCAAATGTTCCATAGCCATGGCCAGCTGTGATGACATGAGTACTGTTTGAATGGTAGTAATGCTGCGCGCATAACTTGGCTCTTGTAAAAACAATTTCAAATTACGTGTGTTATTGCCGGCCGAATACAAAACGAACGGTGTACTGTAGTCCTCTATGCATACTCCCAAAACGGAGAGAACGTTCGGATGTGAGGCCTCATAAAGCATCATACCTTCCTGCAGTAATAATGTGACTTGCATTTGATTGGCATGTTGAGCTACAGTCTTAACAAGCACTTCTTGGCAATCACTGTAGGTGCCACGATAGATACGTCCATAAGCTCCCTCTTGAACCAAACAAGATAGGCGTACTCGGCATTTTTGAACATTCAATTCACTAAGACGCCGATTGAATTCCTCGGGTTCTTGCTCGTATTCACGGAAAGGTCTTGTTAACGTTGCATACGTGGGCGTAATGCTAGACGGACAAGCATAGATGGAATTGTGAGCTGTCGATGAAATTGTAGGCAAACGTTGAAAACTAGCAGTTTTTATTAAATGCACCCCGTGATTGGGTCGCTTCGTAGGTCCTTTGGCACAATACGCGATTAGAATTAATGTAGTTACCAATACTAAAGCCAATATGACGCCGATAATTAGAGTTATTAGACCACCAGTGGGTGGTGGTGCTATTGTCTCTTTGAGCATAGGATCATCAAACTCATTTAATGTGCGAGCTGGTGTTTCGTCACTGTCGTTGTCCCCTTCAACTGAGTGCTCTTCATTTGCGGCATTGTGTTCATTGCCATTGTCAACCGCAGCGCTGTTATGCATTGTATCAACGAAACCACCACTACTACCTACACCTATATTCCCACCAGCGCCAGCAACAATATCACTGCTGATGCCAGCATTTTCATTGCCGTAAGCACCACCGTTAGCAACAACATTGTGGCCGTCCTCTTGCATGCCAGCCAAACAAATTTTCTTACGTCGAAATACTAAATCCGTTATGTTATTTGTTTGATGGTCCAATATTATCTCCACGGCGATGGTAACTTCAACCTCAGCATCACGTGTGCCCGAACATTTCATGCCAACGGCGAACGTCTGCGGCTCTAATGGAATCTCTCCGATACGTGAAATATTTAGTGTTGGACGTGGCAACACAGACGGATCCGAAGTGATTATGTTAAGACTATATGGCAGTGGATTATGTGCCAGACTCTGCCACGTAAATGATATTTCGTTGATGTTTGCCGGCACAGGAACCGCAAAGTTGAGCGCATAATCATTGACCTGACCCTCTCGTACATAATATAATTCAGCCGAAACACCTGCAAAACAAACGATAACGTTTGCATTATTAAATGTTGCGGCATTGACGATAATCGCAAGAGTAACGGTGATAGTGATGGTGGCGCGTGTAATAATATTAGGGAAATATTGCTCCAGCAATAGTAGACAGTTTGAAAGGAGTGGGATTTTCAACAAATTTTTGCTTTATTCATTGTAAATATGCCTGTATGTATGTATGTATATTTACATATATATATATATATATATATATGTGAATTCTATGTTTGCACAATAAAAAAGGAAGCGCAGCAAAAGCATTTTTTGTTACCAGTGAAATTGAATTACCACCAAACGGAAGTTGTCCATAAGGGAAGAATATGTAACGCAACTTCAAAAAGGAAAAAACAAAAAAGGGAAAACTAGAGCTACACCAGCTTCACTGTCTGGTTTCACTTTTTCGTTTCACGAGCATTTAAATAACGCAATCAAAATATAATTCAATTTTAAATTGCTTAACAGCTTAAATGGAATTTCATAAAATGTTAACCTGGCACAGGGAAAGTGGCACAAACTCCGTTTGCTTGGTTCCTTTTCCTTTTTTCTTCTCTTTAATATAATTTTCATAACTTTCAAGTTGTTAAATAACGATAAAATTTTTAAAAGTTTTTCAATTTACGAAAATAAATATTAGCAAAATGCTAAATCCAAAGGACCCGTCTAGCTCCACTAAATAAATATTTAACGAAATACGATGAGCCGCACACTTCAAACTTGAGTGAAGCGTCGCTTGAAAGTATATTACAATCATTTTAATTTAAAAGGGAAATCCGCAGCCCAGCATCTAAACACAGCATTTAAACTTAAAAAAAAAATACCGCTGAAACTAATCCTGCTAAAATATTAAATGAAAGTAAAAACAAGGAGAAAAGCCTTCTGATATATGTATGTTTGCCTGTTATTCCGCGAAAGCTATCTTTCCTACTTAACATTCTCAAGTCTGATCAAGAAACGGGGCTCGGACTAGAGTTGAGAGTGAATCGCTTTATAAAGCAATGGCAACCCTGCGCACATATTCTAAGAACACATCGCGTCAGTTAGACATTGAAAGACATAGATCACGTCTGGCAACCATTTATTGTCACTTGTGCTTGTGGGCAGAAAGCTGTACTGAGACGACAATAGCCTGGAATGACAAATAACCCATTATTTTCGGCATAGCTCTAGGTTTGAATGCTGAAGTTGTAAATGTCAAACGTCTCCACTTACGACTGACAATACTTCTCGAAATATCATTCATCTAACTCCAAAAGAACGCTCATAACACGTAACAATGTCGCGTCTAACGAGACATTGAATGATCTGCTTATAATAAACGTGGCCACAGAGTCGGTCGGTTTTGTTTAGCGAGAAAGGTTAGTGCAACCATTGATTATTTATTTTTTTTCGGTCCAGACCTCCGCACCGCAGAAAAGACGAACTTCATTGAAAACCCAATTTTAAGTGACCTTAAGGAATACTCCATGCCTGAGTTTCAACAGAGCTCTTGTCGTAGTTTAAAGGCGAGCTTCGTGTCGCACGAGTTGGTACCGTTACGAACGGAAAATATTTAAAAGGTCTCAACGTGTCGTTAATCGTATTACACGCTGTATTTGTAATGTTAAACTCAGAGACCACACCTCCTCCCTCGTTCACGCCTTTTTAAAATTCTCCTTTCCCGATTACCGAAACCATAAACTGTTTATCTACCCCTGCAAAATCATTCGATCCCGATCCCCCAGCCTTTTAATGGAACAACAACAGTTTTCAAGATCATATATAAACCCTTTCATATTAACATCACGTATTTCTAACCCATTAACTGCACGACTTTTTACTTTTTGCGCAGCTCGATGTTAGAACGCATTACTTGTGTATATTCAGAAGAAAATTGACCACATTGCTATATACTTTCAAGCTGGTAGGAATATTGATTACTAAGGAGTTTACATCCAGTTTACTTTTATATTTGCTTACGTTATACTATTGCAGTTATTTAACAAATAAATAAATAAAATAAAAATAAATAGAAGAGATTAATGCAATTTCGCCAGGAAAGGTTAGTGTTTCGTAAAGTCAATGTGTTCTGAGTAGCGAGCAAAAACCCGCAAATTTTTGTTAAGAAAGGTGGAATTGCGTTCAATTTATACTCGTCTGCGTACTTCTGCTCTGACCAATTTAGGTCATTTTCAATACCAACTTGTGTGCTAAAACTCCCATTGTTTCCATCACTTTTGAAGTCGATATCTTCATTTTGGCCATCTGGAGAGCGCCAACAACAAACACCACTCAGACAAACAGACGGATCAAAAATATATACTCTTTTTAGGGTCTCTGAAGCTTCCTTTTGGATCTTGCATACGTTATGAAAAAAAAACAAAATGTACTCATATACCCTGCTTGATATAATAAATAAAAGACATTAACGCAATTTCGCCAGTAAATTGATGTCAAAAAAACAAACTGAAGAGGGGAAAAAAGCGTGCGTAATTTTGTTAGTTCACAGAACCGTGGACTTGATTTAATTAATTTATAAAGTCTCCGAACGCTGTACCCTTACAAAAAAATTTCTTGTTCTTATTTTTACAGGGTTATGCCCTCTTACTGCACGTAGAACATGACTTATCGTAGGGAAGGCGCTGGCAGAAAAAATTCATTCGCATTCAATAAAATTTATTTTTCCTAACAGTTGCCGCAAATTTCAAAATAATTAGATGTTGAAAATTTTTGGATCTAATCTTGAAGCGATAGGTACCCATGAAATCAAAAAATTGGGTGGCGATTTCACATAACTACTCTTTCAATCCGAAAAATTATAGCTACTTCATAACGACAACGATGATATTTCTATTTGTTATAACCAAACTAAGTTCTGCAAAAATTGAGCCTTGAACGAATTGAACGATGCCTTAATTCGATGATTGTAGTAATTCGAAGAAGTAGAAAAATTGATTTATCTAAATCTAAATCTGAACAAATACTTCTTAGCAATCAAAAAAGATTACAACTTTGGTTGATAAGAAAATCGATTTTTACCGAAATCGTGTTCCATAAAAATGCAGGGACTAGAAGATGGAATATGTCATAATGGCAGTTGATCAAGGAAATATCGATAAAGAGAGATATTGGGTGCTTGCTTGAAATAAATTTCCTACCACTGAATTGTAATTTTTAGGATAGTCTAGGTTTTATTTACAAAATTAAGAAATCTATTTAAAAATTATTTACAGCAACTTATTTTTACAACAGCTTTAATTCTGATTCGGGCCTTGTCCGTTCGAATATTGCAATTCAATTCTCTTGACTTGACTCTCAGGATTTACTTTCGACTATCTCGACTCGCTTACGGCCCTTTTACGACTGACTCGACTGGGTTTGCCTTCCGCAAATATCCTGCTTACATAGCCTTTTACAACCAAGTTACCGTTATATAAATTCATCGCGACATTTTTAATCCCGTTAACCCGTTAATCCGTTTTTCGCCAAACTTACTTGTAGAAGAAGACCGACCAAGTTTCATGAAAGAGAACGATAGTGCATCTGTTAACCGCCATTGCTGGTCTTTTTTTGTAATAAAACATCGTTCAGTTTGTTCAATTGACGTCAGTAGTCATCTGCGATAACAGTCGGTTTTAGCAGCTCGTAGTACACTACATCTTGCTGATCCCTCCATACGCGCAGTACAACTTTTTGACTATGAATATTCCGCTTTGATGTGGATGGCTCTCCTGGATTAACCTATGATTCTTCCAGCTTGGGACTGTCGTAATAGATGCACTTTGCGTCGCCATTCACACACACTACACCGTAGAAAACTTCTTCTCTATTGCTTGTCAAGCAATGAAAGCAAATGAAGTGCGATTTTTAGCGTTCTATGATCAGCGTCTGTATGCATCGAATAACTCAATAATGATGGAAATGAAAAGCTTTTATTTTGTATAGACGAAGGTCAAAGTCAACGAATTTAACCGTGGTGTACATTGATACTTCGCATTAATTTATCACTTCCACCAAAACATCTCGCTGGCCAAAATAAATGCAAGCATCCATTATTTAACTTAATCTTGAAGTGTTCAATACTTTTAAAAACACTGAAAAAATTATCGTGACTTCATAACGGAAGCGTCGAGTTTGTTAAGATTTAAACTAATTTCTAATCTTAACAACTCATTACGATTTGGGAATCAACAAGTGTTGTTTACTGTTGTCGGTTGGCAAGCTTTCGGATGTTTGCTATGGTTTATGGGATCGCTTGCAATTTCGTCCTGCACCGGTTGTTGGTGTGCCTCTCTGCGCCAGTTGTGTACTTGCTTTCGTCTCTTTTTCTTTACATTTCCTTATACACTTTATATTAGTTGTTAATAATGATTAGCAAAAGGTTTACTTCTAAGAGTTAATTAAATTCGACTGTTAATATATTTCAGTTGAATTTCTATATAAGCAAAACTCAAAATAAATAAATAAATAAAAAATCGAAGAAATCAAAGTTTATGAAAACGACGTAAAAGGAAGGTACCAAAACACGAGAAAACCAACACGAGTTAACCAACCCAAACACTATATTGAATGTTTACGAGTCAAACATCTAGAACCCACTGAAAAAAGCTAATTTATGTAAACTATATTTACACGTTCTCACGAACGCTAGGAAACATTTGGGAGATCAGGAAAAGTGACTTTATCAGAGTAAAAATATTAAACGACGAGGTATAAGAAGTCACAGAATCCTAAGAATTGTTGTCATTATAAACATAATTTCTTTTCTAATTCAAATTAAAAAGTAGACGAAAGTCCTTCTTTAGGCAGTCTAGTATTACGGATTACTTTCCTTGTCAAGGAATTTTGCTTTGCAGTTAAACGCTCCCCATTTCAACATTATACGTAATAAGCCGAGAGTAACTTTTCATTGTTGTGGAAGAGTTTTCAATTGAAAGCAACCGAACGAAGTAAGAAAATGGTGCTATTTCCTTAGCGTAGTTACAAAACGATTACGTATGATCGGTAATAAGACATTTCTAGAATGGATTTAGGTTTGTCGTCATTTTATTACATATTTTACCAAAGAACCGTTTCATTGCGTTTATCGGTCGAATCTTGCGTAAGCATACTGCAGACGGGTTCTGTACGAATGTAAAAGTATGTAAAAACAAATCAGAATAATTTTCCCCATTATTCGCTTTGCAACTCTTGGAGAAAGTCAGGGCTTAATCCGTGCTCCATAGTGGTTGACACCCAATCGAAATTTTTCCACTTCTTTCCTGAGTGTGTTACTTTATCAACTATTGCGGACGTTTTCGCGAGTCTAGGATTTTTTTTTTTTTTGATCTGGAGAATTGATCGAAGGTTTTTCTCTTTGCCTATATTTTAAGGGCTTTGAAACACTTCCTCTCACTTTCCGTGGGATCTTCGATTCTTTTCTTTAGATTTGTAAATGAAATGAATATGAAACATGGAATAGGTTATAAATGGTCTTTTGCATGGTTTCGTCGCAGGCGATGAACGACCGAAGCGAATATAATTTATATGGCGGAAAGCGTTTTCGGGGAAAATTTACGCCGCAGTCAGCTTCAGTACTTAATTCTAATTATAAATTGTAAAAAAAAAAAAATGGAATCAATATCTCTGCCTAATCAAGAGCAGTTGCTGTATGCAATATTGCTCTGGAAGAGAAGGTATTGGGAAGGCGTTACAATACACTATACACTGTCCACCATAGTCCGGTGATGGGTAGAAAAAGGGGGGGAAATGGCACACTGAAATGAAATATTTAATCCATTTTTTCACTAAAAGGAGAGAAAAAAAATTGAAACCTGCTAGATATGCATATATAAGTGTACACATGTACATAGGTGTATTTGCAGAATGTATAATTTATTAAATTATTCAAAATAAAAACCAAACGTATGAATGCATGCACTGAGTATCTGTAAAGTGTGCACATTCTCTGGAAATCCATAATAGATTTATGTACACAAAGTTTGTTTTTCCAATTAAAAACGCATCATAAAACGAGACAAATTCAAAAACCCACTTAAGTATACTTTGCATACACATGTACATCGTGTACGTATAGCAGCACATGCATATGCATCTGCCAGTGGCAGATTTGCACACATGTATATACATACGTCATGTAAATGCAAACAGGCAGACTCTGTAGATAATAACTAAGAATAAATGGTTGGATGGATGGATGGTTAGATGATTACATGGATAGATATGCGATTGTATACAATAAACATATGGATGTGTGCGCATATACGTTTCATAATAAATGTGTAGGTACATAAAGAATGAATGATGATGGTATACAGCTATTAAATAACTTGGTGCCAAAGAAATTTACACTTCAATGGTCATCACAGCATACATATGTTTAAATCTATATGTAGGTGTGTTTATATATACAATAACAAACAATAACAAGCTTAGCATCTTCTATCGTCAGATTGACATTGACTTTTAGATCCACACATACATACATATACACACACACACACACACACAACACACAAACACACAAACACACAAACACACACACACACACAGACATTCGCGCACAATAATACAGTAGAATAACAGCAACGCAACAAGAGTTACATTGAACATTAAAGAACAGAGTTAGGGCAAAAAAAGAAAAGGGAAAAAAAAGAACACGTACGGCATGTCTGTATATACCATACATATGTACATCGTCGATCGAAACATGAAAAACTAAATATGGTCTTAAGCAGATTTATATGCGAAATCAGTACAGTAACATGGCTAAAATGCTGATTGTTGCTAGAACGTAAACGTAAAGTCGAAGCGCAATATGAAAATGAAACATGAACAATAGGTATGTTCGGCTTGGATGGCCACTAGATTATGTATATGCTATTTAATTACAAGCGAACTTTCCTTCATTGAAAAAAACAACAGGACGTTGTAGTATCATGCACTGTATATATTTCAAGCAATATTTTTGCAGTATTTGGCAGCACTTTATAGAAATTAAGTGGCATTTTTTACCTGATTTAACTTTTTTCCAAATTTGATGCAAAGATCTCCACCTATGCTGCCCTATGTTGTGGACGAACCCGATTCCCCCCGCAAAAGAGAAAAAGTTATTGGTTTCTTTTGGTAATTGTAGGTGGACCAGTAGGCCAATTTTGATTACTTTCATCTTATTAGGGGGAAGGGGAAAAACTTATGATTAAATTCGCTCTAGGTTCTAAACAAAATGATGAACTCGTCATTGCAATTTCAACTAACAGACAGCCAGCCAGCAGAACGTAGTCAAATTAATTCCGTTAATCAACCTGATCAATTTATATATATATATATATATATGCATTACAAAGTCACCAATTTATGTTTCTATTATGAACGTTACAAGCATTTCGAAAACCTACTATACCCCGTTGTGCTGGACGCACAAAACGAAACAGCAAAAAGATCTAAAAGCAAACAAAAAAAAAATTCTACGCCATTTACACAACACACTGGTAAGGTAAAGCTTAAAGTATTGTATGCTATCCTGTAATAGCGCAGAGCTTAACTCTACGACAGCACGTTTGTTACTGTTGTCTGCTTTGATCACGACTACATAATGACAATAACGATGACGACGGTGACGATGATGCTTGATGCATAATGATGACAACAACGATGGAAATGATTAGGAATACAAAAGGAGAACATGTACAGCAAGCTGTTCTATGCATGTACTTTGCTATATGGATCTAATACGGATTCAATATGCAATACGAAAAAGAATGTAAGGCAGCAAGTTCTAAACCGGGCACAGAATAAGTGAGATACTACAGCATGAACAATATCTTTCGCAAAGCTTTGCCAGATGATAGAACGGTTTGTAGTAAACCCTAAGCAAAGCGATTCGTGTGTGTGGCCAAGACATTGAAATTAACTTTTGTTGCAAAAGTCAATTAAAATCGCAATTCTCGATATCTAGCAATTAGCAACCTTCCGAAGTTATAATCCGTCTGATTTAAACAATGTTAGTCCATGTGCCCAGCCAAGCGGTTTAAAGTAAAATTTAAACTTTTCAGACAAGCTTTTTATAATTTTCCATCTGATCTGCTATAGACGAGTTGACGAACTTCGATTTTCGCGAAAAAAGAAACTTTTCTTTACATTGCAATCAAGGAGCCATGCATTCAGAACCTCTGCTTCAGTCAATGTACCCTCTGCGACAACATCAATAAGAAACAGCTGATAAACCAGAATATCAGGTATAATATCCATGGCTCACATTCGAACAAATTGCAGTGCTGTACACAAACAGACGTATATGCATACATTGATTAGTTTATTCCATGTACTCGAGTAGGCCTATTTGGTGCAGGTGTTATTGTCGGTAAACAAGACAACAACATAACATGGACCATACATTGGCATACGGACTATGTGAGCGTACGCAGCATTAAACAACGTACACAGCTATATAGATAACTTGAAAACAAACACAAACTTAAGCTGGTTAAATACTACACGTATATATGTCCCGATATATGTCATGACTGGCATCTTTACCATGCTGTAGAAAACCAAAATCTCAATATAAAGCACTTGAGCATTATTGTCTGATGTTTACCACCACTGCTACCATTTTGCCTGATTGTGTTATTGCAAATTTAACAATTTCTACATGCATCATGCAAGTACAAGATGCCCTAAATAACTGCATACATATATGCATACGTACACGTGTATATAAATTGACTATGTACCAGTAAAACATTGTCTGTTATGTAAATTAGTTTCCCTTTGAATGTTACTTTACTTTAGGTTAATAGCACTGTGTTTTCAGAACTTCTTAAAGTTAACAAGACATACACGTCTCGACAGCAGTGTGCATAGGCAGGTACGTCAAGTGTGCTGCGAAATCTGGTCATTGCTGTTAACCAATTAATTAAAGGCAAATAAATTCATTAGCATGCAATTACCACTATCAGTAGATGGATGCAGCAAAGTTTACTGCTCTCAAAAGTAATTTTCATACAGAGCTCGCTGATAGCATTGCAGAAACTTATCTGACTTTTTAATTCAGAAACGCACCCTCAGTCAAGCAAATCCAATTTCGAAAGGCCTTTTTGCTTTTTAAGTTCATTTACTGCCAGCAATATCACGAACAGCACCAATACCTCACGTAGCCCACCATCGAAAGATTGATGTTTAAAAATATTTTTATTCCGTTTGTAACCCGCAAAATATCTTATAAGAGGAAAACTAAATGTTTTTATTTTTTAGTTAACATATAAACCATATATGCAGGCTGAACATCAAACAAACGCGCCATGTCACCAGCAGAATAAGACTGAAGAGCTGTGCTTGCTTCATTGCTGTTCGCCTGATTTGTGTTTTTGTGCAACAACTTTCAAGTAAACTTTTATATCGAAACAAAAAGATGTTAAGAATGAATGGCTTCCCAAGTCGCTTCGGGTAAGCCAAAGAAAAAACGAGTTGATGATGCTTAGTCGTTTCTGGCTGAATATGATGCCGAAACGGATGATTTTTTAGACTTCCCGCTAATTATCGGATAAGATTGCGGTCTACTACGAGCCAGCATAGACTGCAAATTCACCTACGAATCGAACGCATTTATAATTTTTACAGCAAACCCATTCGAGAAAATGTACTTCTTGATCTACGCACACTCACTTGTCATTCCACATGTGTTGAAAGCAAAGATTGGATATTTTTGTTAAAAATAAAAATTCTAAACACGCCACCTGTCGATCAGAAATAATATTGTTTAAACATGTTGCATGACTCGACTTACACGTTCCATCGTCTACGTAGGCACAGTTCGAATCGCGGTAGCTAGCTGACCTTGTAGGATATTTTATTCTCAAAAATTTGGTTCCACTATCGTTCAAAAAGCATGCTCTGAGTTATTGAGAGGAATCGTGTCTAAGCTTTCGTGTCGGTGCCTTTATTGCGAAGGCGTTATGTTGCTAATTTCCTCCTTTGTTGATTCCATTGAAATACTAATTAACGCATTTTAAGGACATTTATATAACATATTGTGTTTGCAAACGTGCTGTCACTTTTTTAGGCCCATGCGCCAAGGATCGCATGTGCAATGTCAAGATTGTGCATCAGGAGCCCGATGAATTAATTATACATACATTTCGAGTCAATTTAATCATGTCTTCCCTTCGGTCCGGCTATTGCACACACTGTAAATTTGATAAAATTTTCGATAGAGCGTGAAAGAAACTTTGAGAATATATTCTTAAGCGAAGACTGAAGTAAGTTTGCAGCCATCCACCCAAAAGCATGTTTTTTCAACTATGTTACAGTTAAACACAGGATGTGGTACAAACATCAATCAGGGTCATCTAAAATCCCAAAACAAAGGATTTGTTGAGCAAGCAAAACCTTTTTAGTTAACACCACTCCGAACATCATTCCGAAATTCTCTTGCGTGCAGCAAAACAGATTTCTTTCAAATCAAGAAAATCTCCCCTCCTACGCGTGTCTTTTCACTGCCAAAAAAATTCCAGCCACTTTATTAGGTTTTTCTTGACAATTACGTTTTTTACATACACGAGTAGAGTTGAAATGCTTTCGAAGTGCAAGCAAAGTTTGTCTTGTCATTTATTCATTGTATCACATCACATATTAAGCAATATTTCTATGACTGAAATATTGAAGAAGTTTGTCAGTTTAATTCGTTCATGTCATAATTCATAATTAATTTTAGCTTCAATTTCATTTCATTTGACATGAAGTCAATTATTTTATGATATTTTTTTCTTACGTTCTTTCTTTCTCTCCCTCTCTCTTTCTCTCTTTTTCAATAGTTTTCCTTGCTCGTCTTCCTTCTTCTTTTCGCGTTCCACTCATTCTTTCGCCTACAGAGAATACTTTTTAATAATATATTTGTTTTAATTGAACGCTGTTGTCCTCTTCAGATGTTAATGCGGTTATTTACGTTTGAAATAAATGGAAAAAGGACAAATTACTCAAACGTTGCTACTCTAGTTTGCTGCGTTTGCCATTGATTGTAGTAATTGCTTTACATTAAATTCTTTGTTGTTCATTTGTTTTTGAACCAACGCTGGTTCAATGAAACATGAACTATGAAAACAAGTAAGAACAAGTCGACCATTAAATACGTTACCACCACATCGTCTTATCTTTATTATAGGACACAAAAATTACACAAAGGCATATAATTTCTGTGCGTATTTATGGGGAAGCGGGCCCAAAATGCAACTTGTGAAGTACAATTTTAATCCCTACATAGAGCAGGATCCAAAAATCGGCATAGATGGTTCAAATTTTGTAGAGTTCATTTTTGTAAAAAACTACAATAATATTATGGGTCAAACGGCTAGTTTTCGTGAAAATCCTTATTAGGGTAGGATCAAAAATAAATAGGTCCGATAATGCCTAAATACTACTATTCAGCCACTTTTTCTGAGAAATTTTAAAAATTGCAATTTTTTTCCTTATAACGACTTTTGAGAATAGGGCGTTATAAGGGGAGTGGTCGAAGAAAACGATCGATGCGAATCATTTTCAATAGCGTTCGTCCTTGGGCGAAAACACGTCACTGTACAAAACTTCAGACAAATATCTCAAAATTTGCGACCTGCAGCGTGAACACAAATGTAGATGGAAAGGCGCACGGATCCAGATTATGATTCTGAATCGATCGTTATAATAAAAGGTGGACCTGTCTTAAGTCCTTCTGCATGTTACATACGACCGCACTAACTTAATATGCCCTGTACCAAAAGTAGTGTAAGGTATAAAAAATAACGCCCTGTAACACTTTAGGTTAAAGGGAAATATCTTTCCACGTTTACTAATAAGGTTATATATCGCCCATATTGAAAAATAATTTACGCGTAACAAAGAACGTGTAAAAAAAAAAAGAATTGAAAATTGTCATAAAAATGCTGAACTTCATCCGTTATACGAAAGCTGTATGGGCTTAAAAAGACTTCCTTAAGAATTGACCGCAAAGGTTTTGTGCAATCGCATAAGAACACGTCTAGCCCAACTGACGAAGTATTTGTAAAAGATCGGCACAAGAATCCTTAGAAGGAAAAAACTTACCTCGAATCTAGAAAATCCTCAATACACCGTTAAGGTCAAATGTTTTTTACATGCAGCATAAGTAGAAGATAGGTACGAATTCGGTTCAAAAAATTAGGGCAGCTTTTTTTTTAAATAGGCTCTATATTTAGGTGGCATTATCAGACTACTTCCAATTCAGATTTGAGTAAAACTTTCTTACGGAAAGAACTGCTTTCCATCGGAACCATTTTTAAGTGCTCAAGTGCTAACTGTTTTTACTTTAAAAGCCAGAATCTCCTCAAAAGAGGAATTGCTTGTCTAAACATTGCCTTGTAAAAGCATAGTTAACAATAACTTTCTTGCCCAGCTCATACTTACGTGTAATAACACAGAAGTCTTTCGTATAGACATTATTTCAATATTAAGGCGATAATAAATTATATAGAAAATATTCCTTATATAATAGTGTGTGCAACACAAAATGCTCAAACGCAGGAATAATATTAAATGTATTCCATATACAGTAACATTAACATAAAGTGAAATTAACTTATGCACATATACATGTATGTGTAAAAGTATGCAAAATGCATCAAGTTTTTGCGTTACAACAATAAATATAAGTTTTAATCCGATTATATAAACATAATTACCATATAACATAGTTAATGTAGTTTTGGAAAAAATAGTAATTTTACACTTTTAATAACATTATCTTCATGTAACAAATTAAGTAAAAGCCGAAGAAGCGTTCTTTATAGAATTCCAATAAAAACAAATTCAACAACAGGAATATGGTTATGACCGCACTCTTTATGGTCGAGCAACTAATGGAGTTAACAAAGGGTGAACGGCTGGCTGTATCGTACATTACCTGCAAAGTACATAATGAATAAAATATGCCGTTCAGTTGTTGTTTATTTAGTTCATCTGTTACATAATGATAGCCACTGCAGCGTGAAAATGTATTATTTTTTTTTTTTAAGTCACTTGGAGCTGACAGAAGCAATCAGATTGATCAAATACCTGAGAAAATGTGCTGATATTCTTAATTAATGTGGAATCCAAGCAAGGTCGAGTTAATGTAATCGAAGTTCTCATTCCTTTCATTCATAAGTTCTTTCGCTTTCCGCTACTGAAATCTCCGGCATTGCATGTGCAAACAAATTTTGTGCATACTAAATACGTGCCTCCGATAGCAGCAAATTTGAAATAATATAAAGAGGAAGGATCAGCCTTGACGTCAAATTCTTTATCTATACCGATTGCCTCCGTTTTGACTTCCGGATTTAAGTATTCTTTTTAGATGGTATTGTCAAGCTGGAGGTCAGCTTTTGCTACAACTTGTAGGTTGCAGTTTGTGCGTATGTACACATATAATGATACACAAAAAATTTAAACCGAAGTAAGAAATAAACGCAGATAGCTTTAGTTACTTCCAAGTGCCAATGTAAAAGCAATGAGACTTAAAGAAATGAAACAACTGCATGGATGCCCAAGATGAACGGCTAAAATTATCTGATATTCAAGAGATAAGAAATCTATTCTTGCTTCAACACTTTCGACTTCTTATCACTAAAAATTAATGTTATTGCATAATATTTTAACGAAATTCCGACAAGTGTCGCTGCCAGTCATTACGTAGACGAAAGGTAATTATAACGTGAACAGGAAGAAAAAAAAATTGGATTTCAACGCTTAAGCTTTTTCGATTACCGCGAAAGCGAAAGTCTTCCCAAAATAGCTTCGACATGAATTATTAAGACATTAATCGACTGGCCAACCTTTTATGGCATTTGACGACTTCTGTGGCCCGGTAATTATTTGCAATTATTTAATAAATAATTAATCATTTCGAAAATTTCACTAAGGAGCACCGGGAAGATTCAATCCCCTTTAGATCATCAATATATACTTACATATGCCACTATATATATATATATATATATATGTTGATATCAATACAAATATGTATTTGTAGATATGTATAATAATTTACGCACTAAATCTTTTAATATTTATAGCATTTGCTATATATTTTATAAATAATTAAACAAAAGCACTTAAATAGTCATTTATTCGCATAAAGTATCTGTACATATGCACATAGAGGTATATATATGCAAAAATACTGAAACACAGTTTATTGTGCTTTGTCGCTAATGTTTTATTTGTTAACATTGTTGCAGACTCTCTCTCTCAATTTTTCTTTGAAATAAATTATTATGCTAGTAGAGTACAATCCGTATGTACAAATAAATCTTTACTCATACAAATATTTAACTAAAACAAATATAATACAATGTTAGCACATATCTAGGTTTTTGTGTGCAGATAAGAAAGAATATGGGTATGTACTTGGATTTGCCACAAACACAGCAAAATATATGAAAACAAATAAGTAAACAAACAAAATTTACAGTAAAACATTAAAACGACAGTTAAACATGAGATACGTATATACATTAAACCGTATTCATGCATTTACAGATGAATGTTTTTGTGGAATTTCTATTACATTCTCCTAGAAGCCTCACTCACAACCAGTTACTTGAACGTTAGTGAAATGCAACGTGCTGTAGTGAAAACAACAACGAACATGCGAGTCCACATGGAATACGAACAGAGAGAAATATAAATGCATTCGGTTTTTTTTTTTTTTTTTTCTCTTTTCTATTTTAGCAGCAACACTATACGGAATATAAAATCAACGAGAAAACATTAACATTAAGTTGAAACGAACAATGAATCAATGCGAGACTATGAAACACATGATCAAACTCTATGTGAAAAAGGATAAGGAAGAGACAAAGAAGTGAAGTCCCTGAAAGCAGAGTTTTAATGTAAACGTAATAAACTACAGCGAAATACAATTAAATACATTTAAAATATCTCCCAGTCGTGTGCTGCTGAAAAAACTTCAAGTTGAAATGAGTTAAGTTACAAACGCGTTGTGAAACAAATAATGCCGCCATCTATTTGAACAAAATGCTATTGTGTATGCATCTTTGCGTAATGAGAAGCGTACGCGTTGATACGATAGCGAACAATAGGAGATGAGTCTAGAGATGGATATGCTATTTGGTAGTCCGTATGAATAGACGCACGCATAGACAAACACGCTGACATATTGCGTTTGGTTTCGTAATATATAACCGTAAAATCGTATGCATATGTATATAATAATTCTACGTAACAACGTAACAGCATACACTCCTAAGTAAAATTGTTTTGTTTGTTTTCTTCTGCAGCTATTGTTTAAAAGTAGGCTACGAACACATTGAAACACACACACGAACTCCCTTCTCTACTTACATTCCCAACGGGATTTTTTGAATTCCCAAAGCAACCCACATACGCACATAATATGATCTAGACGAAAACTCTTTGAAAAGCTTACGAAACAGTTTCTTTTAAATGTAAATATGGGCCTAAATATTAAAATCGTATTTATCGTCGTAACATTTATTCGGCCCCCTGTCCACCTACTCTTTTGCACGAGAGATATGCTCAGTTTTGCTTATCCTTAAGAAAACTAGTGCGAGTGAAGGAGGGAAATTTTTTAGTTAGTCATTCCAAAGAAAAATTTCAGATCCTAAATAATCTTTCTTTGCTCTAACATAAAAGCAATGCATGGACTGAAAACTTTAAAAAGATGTACTAAACTTTCTGAAGGCGTTAGTCTGGCCTGCTTATTATCACAAAATTTAAAGTTCACCCGTCCGTCTGTCCGTCCGTCTGCTTTTCCGCTTATGTAAGACCTTGAAGCCAATATCTAAAACGAACTATTAACACCAACTCTCATGAGTGAGTATCCACGACGTCACTATTTAAGTGGGTCAGGTAAGTGCAGTAGAATAGATTGCTGAAACAAAGTAGATGATTGCTGAGGAGCTTATACAAATGAAGGAAAAAGTGGGTCAATGTTTCGACATATTGAGATTCACCTCTTAAACTAACACCTTCCGAAGACATTTGACGCCCTTCATTGTTGAAATTTTTGCAAAATCCTGATAGAAAGACCAGACCACAGACCACAGACCAAGTATGAGAAGAGTCGTAGGCCGCTTGCAACAGCATGAGTAAAATGACTTAAAATCAACAACGACAACTTACTACTTAATGTTGTAACGGTAATAATAAATCTCAAAAATAGTCCTGTCCTTCGGTAATAAGTAAACATTTACATCTCTTTACTGTTTCACTTAAGGCAAGAAAAAATCCTTAGTATTCTTCTAACGTGTGTATTATATTACACAAATAGTTTATACACAGCTCCTTAATAATGAAAACACTGATACGCTTTCTCCATTAATGTTGAGGAACTTGCGCTTAGGTGGCTCGTTGCGTTTGTAATAACAGCGATTACTAGTGACTTCTCTTAAATATTAAAAAGTATTTACAAAATGGATCATGCAAATACAATTTAAGTGCACGCCCATCTACCAAGTACCTAGTATGGAATCTGAAGTGCTGTTAATGATAAGAATGTTCTTGAATGCTTTTTCGTAGCATAAAAAAAGAAAAAAACGAGTACGAACGTAGTGAGCCAACCAGCATTGCGACCAAGTAAGTGAGAAATGTTGTCTCCAGTGCAGTACGTAAGGAGCATGCATTTCAATATATAACATTTTTTGCTTAATCGACCAGAATAGTTAATGTAAATACTACCGGTACAACCAATTCTCTTTGTGCCGTTTGCGGATAATAAACATTTCACATATAACAACTGTATGCGTAGGTAATGTCCCTCAAAAATATACAACAATATTCAAATGTTGTATATGTTATATGCAAATAAGCAAATAGGACGATGCATGTCATGCACTTGTGTATAGCAAAATACGTACTGTTCGCTTAAAAGAGAAATAAACATTTATATTTGAATCAACAACAATTGAAGCAAAAAATAAAGCAAACAAAACCCGGAACTCAACTCATACGCGTAGTCATGCATTTCAAGCACACACGCACGTTGCCTAACGTATGTACATATATAGCGTAAACAGAAGGCAGACATGTAATGCAATGTTACGCACACTTTACCAATTCGTTTTCCCCGTTTGTTTTCTTCATCCTACATTTTTTTTCCTTGTTACTGTATATAGATGGACAAGGAATATGACATCCTAGTTGAAAAGCGGATATTAAAGAATACGTTTTGCTTTGTTACGGCGAAATCCTTTTAAAAGCTAACCAACCATTAAGGGTGTCTGTTAGGATATTTTTGTTCATTAAGCCTGCGAAAGTGGAAAAGAAAACTGACGAAAATTTAATTACCATTCTGTCATCAGCTTTAAATGTACGCTGGTAATATTAGACTGCGTATTCTTACAGATTCTTATATCTATCTACGAAGTAATAGAGACATATCGGCAGATCTCACTCATACTGCTAGTTCTCGCAGTAGAAAGTTGCAGGCTTTTACGTTGCTTTAGTCTCCTTTCTAGGTGAACACTGAAGTGAGTTTAGCCGTGGAGGAGTATACTTCGAAGTGCGGAAGCAAAAAGTAAATTTGTTTGGCAGTGACACAGCAAGCAATGTTCGTCGGCCAAGAACGAAAAAATTCCACGTTACACTTAGTGAAAAAACAGTGAGTTATTGCGGGGAAAATCTTACGGTATGGGGCTGCTTTTCTTGGGAGAAGGTCGGTCTGATATACGTCATCAGATAGACTTGTATATGGAGGTATACTCATTTTGTTTTTTAGCGTATACCGGGCAAAATATGCCACTGGTATGGAAATTTCAGCAGAATAGTGATCTGCTACATTCGTCCAAGTTGGTGAAAGCACGGTTCCGGGAGCACAGCTTATATATTATTGGATGTCCAAGTCAACTTCCCGGTCAAGTCAAGGGTTCAAGGGTTCAAGGGTTCGCTCATCTGAGCGAAACCAATAAAAAAAAAAATTTTATTATATTTATATAATTTATTATATTTTTTTTTTACCGCACAATAGATGTAAGAATATATATTTTATTTAATACAACTTATCACTGTACACGTAAATATTTTTATACGCGTACATATAGGTGTATTAACCTTTGACATGATATTTTTGTTTGTCAACTATATACGTAGTGGACACTAATATTAAGTGATCTTTTTCCTTTCTTCTCTTGTCGCTGTTGAGCTTGAGTGTCCAAAACATTTGGATTGCACATATTTTGTTCACATCATTGTTTTTTGCTTTCTGCTTTTTTTGAGCTTTGCTAGCTTTAGTCCATAATTTGCGATTGATTGATTTCTGTGCTCAAAATTTTTAAATCTTTGTTGAATATTTTTCTTTGAGTTATTTGCATACAACAAACTTAGGAACATCACGTTGAGGAAGACTAGTTTCTCTAGAGATAGTTTTGTTTAGATATATATATGAATAGGTTAGGTTTAGTAGTAGTAATCAGAGTAGACTGAAAATAATGAGACGGACATATTACGGTTAGATAAACATACATCTTTTATACTTTTGATAAACATACATCTTGGATGAGCAATAACAGAAGATTCATCACATAACGTCAATACTACACCCTTAGAGAGTGCAGAGAACAACAACGTTAGTGAAGAACGTTAATCTGCTCCTGCAACAGAAGTAGACCTTGTTCAACGGATGGTAGATTTACTAAAACAATACGTTGAGTTGCTTGTTACCCATATGGCGGAAATTGGAAACTTAAAAAGGAAGTGAAACAATATTGGGACCAGATCAAGTCAAAGCGCTCAGACAGGCTTTGGTAACGCACAAGTTGCATCTTGACATGTTTCTCTTCTTGATTACTGGAATAAGGGAGAATACGGACAGAACGGATAAAAAGAGTCGGCAATGAGAAGTGAAGTGGTAGTCCGATACAGAACCTCGAGGAAGTGAAGTGTGAGCTATTGAGGTGTTGGGATAGAAAATCTCTGATGTGATGTAACGTGAGAAGAATTAAAAAAAAAACGAATGCATGAGGCCAAACAAATTGTTCAGAATTGAGGAAGAAATGTATTAAAATACATTAAGAACAATAAAAAATATTAAAGAATTAAATTAGAATAAATTCGTATATAAAAAAAAAAAAAAAAAAAGAAAAAGGAAACCAAAAAAAAATGTAACAGTACAAAGAGGATCCACAATGTGTGTATAAATCCGTAGGACGTATGCCACATACTCAAGTCCCATCCGAAGCGAGGAAGAGAAGGACACCTTGAACGTGGTCTATTACTGTATATAAAAAGATAAGTAACCTGTAACATGTTTTTTTATTTCTTTTTATTTTATTTTTTTATGTTGTACATAAATTTTATGATTAAAAACCAGTCTATGTATGTATGTAATGGTGAAAGCAAGTTGAAAGATGTTTCCTGAATAGAAGAAGAGAAAAAAGTTTTAAAGGTTTCAAAATATTGCTTTCAATAACTTGTAATCTCTAACAGATCTTTTCATGCGCATCTATGTAGGTTTCGTTAAAATAATGTCGCAAAAGTGTGTCTTTAAAATAATTGACGCGTCCATAGTTAGTAAAATATTTTCCAATTTTATAATGCTACCTTAAGATAATGCATTCGCGACTTTCTTCTTAATGCAAATATAATTTTCTTCTGTTTTTCAATACAATATTCTCTTTACTTAAAATCGCTTCAAGGAAAGCACTTGAAGATAATATTTTAACCGTGAAAATGTCTCTAAATATTAATTTGAGAAAATACTTAAAAGAGGAAATCTCTCGAGGATATTATCGGTGCAGCGCAGCAAATATAATGGTATGAGTTCGTGCATGTATGAGAAAATACAGCACGACGATGCTCGCAAGCATATGCTTTAGTTATAAAAGTTTCAAATTTAATAATTAAAATGCAATTAAAAGCATTTCATATATGAAGTGCAAAAGTGTTTTCGCTTTACTGAGTTAGGTAGATGGACACGCATAAAAAGTAGAAGACGGATAGACAAACCGGTTGGGTGACTGTCTGACTATTAATGTTACAACATATTTACATTTTCATCGACATATGAGCGCAACGTATTGCACTAAACAAATTGCAGAAGCTCACAGATGCGTGCTCATATAAGCAGATGCACTCACATGCAATGCGATACACATACATATACATTATAAATATATACGTGACCTATATAGTCCGTGCGCAATTTCTAAAATAGAGAGTGCGATAAAAATAAATCTATACAAAATACTAACAGCAGTTTTATAGCTGATAACTGAAATGATGACTGAACAAAGTAGGGACCCACATAAGAAGTATTCATTTCACGTGCGTGTAAATGCCTCTTCTTCGGTTCCGTCAGATTTACTCTTTAGGGCAAGTAGCCACGCGAAAGTCCCGTAGACTTTTAAGTAAAGAGAAAGAGATCAACGTCCAAACATAGTCTTTCCCGGCATCGCAAGCGCATGAATAATTCCGTGATGGCCGTGTTTTGTGCCCAAATTCAACCTTTGTTTTTTTGACTACTCTTTGCGTTCGTCGTCATATCTACTCGTGTAAAGGACATCCTCTGAATGCCTAGTTGTCTAAAATAAATAGAATAAAGCATTGACCGAATAGAGGTTACGAATTCACCATGCAGAAGGAAATTAGCCGAGAAGTTTTCGTACATCATATCTTTTATTGTCTTCTGGGTATTCTTTGATTTTGGGAAATAGAAATAATAGCAAATTTTGCGACCAGGAGAGTGCCAACAACACCACACAGACACACAGATGGACAGACATGGCTAAATCAACTTCGAATTTCACGCCAATCAAGAATATATCGACTTTATAGAGTCTTTGAAGCTAACTTTTGGGTGTTACATATATTATCGAAAAAAACGAAATGAGTATACCCCTGTCTTACAGTGGTGGGTATAAAAAGAAGAAAGAAGCCAAGAAGTTCATCCGTTCTGGGGATGTTTTTTAGACGCCCCAAGTCAAACTCGCCAACATCTCGACTTCTACTGTCGCTGCTGCACTTAAGAAGAATAGTGCTGCGATCCCACGCCGCAATTACTGCTGTAGCTGCTGGTGCATACGTTGCAGCTGCGGCTCCTGCTGCTGCTATTACGCGTAATCCGGAGCGCCGATCGGTGGCAACTGATGCAGGTGAAGGTGAAGTCTGTCCCGAAACCGTATCTTTGGATGCTGCCAGAACTATTGTTAATGTGGCGAATGAGTATGAGGACACATTGTTTGGCCTGGTCGCGCGCTTAAAAGGCCGCATTAAGGGCCGCTGAAAGAGAAGAAGAAGTAAAGAAGGTTGCAGAGCAGGTGGGTCCGATGTTGGGCGTGCGGGTCCGCCACATTAAACCGATCAGCTCGGCTGGCGCTGTTGTAGGCACGCCCAAGGCTTAGTGTGCTGTCGGTCTATGCGAAAATAAGTCCATCTAATTTCATGAAGCACCTATACGGGATGAGTTTGATAAAAAGTTCCACTTCCCTAAGATAGGCAGCAGTTTCGCACTGTTGCAGGAACCCTACGCGTACGGGGAAACGCTTAGAGGCTTGCGAATGAATATGGGGGTATTTCTTGACACTAATAGCCATTCTCCTGTCATTGTGAATGATGTGAATGTGGAAGCCACACTTTTGGTTGCTAGTAGCCATGGTGTCTGTGTGTACATTGACCCATATTCTGCAAGCCTATACTGTAATGTTACTCAGGAACTGGATGGTTACCTTAGATGCGGTGTTACTGCTTGCTAATTGCACCCCACTGATCCTGCGACTGGATGCTTGCTCACCCTTATGGCTTAGCAAGATACCACAACGGAGTTCTGGCTTACGCAATCAAATAAGAGGTGAAGAGCTATCCGAATGGTGCACAAGCAGAAGTGTCCAGTTGTTAAATGAACCCAGTTAATGGTTCACTCTTCATGGGCTAGTAGGAGCTGGTGACATTGATGTTATTATTGTGACATTGATGTTATTATTGCATGGGAGGTTTTCGATTTCTCTTGGGAGGTTAAAGGTGGGTGGGGTGTTAGCGATCGCAATGTAATTAAATTGTTAGCTAACAATTTCCGTCCTGAGTTCACCTAGCCAAAGTTAAATGTTGGCTGTTTAATGGGATTAATTGGGATACCTACGGGATCCATATAAGGATACTATAGAACTGCAAGGGGTTTTCGAAAGTAAACGCTTGGATGAGCAATTTAAACGTATCACTAAATTGGTCTGGAATATCGACGACCTCCTTTTGGATAAATGTTGTAACACAAATCGAAAGGAGGTTAAGTGGTGGAACGCGGTCTGTCAGACAAACGTAGAGCAATTCGCAGACTTAGGAAGCAATTCCAGCGTGCCCGACTTTCCAATCCAGCAAATGTATTGCAGCTTAGGACTGAATTCAGGCAGTGCCTTAACGAATATAAGCAATTGCTTGTAAAATGAAGAGTTTTTGTGTCTAACAATCGTGATGACTCTTGGGGTCAGGTATAAGGAGTTGTTAGAAGCAAAAAGCTGCTAAAAATCAGTGGCATTCGTAGAGGCAAGACTGTATTAACCACTTGGAGGGAGTTTCTGCAAGCCTTGATGGACTCGCTCTTTCCTGGACAGGTTGATGTTGACCCAAAATTCGGCTAGGATACATTCCTTCCACGTTGGAAGAAACGGAATTAGGATATGCTATGTCTATATTAAGTCCAAAAGGTCGCCGGGTATAGATGGAATAACTGGAGAGATGGCGAAAGTCATCTGGAAAGTTATTCCGGAATATATACACAAGACCTATAGTGTATACCTCCCGGAAGGTTATTTTCCATGTCAGCGTTGTAGTTCTTCTAAAGTCGCGTAATATGATGAGGAGCGATCCTACATCTTATCGTGGCATCAGTCTTCTCCTAGTGCTTGGAAAAGTGTTGAAGAGAGTGTTGGCTTGTCGAGAATCCTGGTTTGAGTCTGTCTGATAACCAATTTGGATTTCGTCAGGGCCTCTGCATCGATGATGCTTGGGTGCATGTCCAGGCATGCCTGAGTGAATGCAATGTGCAATATGTGCTAGGCATATTCGTGAACTTAAAGGGTGATTTCGAACACCTTAGATGGGACAAAGCACTTGTCAGGTTGGGAGAAGCTAACTGTTTACAAATTAAACTCTGGTTTAGTTACTTCTCTCACAAAAGAGCGCGCGTTGTCGGTATTAACGACATTGTTTATAGAGATCTGGTAATAGGTTGTCTCCAAGGGTCTATCTGCGATCCATTTATATGAAATATAATGGTGGCCACTTTGCTAAGACAGCTAGAAGGCATGTGTGGAGAAGATAAGAGCGCACTGAACTTGACTGCGCTGAACGCGCTGTTTTCACTAAAAGGAGGCGCTTGATGGCTTCGAAGGGAATCGATAGACTCTAGTCTCTTGTGCGGTGAGAGGGTGAGCTATATGGCACTCTTAAATCTTGCCAGAGGGTTTCCATCTTTCCGATATAATGTAGCCGTGTTTCCATGTTTCTCTGCATTGCTATTGCTGCATAAACTAGGTTTGAGCCTTGCTCGCGTTTTCCCCTTCCTGTCCTTTCCCTTACTAACGAAAGAGATCGGGATAGCCCTCCTCCATCCATTGGGAACACAATATCCACGTTCATTGTGCTGACTAGTTCCACATTACAATCTCATCTGCAGACTCTGTACCATTCAGTCCCAAGTTATATGGGACCTAATCCAAAGTCTGACCGGAGACTTTTATTATTTCTTCTTCCGCCATTTTTCCCTTTTTAACTTTGGTGCCACGGGTGGCAGGAACTCAATCTTCCACATTCTTCGGAAAAGCCCCATTGCAGGAGTTTCGTGGTGGCTGTGGTTGCCACAAAACCGCGGAAACATTAAACTTTTGAGATGTTAGGTAGATCTCGCCCTAGTCAGAGGGAAGGACATGCCATATGCACGATCTTAATCTGAAACTGCAGGGTAGTTTTACTCCTTAAAGGGCCTCACTCCGTGTTCCAACGTGCGCCGTAAGATTAAGCCTTCCCGACAGATACCTACAGGTACCCCTTACCACCTCTGCACACGTCTCACCATAGAATATACCACTTCCACTACCATAAAATTATGCGAAGATAAGATGATGAGAAGATCTTTGTCCGTTTAGTCGACATTTATTCTCTATCCCCTTACATTTGCAAACATTTTCAATTGCACGTAGACTTTACCAACACCCTGTATTTATGCGGCCGCGTACTCAAATTTATTTATAGAACACTAACAGGCATTGGTTTCTATTTATTTTTTACTTTTTGTTATGCCCGCCGCCCAAGCTAAGCACTATATTCACTTTGTCGAAACGTTTGCTACACCAACAAAGAAGCTCCAGAGACCGGGTTTTCCTAAGTGTCCGCATTGATTAACTCATATCAACTTGTTTGCCTGGCCCTCTACATATATGTCTCTAGTCAATAAAGTATAGGTATCGTCTGCACCTCCGTTTTCGTACACAAAAAATTTGGTGGTTATACTCATTACTCGTCAACTGCAAAATATAAAACGTTCGTATCCATACGTATTTTATATCAGTGATATTAAGGTGGCTATAAAAAGGGGCAAAAATCCGCGCGGACGTCCGATATTATAGAGTATCGACATTTCATTTCTGTATTTCTTTTTATATATTTTTTGTTTTTGAGTTCCTTTTTAAGATGAGCATGGTGGGTATAAGAGATACACTCGCAGTCGAATATAATTTTCTTACTTGTTTTATTTTCATTTTGCAATTAAACCCAAGCAAAGCAAAGTATGACATACAAAAACATCGCAATTACTACCATCAAACGGACACTAACCGAGAAACATGAACGCATTCTCATATTGTAATGCTGAATGTGGACTGAATGTGGGATTGCCTCAGCAACTAAATGACTGACTACACGTTTGGGTGCCACATAATAAATAGGAATGAATGGAAACAAAAAACCTCCGTGCTCGTGAAACATTCAAGCAACCATATGCGCCTTCAATGTCTTTTATGCATTTTCGCATTAGTGTTTATGTACTTTCTTCTTATCCCAGAATCGCTTTGTAAATCTATTGCAAATGCTACCCCATAAAATTGCATCCAACCGTGATCTCCCCTACCTCGTTAAAATAACAACTGATGCATAAGTAAGATTAATTTAGGAGGCGGTTAGGTGGGTGTTACTGACAAACAGACAACCAAATAAACAGTATCATCCCGTAGAAATGCCACTAGATGGTTGTTAAGTGACGCATATGTATATAGCAAGCAAATATACACAAACACACACATTTTCATACACATAAGCACACACATACCTCGAAAACAATATTGTGTCGTCTATTTAAACAATGGTGGTCACCAATGGAGACTGCGTCGGTCTGGCGGTTTGTCTATTCGGCATATCATTATCAACGGTAATAATTACGCTTAACTTGCCACAAGAAGACAATTATTACCTACTAACTTTGTATATATGCTTATATATATATATATATATATATGTTGTGTGTTTATATCAGCGCCTGCATGTGCGTGTCTACATTCTGTGCACGTGTCATACAAGTGCTTTAAATAAATACCACTCAAATTATGTGATTCTCACCAGTAATATAATGTATGACCCTTTTCCCTTTCTACCGCTTACGCACCCACACGTACACACAACCGCACCGTTAACGCACAATTCATATTTAACACCAAATGTGTGAGTTAAATTGTATGTAGCATATTGCAATATACTCCACCATACCGTTTAAGTAATTGTTATTTATGAAGAGTACAGCAACATGATCAACGCTCTCTCTCCCCTCATTATAACAGTATAAAATATGAAATGATTTCCCAGTGAACGTTAATTGATTTTTAAAAATCAGTTTATGTTGAAAAAGCGTTTGATTTTGTAATGACTTTAACAAAATTCTACTATCAAAGAAAGGTCACAGATAGCACAAAATTTATGTATATGACGGAAACCAACAATTTCTGAAAAGTTTTTTTTAAGTATTTTAATCGTTGCTTTTAGTCAAAAGATTTCGTGTAACGGCAAATGATCAAGAAAACAGATAGGAATATCCCCTGGACTCTTTACAGCACCCTATGAAACCGTTGTTTCTCTGTTAAAGGTCCCAACCTCACCAACGCAAGCAAAAAGTCTTGTAAAGCTACATCAAGTGAGCGCATTCATACCGTCTGTGAAGTTTAAAGAAATAACATGAAAATGAAACATATCTAAGTTTCTTGGTCCTTCAACACGCAATACGATTGATTGTTTGTTCTCCAAGCGTGTTGCCTGCCTTGCGCAGACTTCGCTTGTCACATTTAAGGCTAAAACATCAAACTGAAGTTAACTGAATTTTCTAAAGTTTTTTTCTTTCATTTTTCTTATTTAGGAATTGTATTATCTTTCGGCACTTTCTAAATTTCCGCTAATTATTTCAGCCAAATGTTATTATATTTTTATTTGTGGAAGGTTTTAATTTTCTGCTTCGCTATGAAGTTATCTTCGGCTTGGGCTCTTCAAATACTGCCAAATACTTACGGCGAGTCCGCTATTAATGAGAGAACGTATCGTGGCGGATTTCAACGCGACCAGACCTTATGTTGAAACTCCTAAGGTCATGTTCTGCATTTGATGGGATCAGCTCGGCGTAATCAATCGACAACCACAAGCAACCATATTTCGAACGCAAATAATGAGTTCAAGTCGCGCATTGTAAAACTTCCACAATTCTTCGAGAGACACGGTCAAAAGATTTTGCAGTATGACACCGCTCGACCCCATTTCGCAAAAACGATCAAAATGTACTTGAAAATGTTAAAACGGCAAGTCCTACCACACCCGCCGTATTCTCCAGACGTTGCTGCCATAGGCTCTCACTTGTTTCGATCGGTCCTACATGGCCTAGCTGTCCACCATCTTCGTTCTTATGAAGAATTCAAAATTTGAATTGACAAGTGGATAGCTTCAAAAGAAGCGACGCGGAATTCAAATGCTGGCCAAAAGATGGAAGACAATAGTGGCCAGCGATGGATAATATTTCGAACAGTAGATGCATAACCAGTCCGTCGCAACAAAACACATATAATATCGAAAATAACGTACGGGTTAGATCGTCTATAAGACACCCCTTGTTTTTCTTTAAGCATCGTCTGAGTGACCTTTAATAGTACATTGCCTGCTTAACTGATAAAAATCCGATTAATTCAAACGTTTGCAAAGTAAATGCCTGCCTATTGAAAAAAATTGTACTCACTTCAATGATAATCTCATCCATAGCTTATAACCGTTCCGTGAGGCACCTAATTAGGAAATTCATATGAGTTTTGTATGGTATTTTTGATACCAATTACTTACTAGGGTCATATATGTAAAGTTTCAGCTTGCGATATAATCAAGGCACTCGAACAGTCGTCAGTCATCGTAGACATCTACAAAAAGCTAGCGGACAAAACTAAACCTCTTTTTTACTTTTTTATCAGTGATACATAAGCACATTACGGAATCTTTGAAGTGCACGCCTGGGTAATTAACACGAAAAGACCAATGCACCTGTCAATGCTGAGCATAAAAACATTAAATATTACGGCTTAAGCACATGTATGTGTACTAGTAGATGGAATCCGAGAACTATTTACGCGGAAACTCTTAGCCTTTTCTAAAGAAAATTAACTTTAAGTGCATCTTCAAGCAAGATTTCGCAATGAATAATTTATAAAAAACAAGCTATCAAGAAGTGGTGCAATGAAAATTTTAGCTTTCAATAGCAATCTTTACGTTTCTAACAAAAAGTAAGTGCTGCATGTTGCCACTCATCCCTTTACACTTTGGTATGCACTGAACGATAGCCTCTAAGCAAGTGAAACTTGTCTTGTTCAAGCACCAATATCGAAGTTACATATAGCCAAAGATTAGTGGGCCATTTTCGTTCTATGGACAATCAAATTTCAGCTGGAAGAACTTATTAATACACCTAACATACGCAATCTCTTCATTTTCTGATGCGTTCTTCTTGGTGTAACAAAGAGAACAGTCTGCCGTTCTCATGCTTCGCAAAAATGCAAAAACGAATTAAGTTTGCATTCAATACCTGAATCTACTGATTCAAGGGGCAACTCGTCACCGCGTCTAAAAGATTACATTAAAATTTCCCGAAGTCATGTAATCCTTGAGCTAATCTAACTTTATGCCCCCAAACAGTAAAATAAATTTTTTATTTTTACACATTTGCATAATATATTACCGTTGAGGAAAGAAATGTTTACAAGTACACAGGCGCGTATATTGTCTTCATATGTTATTAATAAATTAAATCACGTACATTTGAATACCCATTTAAATTAGAGAAAGAATTCATTTAAACAATATAGCGAAGTATAAGAGCAATCCGCACTCGGCACGTGTGCAGATGTATGAAATTTCGCCTTTATATATAAATTTTTCCATAAAATAATATGTATACATAATGTATAATAGAATATATGTATATATGTATATATATATATATATGTATATGTACAAATAAATATACACTTCTTTTTATTTATTTGCATGCGTATCTATAATTGTATGTGGATTAACATAACGACAATTATTGCTTTCTACTAACTGTTGTTACATTTCCGCATTTTCTCCTATTTTTCAACCGAAAGAACATGTCGTTGAAGGCTTGCGGCTGAATTGTTAGAATATTTGTGATATGAATGAAACCTTAAATTACTTTGCTTGGAACTGGAGCAGCACAACGTTTATAAAAGGATTACAAAACTATTGTTTTTGCTGTGTGTGTGTAATCGTTAAAAATTCTTCTCTTTTTCCTTCTTTTTTCTGTTTGTCTACATTTTCGCATTTAACTTTGTATGCATGTATGCTTGGTTCTATGTGCGGATATTTAGATTGTGGTTAGCTTGTCTGTCTGCGGTTGAAATTATTTTGCTTTTGGCACATTTCATGTTTTATATTTGTATATCATATAAACGGGCACGTAGTTCTATTCATTTGCTGAATGACTCCTTTGCAAACGCTTACACTTTACATATGCCATGTTAGGTACATTACGTTAAATAAATTAATGCCAACTGCGCTTTGGTTAATTTTATTTTTTGAATCTGTCATTTAAATACCTAAACTTTATGACATTTACAAGCATTAAACTGTTTGTGTAGATGTGTAGAATAGGTAAGTTTTGTCAAAAATTTCAGAAAATCTTCAATTAATAAGTGATCCTACGAAATCGGCAGCACTGAAAGTAGTGAGTTTAATTCCACTAATAGAAGAAGAAGAAGAATAGTAAACCCCTCACGGCAGCCTATTGCCGACTCCTTCGATTTAAAATTGGCTCAAACCTTCCTCGCTATCTGCAAAAACAAAAAATTATAATAATAGTTGTGTACGAAAGGCTACTTCTTTGGTGTTTATTTGGTATTTCGGGCCATTTACGTCAACTGTTACGCATGCCTTCGATAAGCTTGCAACTCGTATGAGTCGATATAGAATGCTGAACTTCATTGATATCTTCCGAAAGCCAAGCGCTCTGCTTAAATAGCTTTTTCCCATTTTTCGCTTTAACAAAATACCGACTTTGTGCTCTCTTCGTGTCCATGGTAGTGTATTTATATAAGGACGATATGGATTTATTCGCCTAAAGTGCAATTCAGGAAAGTATTGCAAATATAGCTGGGGATATATTAAATAATGCATTCCTCATATTCACAAATACGTACATACGTGCTATCTACCTACTTATCTGCCTTCACATCTGTATAGTATATGTGATAAGTACTCTTTAATTCCCTTTATTTTTCTTTAATGTAATGGAACAAATAGCTTGTCCTAGCATATCATATCATATGCTATATGTATGCACACATTACGTCTGTGCATGGCTGTGCTGTTCTGTTCTTCGCATACGTCCAAGCATAACTTTGTAGTGTATATGCCATTCCCATTATCTGATACTTGCCGTTTGGTATTCTCTCATGACTAATGGTCATAAATCACAATGAGTGGCTTTAAAGCAATTGCATTTAATTAAATTGAATTTATTATTTAAAGCATAACCGAACGACCTATATTAAGCAATACATTAAAATATCTCCATATGCACACACATATATACCACATATATTTATGCTAAGTACGGATTTTTAGTAAATGAAAATTAAAGAAATGACGATTTAAAAAAGCCAAATTAACCGCGAAAAACTTTTTAAAAGTGATGACCGACAGTTAGGAAAGTTCATGCTTTAAAATTAATTTATGATAATTTAACTGAATATTATGAATATTTACTACTTTTCGCGAATCGTGTACTAAGTCCCATACTCTCTCATTTCAAGCGTATAGTCAGTCGTGAAATAAACCCATCGGTCTTAATCATTTTAAGCATTTTTTACTTGCTTTCGTGCAATGAGTTCAAATTTTTTAATAACTTCCGCAAACCCTTGTCCGATGATATTACTTCAGATTCAAAGTCGACCAATGTGCAAGCATCAAGATCGATTACAGTGGATCATTTGACAGTGAATTGAAACAATGAATGAAAAACCGAATTTTGATAAGACTTCAAATATTAGTTGTGTAAATTTATATCAAAAGTATCTCAAAAAATGGGTGCCGTGTCAAAATAAGTCATTTATTATAAACTCCGCTTTTCTTTTTTAACTAGAAAAAAGGTGTACTCAGAAGTGGCGGGTGAAAAACTGGTGCGTTAAAACAATTCACAAAAGAATGGGAAGCAAATCCTTGGAAAGGGCGTTAAACAACAATATTCATAGCACCCCGGCTTATCCCCTTTCGCCATAGGCAGAGAGAAGAAGCATTTGTACTCGTTTCAATTGACAACATCCGCACGACTAGCGAAGTGGGTAAGAACCACGACCGTCAAGTTAGTGTTTGCGGATTCAAATCTCAGTGTGGTAGAGTTTAAGTCATCACACTTACGGATTGCGCACACACTCACGCTAGGCTGCTGCCGGTCACCTATTTCTTACATTTTTCTCACTTCTTTTTGGTGTTACACCACATGTAAGTGACATCCCCTAAGCGATCAGTTATAAAAAAAAAAAACAAGCAAGAAAGTTATGTCTGGGAGCGCATCTCGCATACCCACCGCCGCTAAAATCTTTAGTGCTTCATGCTTTTATTTACTGTCACGAAATAGTGAATGGGATAAAATTTACCCATCACGTCGTGACGTCCACGATAACTGTTTATTTATTTATTAATATAGAATTAACACCTTTTTAAGCATATGTCTTCATCTAAAGACTGCACAAAATAATTTCCAACATTCTGTCTCGCTTCCCTTATGTGTAATAAGCAGAAAATGTCAAAAGAGTGAAAAAATAAAAGTTTGATCACGACTAACGTTGTGTGGGCGTGGCCTATTTTATTCATTTTTGAACAATATTTAAATATTCTTTATATTAGATCGCTGAAGCTTTCTTTTGAGTGTTGGAAACATTATGACAAAATACGTTCTTCTAGTGAGTACTTCAACAACAAATTCTGGCAAAAGCAAAAAAACACGAAAACTGCTTTTTAATGCCTGCGATTTATATTAGTGCGTTGTCGCGCCGGTCAAGATCAAGGGATCACGTGTAAGGGACTATCAAAATTGAAATTATAAAAATACGATTTTTTAACTGCAAAGACATCCGACAAACTTCTAATAATAGCTTTTAAACTACAGAATAGTTACCCTAATAAGGCGCCTAAAGAAATGCTATTTTGTGAAGTGTTTGCAAACGATTTTGGGGTGACGTGATCGATCTTGTCACCGAAGCTACCGGAAGCATAGTGATCCTTGTATTAACATGGTTGATAACTGCCATCAATTACAGGTTACCTCTATAATCCTCTCGACAATAATTATTTACAAAATCTCGATGCTATTGAGCGTTTCCCAAATCAAATCAAATCGAAAGTTACCCACGCCTCCGTTAATATCAGTTACGATACCTTTGAACTAGAAGTGCTATAGAGCTTAAAAAAGCCAACCGTAAGTTTACGTGCAATCAAATAGGCCACATGAGCGTTCAACTCTTCCTGCCCAAACTTAGTTTGCTGCCTAAACAACCCCCTCACACATGCATACATATTTAAGTAAATAAATTTCTTATTAGTAGCGTTTAAGAAATTTAACGTATTTTCTTCAAATTTGGTATATGTAGCTGTTAGATCCACTTAGAAGCGTAGTGGGTAAATAGTTCCATTACAACATCGGTTAACAGAACGTCTTATTCAAACAGCAGATCTTGCAAGTCCCTACGCAATTTAGTGATTTTTTTTTTAAATTTTTCAAGTTATTTTCACGTCTCATTTCCATATTCCATGTTTAACGCCGCGCATGAATTTCCCTTAGCGATGCCCAATGCATGCATTCTTTATTGCGTGGCTTTACTTAACATTTTTTCTTCCTTCCGCCATGCTATTGTTTAAGTGAAAAGGTTAAACAAATGTGCGGATCTACAATGACTTGTTACCATAAAAGCATAACAAAGTAAACAAAGATAGGCAAACATGAACATAAATTATACGCAAATTTAATATTCAATGCGTATTCCATGAAACAACTTTTTTAAAACCATTATCTCTGTAATTAACACATAAATAATATGATAGAATAATACATGAATAACTTTAACCCTTGATAACCCAGCCAGTGGTGAAAAGAATGCTGCTCTTAAATAACATACGATTGTCGTGACAATGATTTCAAAGGCAATTTGCACATATTTCAGTCGATTAGTCAAATGAATTCTTGGGAGAGACAAAGCAAGGCTCTCTTGTTATGCATTCAACTTAGGCAGCCGTACTAAGCGTTGCTATGGAAACTATGTTCTCCGAAGAGCAACAACGATAATATCTAGAAAGAAGAAGCACTCTACGGACTATTAATTATATTCTGGCTCGTCGCATGTGTGACTCGGGCATGCTGGCAATTTCTGTATGGAAAGCAATATATGCGAAATATGTAAACATTAATAAACCGTCATAGGATAACAGTCAGTTGAGTTCAATCGAAGCTATCTGTAATATATAAAACTTTCCAGAATTGCTTAGGTCAGCGAATAGACACCGTTTAAAAGTCCATCACATGTGTGGCAATCAGTCGATTTTATTCCCAATAATTTTGTTTTGATGCAAAAATTAATACTAGTTTACGTTATCTTTAACTACATTTGGCAACTGACTGTTCAACCTATGAACGCTGCTAAAAATCGTCAGACTGTCCAATTTATCGTTAGAGAGCACCTCGTCAAGAATCTGCCATTCGGAAGACGAATTTCAGGTCAAGTGTTTTCTGTAGTAGACTTGAATCTCATCCCGAGTTGGAAAATTCTATAAAAAACAATCCCATTTGGCTCCTTATTTGCCTAAAATCGACTAAGCGTCATAAACTCCTTCTTTTGCTCCCCAGACTTCGACGACTTCGGTAGCTATTCAAATAGCTTTTCATTTTGATAGTGGCATTTGCTTTGAAACTCCGGTACAAAAGCACGAGTTAGACACATTTGTTCGGGAAAAAATATTTCCTTTGAGAGCGCTTCTCACCCATTTGCCATTCATCCTATATTTATACATGGAAAAATGATATAGAACTGAACAACAACTTTTTTTCCTGCAATGCATATATTTATGGCTCCTGACTAAAAAGAAAATTTGCTTTTAAAGACTAACCTTCGCAACGGGACCAACATAAAATTCTGACTTGATTAGGCACTGTCTGCCTACCACTTAACCGAATCTTGTTGGGAATTAAAAAGAAAGACGAATGCACGCACTTTGTCTACGGTATCAAAAAGAGTTTGAAACTAAAAGGGGCCGTATATTTAATATAAAGATATTTGAAAAAGTTTCAAAAACTGAGCATCACAAGATATTTTTTTAGTAAGTTATACGCTATTGCAGATACTCCTAAAAATTTTAACCGAAATGTTAGATCCGCCTGAGAGCGCAGTGCGTAAACGGTCCCAATGTGCTAATAATTAATAAATATCATGCATCGACAGTACAGGCCTCCTTGCAATAGAAAGGGAAGCCATGTAAAGGGAATAAAGCGGTAGCGGTTAGCGTTACGTTGACATATTGAAAACACCGAACAGGCATACGAGCAAAACCTTCTAAAGGGCAAAAGAAAGTCTTACGACTTTAAAAAAGTAGCTCAAGCTATGTGCGAGAGAACGTCGTGGGGTGCATTGGGTTTTCTATGAGTAAAGTTTATGAGTATGAGTTTAATGAGTAAACATTCCCACCATGCTTCAGATCAATGTTGGCTACAAGTTGTCGATTTCTAATGGAAGTGGTCTTAAATTTTAATTTTTTTTTTCAGCACGTTTTTTTCTTATATACGTTTATATATAAATATATCTTTCTTTGTATTGCCTGCCGTTCTTCATCGAGTTCTAAGATTTGGAGAACAGGAGAATACGCCGTATCCGACAATAATTCGAATTTCAATTTACGTACTTTTGCTACTGTAACGATAGAATTGTTACATGGTGTCCTGATTAAAGAACACTTGTTCCTTCGCTATTGGAGCCGGTTCTTTGCTAATTCCTCCTCCTTCAGTCGGACTGAAGATGGCACATAATATTCGCCATTCATCTTTTTTAATACGGTGTGTCTCGCAAGATACACAGATTATAAGTTTCCAGCCGTCTGTTGTATGTTAGTTCGCCCGTCTTTTCTTTTTGATAACTTTTACTTACCTTTGTCACATAGCACTCAAATAGCTATAAATGGCCTCGAATTAGTAATAGGTTGACGTTTTTGTTTCACTTACTTTGAGCGACCGCGTTACCTATTAGATGAATAATGCAATTAGGTGATGAGCAAGTTTTGAAGTAAAATTTGGAACACACTGGCTTTGATGATATTTTTATGATGTCGACGCCCTATTGCAAGTTCACTTTTGGCTTATCAAAGCTAACTTTCAGGATATGTTTAGTATTTTCTTCAACGGTATTTTTGCCCATCAAAAACCAGTACTTCTTCAACATCCGAACCTCGATTTTTTTCATTCGTTTGAAAGTATCAAAGAAGTCGTGGTTAAAGCCTCTGTAACCCTTAATGCAATCATTGAAAAGGCATGAAATTTTGACAGGCACCAGGTATGGGTGTTTTGTTAGAGTAACTACCTATTTATCAGTTCGAGAAATTATTGACAGATGTGCTAAGTGGACTAAGTGGAATCTTTTAAGCTAATTAAATGAAATATTACCGAACAGTGACTTCTGACTCAGGCCCACCGGTTGCAGAAGCCCACCATTTAATTCCGCAGACTGTAGTCTTAAACGACTCGGATTCCAATAAAGACACTATAGGTGACTGTAAATAGCTAATAACTGTTCTAAGTGGGAAGTCGATAGTGAAGTAATGTAGTGTTCAAGTCAAACAAAGACAAGCGAGTGTTAAGTACATAAATGTCAACATTAGCACAGAACGAGGTTATAGAAATGACCAAAACTCCGGCATTGATACCTAAAACTTCCTTTTTTGTTTGTATCGAGAAAGAAAGCACTGCCGTGAAGGGTGACCAAAGAACAATTGTTGACGTGATTAATATGCGTTAATCATGTACATGTGTACGTTCGTTGTTACAATTAATTTAAATGAAAAATGCATTTTATTATTGCGGTTCATTTCGTTTAATTAATTTTGAATAAATATTTGATGAAAAAAGTGATGAATACGAGATATTCATACCATTAATAACACATGTACAGGGTTAAATAATCTGAAGCTATTATAGTTGATCGAAATGTCAATGTAACCGCAAATTCTGTTTGTGAAAACGTATACGGAGGGCTACATCATCTACAGTCACAAACCACCCGGCAGACTATCTAAAGTATTCAAATTTGGAGAAGACATTAATTGTTTTAGATTGTTGGAGAAGCATCATTAAAAGTGTTCGTCTAAGAACCCGTCGCTCTCTCTGGCGCCTTATACGTCTATGAACGTCATATGTAAGCGCCACAGATCCACCTATGCAAGAATTATTCAACAACTTTCCAATAAGTGATTAAAAAAAAAACCAATAAACAAACAAACGCTCACCAGCTCACGTGTTTCTCGTCATCTCACATTATGTGATACAAAGAAATAGAGTTTTGTTTATCTTAAAAGTAAATCAATATTATGTGTAAATGCTATACTAACAAATAGATTCCAATGCTCAATAGTGCTACCACAAATACACTAATAATATGTTCATGCCTCAATGCCTCAGTAAAATGTGTAAATCCTACAAAAAAAAAAAAAAATGTTTATTTTCCATTATTCGAATCTTTCCCATTGCCTCCGAATAAATAGAGAAATGATTGATCGTTTTCGAGTTGTCGATGTTTGTAAATTGAAACGTATCTGCTATGTTACGATAAGCCTGAATTTGAAAATGATTGACTGAATTTTCATTGATTGCGATAAATGAAGGTGCATGCGCTCGTATGCATGGAGCACATTAACAGCGCCACGATTTTATGTAACTGCTACTGACTACCTGTTTGCCTGTTATCTTAGCTGTTAACCTAAATCATAAAAAAGCGAAAAAATTTCAAGTTTTACTTGTTGCAATTGTCACGAATCATAAAACATTATGTCAACATATCTACATATTCAAAATATTATTTATTATCTACAATTTATTTAAACATTCAGGTATAACTGCATTACAAAAATTATTTATTAGATTATTTTGAATGAATTAGGCGATCGCTTATTTAGTCAGTTTGAGGAAAATTTTCCGTATTCACTCCATGTCCTGTAATTAAAAAACAATCAACAAACACTATCACACAACCAGTACGAAATGCTCCCTCTTCTAATAAATACAAATTTTGAAATTATGTCTCAAATCCGAATAGAAAATTTCAAATATGTACAAAAATGCAGGGAAGTGAAAAAATATTCGTAATAGATAGCGTTAGTGTAGGAATCTTGTTTCCGAATGGGAAATAATTAAACATTAAAGACAATAAAAAAAAATGATCTGTTCACGGACCGCGTCCATATCCACGGTTCCTCTGACTTATCGGCGAAGCTATTTTTCTTTTTTCTTCAATCGCCTTCTAATTCGACTATTACTTCTTGCTTCTCTTCTTCTTCTTATATAATTTACTTTACTTTGTTTATAAAACCCACCAATTTTGCATTGCTTTTCAAGGTTATCAGCAATCCGTTAACAACCTCATGCCTTATTTAGGCCAACTCACTAAAGACCTACAACAAGTGTTCGGACTTATTTTCTATATCACTCGTACCCTCCAGGCTAATACACGGATATCGAAACTTATTTTGTTAATTGTGGGACTAAAAGCATTTTTACTAGTATTGAAAATTATTGACACGAATGTCTGCGTCAGCAACCGGAGTGCTATAGGTTGTACGCCTATTTTGCAACGACGGATCTGAAAGGATACGTTTAATACATTAAATGTGAGCTTTTTATCTCAATTTTTTCTCATTGTGAGCTTTATAACAATTAGCAGGCGAACAGAAGGACGGTCAGAATCAGTTCGCCTCGGAGCATTAAAAACAAGTACATTTTCTGGCACTTGCAATGCGTGCGTGACATAACAAATGGTTTTGCGCGTACATTTCAATGAAATTCTTGAAGACGCGACTATGTGTCAAACGAGCTCTTTTGCGGTTTTACTGTCGACGAAGCTTTTTGAGCGAGATGATCAGAATTCCTCCTCTTGGCTGCGGTATAGTCACGAATTTTTATGAACAACTCTGTTAATGTCATTGTGTTTCAGCTTTGGTGCTGCCACACGAATTTCTATGTGCTGAAAACGATTGTTGGGTCGTAAGCACAAAAATTGAAAATAATTCTTTAATTTTTGCTAACGTTTCGATTGACCACTTGGTCGAAAAAAATGGGATTTTGACCTTCAACCTAATATTTAGATCCACATGTGCTGTAGATTTTACATAAACTTTTTTATGTGACAGTTTGTTTTTATCGCGAGTCTCTTCACGCCCATTTTGCATTTAATCTAAAGACATTACACAAAAATGTGTATGCTTCAGTTCTCTATTTTAGTTTCAATTTTCTATTTTAATATACCAAAGAGTAAATCCTCTAATCCCAGATAAAATTGGGGCGGACAGACATGGCGGGTTCTATAAATTCAGTTTTGGGTTTGTGACTTCTTGGCGACTTACGCTTTCTGAATGTTAGAAACGGTGGGACTAATTCGGACCTTCCTTTTTCTGAACATGAAATTAAGCCGTACCCATAAGCCAAGAGGGTTAGCATCCTTTTTTAGTGGCAGATAAAAAGAAAATAAAAACATATAAGAACATTATAGTGAGCTATGGCCCACCATTAAGTACCCTACATCACTTCGTTTAATACAGTTATTCATATAAGGGTTTTCCAAAATACGGCCTTATATGGGCAGGGGTCGAAAAAGTGGTCGGATTTCATCAAAATATCTCAAAAAATTAAACTTACAAGTTGAACATGGAAACACGAAACAGACAGGACAGGAGAACAGAGTTACAGACAGAAGACAAAATGGACATTTGAAAAACCTGTTCCGAAACATAATCTTCTAATATTTCTTTTCCCCTAAAAACAACGATCCATTAGCACAATTTGGATAAATTTTTGAAGACTATTTAAATACCATATTAACATATATAAAATATGTAACATTAGCTTCAACTTCGTATATAAAATGTTTCCGCTGTATGGTACATTTGCAGAAGCGGAGGTATAGACTGACATGTTTAAATCATTTTGAAAACATTACGTATGCATCAAGCCTCCGTTGTTTATTTCGATTTGAAAAAGTCAACACATCTCCTAGGGATTTAGTTGGAAAAACGCGAAAACACATTTCAATATGTATTTGATTGTAAGTAAACATGTAACATGGCATCTATTTATAATATGTATATAAAGCCATCCACACCATCATTTCATTTCAGGGCCTTCGTTTAGTGTAAATAAACAGAAAAGAAAAAAATAATAAAAATATGTTTACAACTGTATCGTGATAGAAAAATAATTAAATGGCGCCAATGCATTTACATTCATCGCCAGAGTGTAATTTCTAAAAATTGACAACTGTTGTACATACAGCAATATGAACGTGCCAATGAACAGTGGCAACGAGCATAACATCAAGCTGTAACTCAAAGAGATTAATTTATCAATTGCGTTATTACACGTTGTTCTAAATTAAATAACAAACATTGTTAAAATGTATTAAGCCGAATTACAAATACAAACATCAAGAGTGAGTAGAACAATTTTGTTTACTCAACACTTAATATTTTTTAGACTACCTACCTACCTAAGGAGATGAGGTGGCCTTATTTGCTTTAATATGAATTGCAATTATTTCCCAGCAAATATATGCAAATGCATTCAAAAAAGTATCAGGAATGATTCGAACATACACAACCATATCATAAAATATAATTTTCTCCAAATTTGTGCAGGTCATGTAGGATCAATCATAGAATGTTCGTGGAGTTTGTCCTCGTTCTGCCTGTTTTAGCTTATGAGTATTAAGGAAAAAACGCATTTTTTTTTGCTATTGGAAGCAGATTGTGCTGCAATGTTGTCCTTTGACCCGATTTGTTCCATTTTTAATACCAACCTCTGTACACGAACTTCCAATACTTTTCCAAAATTTTAATCCCACGCCCAAATTTTTGCGACGAAAAAAATGAAACGGAAACACAGACCGACCGACGGACAGACGAGCAGACGATCGTACCTAAATGAATTCAGAATTGAATGTTGATCAAGAATATATTCATTTTTCTTGCTTTCTGAAGCTTGTTTCTGGATGTTGCGAACGGTTTCGCAATTCCTCAATGGTGGCGAAAAAATTTTATTAACAAATTGATGAATGCAATAATGAATTCATAAGTCTTCAAGTAGTGGTTGAATATTTGCTTTGCTGTAATCAGTCGTTAATACCCTTTTATTGAGAAATTTAATCAAAATAATTTGATTGAAAAAACGCTTTTATGTTTGTGATCAATGGCTCCAGATGCCAAATTTGAACACCTTCTTCATTATATTTCTATTGGTTTCTCACCAAAATAACGAGAGCGCTCAATTCTTATTACGAAGGCACTCAATTGTCTCTGTAGAATGGACAAGAAACGAATGCCATCAATCAAGCGCCATATTAGCTAAATATGACTGCGTGTGGGGGCCTTTCTATTGCTAAACGCCAACCTTCTTACTTCGGAAAATGTACTCTATGTGGATTGATACATTGAAAGAAACTTTTGAGGTACAAAAGTTTCTCAAAAGTCTAATTTTAGTTTGGTTTGCGTCCAAGAATCTAAAGCAAAAAGTTTAGTTTGTACCTATCCGTAGTTCTAACGAAAAAACAATGGAATAGCATTTAATATAATGGGACCTGCTTTTTGCAAATAACGTTTTTTCAAATCAGCAATGCTTCCCTTCTATACCCTACACCACTTGTGGTACAGGGTTAATTAAGTGAGTGCGCTCGTATGTAACACGCAGAAGGGCTTAAGATCGAAGCCTGTCTCACCGTCTCTTCGTCTGCCAGCCTGTTCGTCTGTCCGTCTGAGGTCAGTCCATGTAAATTTCTGTTCAAGCTACATGTCGCAATTTTTGAGATATTTCTATGAAGTTTTGTACAGCAACGTGTTTTCACGCAAGGACGAACGTTCGATTCGGATCGATTGTGTAACGCCCTATTCCGGAAAGTCATTATAAGGAAAAAAATTGCAATTTTCAAAATTTCTCAGCAAAAGTGACTAAGTAGTAGTGTGTGGCCATTTTAATTTGGAATGGAAACTTTGGATCGGCTGGGGCAATGTTTGAGCCCCCTCTCATATAACGAAAACTGAAGTTCGCACGACAAAAACATATAATTTTCAATTCTTCATGATGAAAATTATATCATAATAGTAATTTAACATAAAAAAATTAATTTTACCAAACTTGGACCATCTTTGGACCTACCTTTCGATACTCCCCTATATAAGGATTATACTTGTATTACATTAGGTTGCGTTTTGGGCCTGCTTTCTCATAAATACAGACAAATTAGACGATGCTGTGTAGGGTATTTAATGGCCGGCCTTGCCCGATTGTAATGCTCTTACTTGTTTCCTTCGGCTTCTTCGTCATTTCTGCTCTCAGTAGTCTGATTTTGCCAATATAGATCCGTGCTTGCAAGGTTCAAACGGAGACTCACATCTTTGATAATTTTTATAAACAAGTTTATTAGGAAGAACAAGAAAAAAAATAAAGCAGAGCTAGTGTCAAGTGATGCGATAACATATCGTAATTAAATCGCAACTCAAGTGGGATTGCTTTTTTTTCCCAGTTACTCTTTGATGAAATTACGAAAGATTTCTTAGACCGACAATGGTGTCAGGATCCCATTGCATTGCATCGTTCGTTTGTAGTTATTATGAAAACAATAATACAATTAGCGTAGCGTATGCCTATTCTTTGTTGTACATCAACATTTATGCCAATCAGTTTAATCGATTTTCATATTATTTTTCTTCTTTTTTTTTTGACTTTCCCTGGCTGTCTGACTAATCGATCAATCAAAATAGTTTGCTGGTTTTGTTTTTTCATTAAGCATATATTTGTAAATATTTTAATAAATAAATTAACGTCACATACAGACAGTGCGCCGATTAATTATTTCCATTCGCATCGGTATGGACTGCACACATTATAGCATGTATAGCATTCCGACCCTTATAGTTAGTTGCCTTAATCCTTCTCTCATTTTAAGTAAGACCGATAACTTTAGCATTTTGCAACCGAAATGTTTATCAAATACAATAAAATATTTTTTATTTAACAAAATTCTAAAATTCTTTATATAACTTTCAATGCCCGCATACAACCTTTCTGGACAAACAAACGAATTTTTTTTCATTAAAAAATTCAATCAAAATTTTTGTCGGGTTTCCTGTAAATGCGCGGGTAATGTAAACAAGAATCGCACTAACGAGTAGTTATTTACTAGCAACAACATCGTCCACAACGCGACTTTTGTTTACCGATTATCTAGCTTAGCTAGCAGTTGGACTTCTAGGAATAACTTGCTTGCACTTTAGATGGCTAAACATCTACGTGAATAAACTGAGCAAAAGCCGGAACAACTTCCCATGAGAGAATCCCACCTCCCAAACCTAACTAATATATGTATAGATATGTACATGTTATCTATATAAGATTTCAGCCAATTAAGCCGACTTTTACTATTCACAAAATAGATCAATAACAAGAACGACTAACACTAAATACTACTGTGATCAAACAGGCCAGTAGGCCAGTGTGACGTTATCTTTTTTAAATCTATTTATTATTGCAAATCCTTTCATGATATTCGATACATCCGCGCAACTTAACTTGAATATTGGTTTTACTTTTTGAACATATTATAGTATGATTTTAGAATAATGAAAATCAATTTTTAATTTCCGATAAGCAGTTAAGTGCATACGAATGTAAAAGTATTCGGAGTTGTTAAGAAAAAAGTGAAAAACTTATCTACAAAATTCTAAATTCCGCCATTCTCGACGTATTGCTTACAGAACAACTACACCGATTGTTGGAAACTTTTTCTTAGTCGATTAGGAAATCGCTTTCAACTCTTAAAAGGAATTTGTTTGTCAGTCAAGGTATTGCGAGAATATATACCTTATTAACTCTGGTTTTTAAGATTGAGATGACGATTTTCAGATGTGTTGCCCACATTTTTATCGTTTGTCGTCGTTGGCAACACTGCAATCACTTCTCAAACTTATTTTAAAGTATTGCACTTCGGACATATAAGCCACAAATTTATTGGCTTAGTCCAACTTTACTCAAAAACCCAAAAAAAAAAAAAAAAAGTTTTTGATTAGGCGAGAAGCGGCTTCCGAAAGCGTCTCCATTTGCAATTTAAAGAAAGATGCTTGCGTTAAGTTTCGGTCCACGGAAAAGTTTATCTCCACGAAGAAATAGAAGAAGCAGAGGAAGCGTGAAAAAAAAAGGAGGTGGATTTTGCATTTAAAATTTGCACATACTATGAAGAATCGCATTCGACAACAGCTAATCCTAAGGACATCTTGAAAACAGCATCGGAAGGAAATATCAATTTAATTAATTACTTTGTTAAAACTCAAGGACTCAAAGAGCCGATAGCTCAATTTGCTTTCTCTTAGCGTGAGAATTTATTTCATTATAATATATTATGAAATCGTAGAGTGATCTTTTTCGTGGCGTTTATTGCACAGTTTTTGACATCTAGGCAGTTGTCATGTTAATATTTTATAATATAATTAGTGAGTTCGGGATATTACGAAAAGCATTGTTACGAGAGATGAAACATGAACCTATGCATACAATGCGGAAACAAACGCCCCACAACGAGTGCATATCATGCAAAGGAAGGTTCAAGATCGAAAAATTCGATCCAACGTCACTCAAAAATCGACATCACTTTGACGGTTTTCTTCGACAATCGCGTCGCAGGGCACTATGAATATCTTCTGCCAGGGCAAATATTTAACAGGGGACCTTACTTGAGTGTTCTGAAAGGGATGAATGCAAAGATATTGCTTTGAAAGAACATATAACGACTTCTCATGCTACAAACACATTGATTTATTTTATCACAACAGTGGTTCGCGTGTGTCTTTAAAGCAACAATCTGCGGGGATATCCAAACTTTAGAATGAATAGAATATTCCCTTGCCCGTGCTAGAGCTTGATTCAGGCAGTATTGTGTTTGTTGTTCGACATAGAATAGAATTCGGGATGGTGTTGCCTGCAAGTGCAGTGAGCGGAATATTGTTTGAAAAGTGCAGTACACAAATTGTTTATTTAATAAATTTTTCATTATTTACTGAATTTTCTTCATTACTTAATAAATTTAAAGAGCTAACTTTTGCAATATGTGTATTATGTGTGATTATTTTATAAAAGTTTTATATTTTTTTGTCTGCTTAATACGTTTTAATCCTTCTGTTTTATATGCTATCACTCATCATTTTTTTTAGTATTTTATTTATTATTTAATAAGCTAAAGTCTCAAGCAAAGTTTCTGTTATAAGACCAGAAATAACACAAACATATTTAAGAATATTAGTTGATGAAGTTAATCCCATGCCATTATAAGTGCATAGAATAAAAATTTATTAGAATACATAGAGAGGACATATATAGCTAACGAAAATGTGTACGTAGAGAAGAATAAACACTACCGAGCATTCTACAGGTATTCATATAACGAATTTTCAAGGTAAGGTGCCATAGGGGAAGTGGACGAAAGATTGGTCCGATCCAAACCGTTTTCAAAAGCGTTTGTCTTCGGGCGAAAACATACCCGTTTACCAGATTTCACCAAAATATCTCCTAAATTGCGCCCCGAACACTCAGTGCACATTCATTGCGCGGCCTGCGGACGACGGCGGACGACGAAAATGTTAGCGGAAAACACATTGAACATGATTAACAGCAATGATAACCTGCTTAAATAAGCGGAATCGGAATAGCACTTTAGATAAAACAATTTTATCTACAGTTGAGTTATAGTAGAAATATTGCCTTTCCTATGCTGAATATGAATGCGGTAGATTAACCATTTAATAAGTCAACGTGATCTGCAAAGTTAAGATGTTAGTCTTTATTGTTGCGATAGCATTATTGGATTATTTAATTGAAAGGCTACGTGGGCTTTAAAATAAAACAAAAAGCAGATATTCTCTAATTATATTCCGCATGGGAGAATGCATTTTTGCATAATGTTGGCAACACTCAAAAGTCATCTTTCTCCACTCTATAAACTATATGTGCTCTTGGGCAGCGTAAAAGTCTGAATCGATTTAGCCATGTCTGTCCGTCCGTGTGTCTGTCTGTCTTTCTGATGGATATCTTTGACATTCTCCTGGTCGCAAAAATGAAGATATCGACTTTATGTTGAAAGTTCTTCCTCGGTTGGTATATTCGAAATGGACCTGCTTAGCTAAAATACACGCCCACAGCAAAGCGTAAACTGAACACAGTTCTGTTTCTCAAAGCCAAAATTTGGAAATCTGCAATTTTCTGCACTTACTTTATAGAGTACACTACCGTTCATTTCAAAGGGCGGAAAGATTTGCTCCGCTCACGCAAAGGTATCACTGATCAAATGTTTATAGCTGGAATGCATAGCTAATTGTGTTGTGCTAAGTATTGAAGACGTCATGACTTATTCGAATCATTTTTTCCAAGCAATCGCATCGATGTGTATGCCAAATAAGCCAAGCGCTTTATTTCTGAGTTAAATACGATTGATATAATAAATGTCTAGAAATAAATGTATTAAAGGCTCATTATCTTTCTCAAAAAAAAACAAGTAAGAGAGTTATATTCGACAGGGGCCGAATCTCGCATGCCCCTCACTATGCTTTTCGCATTCTACTTTCCAAGTTCTTTTATCTTACACTCAGAGAAAACTAACCGTTGTGCACCATTTTTGGCAGATAATATATCTTCATTTCAGGAATGGGCAAAATAGTTTGAAACACTCTGCCTTGTTTGCGTTATGAAAAATAAGCATTGAAACCCAAAAAAAAAAAAAAAAAAAAAATTTAATCACTTGTAAATTTGAGTGGGCATGGCCGATTTTTTCCATTTTTGTACGTAAAGGACGCATAGACAGACAGAAATGGCTAAATCAATTAGGAATTTCACTCTGGTCAAGAATATACATAATTATAGGGTTTCTGAGGCTTCCTTTTCGAAAAAAACAAAATGAGTATACCACCAACTTACAGTGATGGGTATAAAAAAAAAATGTTCAAATATGTAAATGAAAAGGGAGATAAAAGAATTTGATTAACCTAAACAAGACTGGTCATTAATTCACACAAAACTTCTAAAACCTTTAAGTGCTAACGATTGCAATACCAGTTTTATCGTACATAGTGCGATAGACAAGTTGTTGTGAGCACACAACTTTTTTACTTGTTTTTTTTTTTAGTACGGTGTATAATAAAAGACTTATTTAATTCAAACTTTCAAGGCTATAAAGGAGCAACATTATGGTTTAGTCTTCGGAAACCCTACTATTTCGCGGTGAACACGCCAAAAATTTAACGGAGATCAAAACATCCGATTTGTTTCTATTAGTAGATAACTAGGGTTTATACTTCAGTGAAGGATTTTAAAGAAGACTAAAGTTTCATGGCCTTTTAGCAGCCTTGTAGGCAAAAAAGCGGGATTCTCGAGCAGATTCGCAACTTGTCTGTATTGTCTTTTGATATATAGTTGCAATTAAAGAAACATAAATTCTTCGTTCAAGCATTAGCCAATTCTTTTTAGAGGGAGTATGTAAATTTTGAACGAGGTCGCTGCATTCGTTTAAGAGCGTTCGTTTCCACCGGCTTGGGAAGTAAAGTTTCAAGAAAAAGTCGTTTAACTTTTGACCTTGTAAAACTGAATGGAACAACAGTAGGAATATCCAAAGACTCTCTCTCTCTCTCTCTCTCCTAGAATTTTAGTCGGACTGATTTGAAATTTCAAAGCCCTTACAGCCACTTCAACTACTTTATTTATATGTACGTTTTGTTATTTGCTTTTTCTTTTTACCTCTCGGTTATTATTTTGTTCATATGCCCTTTCTTTTCTTATATGCTTATATAAATTTTATATGTAATTTCTTTTAATGTTCCACGTATAAAAAAATATTATTTCATTGCTACAGTGGCCCTAGCTGGGAAAATAAATAACTTGCTCTCTCGGGTACGTATGTTAAATATGACTTCTTTGGCTACGTGCTTCTCTCTCTTCTCGACTTCTTTGTCATCAGTTTCAAGTGCAAATTTTATATTCTCTCTACACCGCCGTATACTAGCGGATCTGTAAACTGCAACCACAATTGGTTTTCCTAAATATTTCTAATCCTGCGTAATATGCCAACACAATCAATAAAATTAATAAATTCGCTTAATTTTCTATCCCAGCCAAGCAACGAAAGTTATTGTTTTTCCCACCAATAAATTTGGTTTTTACGGTAATGCAAATATTTGATGAATTGGAAATCATCAAAAGTTTGTGAGGCCCTGTCTGTATGATTTAAAAAGTTTCTAATTATTTTTTCCACTCAGCCTTAGAAATATTTGTGAAAATTCGAGTCAAAGAATTTTAATTATTCCATGCGCGCGCAAGTCCATGGAGTTCAAGTATTCCGGATGGATATAACATTTATCATGTTATTGATCATTTCCTGCCGTCTGTCTGCCGATACTTTGCAAACAAAGGCAAGTATTTGTTAGATGAGGAAGGCTCTCGAAATATTTATCTCTCTGAAGAAATGTTGGCTTAGAGTAAATTACCTTGTCTTGCATATATGTCCGTCATTTTACAAGTTTAGTAAATAAAATTTAAAAAAAAAGCCATTAAAGGGCTAAAGCTATCTTATGAACTTTTTTCATATCCCTTTTACAGTCCAAATGATATTGAAGAATGTGTCCAGTAGGTTCTAGAAGGGATTGTGTGTGTGTGTGTGTGTGTGTGTGTAGGTCTAGAAGGGATTCATGTGGTCCAGAAAATCAATTAAAGTGAACGGATCTCATTGTCGGTTTTAGAATTTTCCTTTGAAAAACAACAATTTTTTAACTAAAATCGATTGAATATTTTTAAATGAATGTTTTCAACTTCTTCTACGACTTCTTTTACGAGAGATTGATCGATAAATTTATTTCAACAATTTTCTTTTTTTGCTTTTGATAGAGAATGCAAACAGAACGAACACGGTCAAGGGGATACTTGTGTTTTTTCAAAACAACTGTCAATAAATGTGCGAATATGTGGAAAAAATCTGTTTCAAAAGATTGGCTTTTTTTGAGATACAAGCCGAGGCAACTAAGTGAATTCGTCGAATTGGTTGACTCTTTTGAAATATTTCAAACCTGCTGCTTTCAACAACCGATAACATACGTTAGCTTATTGGAGGAAATAATTCCATATATTCGCGCATTGCTTTTCTAATTCACTAATTTCTTAAATTACGCTCGAGATGCTTGGGATAGCTTGGCTTAAGGCTCCTGGTTTACATAAAAGAAATGGCATGAAAATTAACTAAGGATCTTCCATACGTCCTTCAAGAAGTCTTTGATTTTAACAATCTCCTGAGAAAGTGCGAAAATGATCTAGTAATTGATCAGAGATAAGTATGGCCCTTATTTAGTGACAAACACTGGTTGGAGTGCAACCGAGTTACTAAGAGCGCTAAAATTTTTCTTAACTCTAAAGGAGTGAATTAGTCGATGAGACGACATTAAATCTCTTGCAAACATTCCAAATTCCAAATTTTCAAACAATATTTGCTCTAGACTGTAATCGTTCCCTTTTCTAGTTTTTCTCCTACTTTGCTAGCTTCTCAACTCATTAGATGGAGTCGGAAATACACACTGACCGATCAGCCTAATTATGTTGATCATTACAAGTTTCAGAACTCAACCTGCAGGAAGGAATAGGCGAGCAGAGATATCTAGATCGAGCAAGAAAGTACTTCTAGTGAAGAATAACTTCTAGTTATTGCAAGCAAAGGGGAAAGAAAGAAGAAAAGACCTCTAATCGCCGACGGTAACAACAGGCATGGTCGGTATGCATTTACTTAATTTCTACTTAAAACGAAAAATGTTTTGCTCAAAGAAATTATAATTTATTTAGATACGAAACGTAAGATGCGCCAATTATTGCTTTCAATGTTCGCACCACGACTTGACGATTATGCTATCAAACACATAACAACATAGCTTTCATTTACGGTTTTTATATAAACATAAGATGCTAAGGAGAACTTAAGCTAAATGTTAACTGCATCTACGAAGAGGGGCTAAAAGTTATGAAATCAATTTTTCGTAAGTTCCAACACAGCAAGTCGAACATTTTCAAATTTGAAATAAACAGGAGTTATTCTATTTCGCCTTTAGACTAACGAGTATTTGTCTGAACATTGCTTGAATGCTTTAAATTATGACCGCGCGACTGAGGATCCCAGCACGTGGTTGCTTCATTTGACCCAATTTTGCGAAGAAGCAAAAAAATTGAAAATATTGATGAGACTTTTGATGTAAAGCAAACCATCAAACCATTTGGATCAGCGGTCTAAACACTATCGAGATGAAGTTTACAAGAGTAGTCCTTTTGTTAAAAGGAAAAAGAAAAAGAAAAGAGGGCTGCATTCGCGAAAAACGAAGGGCTTAGAACGAAGAAACTTCATTCTTATTTTTTGGGCACAGTTGAAATAGATTTTAGGAAAGGTAGGGGCTAGTTATATGCATGCTGCCGGATAGAGTTAACTCTTTGGAGCAGAAAATATTTGTCTACGTACTTACCTATAAGTCTCATAACCTCATGGAGGTTAAGATAAACATTCAGATGGCTATGGGTAAGACGACATAACGTTATTAGCATTAATCCAAGGGTACGGGAGGCTGTTCTCATTGAATACATTTCTTTTTGCTTGTTCTTCTTAAGACTTTTGCGAATTACTTCTGGCAGTTGTTACAATAACTTTAACAGTGCGTTGTGTTTATTTATTTTTTTTTAATTTTTCACGGAAAATTTTCCATCAAGCCAACTATACAAATGTAACATTTTTTTATATATTGGTATTTATTTTTTGGTATTTATTTGTTAAAACTTTGCTTTCCTTACTTTTATTTTCTTTTTTAATTTTCACTTTAGTTCTTTCGCGTACTCGCCGCATAAAATATATTTTACTCTCAATTCCGTGAATTTTTCTTATCAAATTATAGTAACGTTAATGCCGTTGATTTATTTGATAGTAACGCTACTTTCCTTTTAGTAACTGGATTAAATACGGTTTGTTTACTAAATAAAATTCCGAAATCATCTGCAACGTTCGAGCATATCTTTTACCGATTTTAACTTCAAACATGTTATGTTTTCACGACGAGTTTCCAAGAACTGTCAACTAGATAAATAAACAAATCGCATCTGAGCCACACTATCAGTCCATCCACATACTTTGTACGTATTACGCACCCTAAAAATGAAAAAAGTAAAGATATATCCAACTTTTACGTTTTCTTAGTTACAGTACATTTTCATACCACAATATTGCACAGTTTCTCTAAATATCTCTCTTTTCTACTCTTTCTTCCTCCGCGCTTATCTCTTAGGAAAACATTTTCTAATCTCTTTCGGGCTTATTGTGCTGCCATCTGATGCATTTGCAACATGTTCAGCGTAAACAGTAAGTAAAAGCAATTTGCAGAGTATTCGTAAGAGAGTAAAACAGTTTTATAAAATTGAAGAGGCTTTAAGAGCTACATGTGGAACATATACTCATTAAGGAATGTTGTAAGCACGCACAGCACAGATATAACAGTTCAAATGAGAATTCAGGGGCAATGTTCTTAACAGTTAACAGCACACACACCTACACACTCACGCATAACCAAACAAGGCCTTAAATTTACGCCAAACGTTTGCCGCAAATCATTTTCCATAAAACCGTGAAAATCGAATACAAAACAAATAACGAAAAACTTATTGATTTATTTAAAGGCCACCACACTGCTTGGAAACTTGCAAATAAGAACGTCTAACATCAATAAAGATAATAGAAATTTAGATGATCGCTATAAAAAAAAACAGCTGGAACATATGCTTGGAAAAGACCCCAGGGACCGTTGACACTAATATGAATCAAGACAAATACTTTTCCAATTGGCATCGTGAATTTAGATTTAGAATAATCTTGACGCCTGTAACGTATTTAATTATTTCGTTCTACCTTTAAATATGACTGAGAAAGGAGTTACACTAGCATTAGCTAAAGACTGTTTTTCATGCCTCATCCAAAATATGCAGAAGAGTTTTTACTCACGTTTTTCTTCGAAATTTTATTGCTCAAAATTCGCCTTTTAAAAGACACTCATTTATACAAAAAAATGAACGATGCTTGAGCAAAGAAAAAAAAACAAAAACAAAATATATATCTAACACAGGATAGGATAGGATAGGACATATCTCTAGACCATTTACATAACTTGCGTAAGCCTACACATGTGTGTGCACATGTGTGTGCACATACTTGTCGTACAATTTTCAGCAATTGCTCTCATTTCAGTTCTTTACTCTCTCTCTCTTATGGCCTTTAATATAGTTTATTTGTGAATTATGTAAGAATAAGAATCTAAAATGTGAATTATGTGAGTAAAAAAATCTAAAATGTGAATTATGTGAGAGTAAGAATATAAAATGTGAATTATTTAAGAATAAGAATCTAAAATGTGAATTATGTGAGTAAAAAAATCTAAAATGTGAATTATGTGAGAGTAAGAATATAAAATATGAATTATGTGAGAGTAAGAATATAAAATGTGAATTATGTGAGTAAAAAAATCTAAAATGTGAATTATGTGAGAATAAGCCTCAAAAATGTGAATTATGTGAGTAAAAAAATCTAAAATGTGAATTATGTGAGAATAAGCCTCAAAAATGTGAATTATGTGAGTAAAAAAATCTAAAATGTGAATTATGTGAGAATAAGCCTCAAAAATGTGAATTATGTGAGTAAAAAAATCTAAAATGTGAATTATGTGAGAATAAGCCTCAAA